>CM061034.1:42362942-42795106 GCA_030763125.1 Hippophae gyantsensis
AAAGCTTTCCAATCATAGTTCTAAGCCTATATATTGTAACATACACAATTAAGGCTCAGATTGTACTCATAAGAGATCATGCCATACAAACACAATCATATAACGAGTCAAACCCATATAGAACACCTATCTATGTGATAAGCCTTCGGGTTTCTAATGGTAACCACTTGGCAATGATAGGAGTCAAATTATTGCATTTTTGTTATGATTTAAAGGTTGATATTTGTGTGAAAATTGCGTTTTATTTTATTATTTAATCCATAAATGTCATTTCATGGGTATTTCGTGTTTAAAGTGCAATTGCAGGTAAAATCATAATTATGGAGAAGTTTGGGACAAATTTCAATGACCGGGATTGAGTGCAAATAAAATGAAAACAAAATTTCAAAATTTGAAAGTTCGCCGCCGGCGAGAATATTCCCGCCGCCGGTGAAAACCTTACTGAGAAAATGCTGAAAATCATGCAGGGAGCACGGATTTTGGCAAAGCAATCTCGCCACCGCCCAAGTACATCTCGCCGCCGGCCAAGTACATCTCGCCGCCGGCCAAGTGCATCTCGCCGCCGGCCACAATAATCCCGCCGCCGGCGAGATTTAGCGGAACCGAAATCGTAAGTTTTCCAGAAATCTCGCCGCGGTGAGAATAACTTCGCCGCCGGCGAGTTTCGTTCGAAAACACATTTTTATGCTGTTTTGTTCCAAAATTGCCCTCCAAAACCCTAGATCTATATATACATTATGATGGAGAAGGAGGGGACAGCAAAAAGCAGAGTTCAAAGGCATTTTTGGAGAAGAGAAGGAAATTTTGGAGAAACTTGAAGGATCTTTACCATTGTTGCTACCAAGCCTTCATCTTCTAGAGTTTTTTCATCTCTTCTCCTTAGTTTTTATTTTCTGCAGTTTATTCATATTTGTTATTAATGGATTCAATTGAAATAATGGTTGTTCGTATTTCCGTTATGAACTAATTCGTTTTTGCTAAGGCTATGATGTAGTTAAATCAAGGAAATCTGATTTCTTTGGTTATTGTTATATGAATTCATTGTTTTCAAGTTGAGTATTTATTTCCATGCTTAATGCTTTTAAATTTCTAATCAAGATTTAGATGATTTGTTGCATTATATTGAGACCGAGAGGAGATGTGTAATGAATGCTTCTTGTGATAAATACCATATATTGAATGCGAGTTTGACACCTAATGCATGATGTATGTGGTTATTCCAGAAATTCCATAAATCGCAATGTGCTTATTTGTGATTAAATCTTCATAGAAATATAGTGGGTTTTCATAGATAAGTAATTCTAATATAACTTGAGAAAGAGTATTAGATAAGTTTGGGTTTTTCAACCATCACTTTTAGCTTTGATTTTCATATAACATGACTTGAAATCGGATTGAATTGATTTAGCGAAATCAAATGCCTTAGCGTTTTTAATCATTAGTGAACAACATTTAATTTTGTTATTTGCGTTTAGTTTTATGTTAATTTTCTTTTTAAACAATTTCAACAATTCAGTTTTCAAATAAAATTAGGGTTAGTCAATTTCGGTACTTAGTAACGCCATTCCTTGTGGGTTCGATATCCGTACTTTTGTACACTTTATTACTTGAACGATTCGTACACTTGCGAAAATAAGCATCAAGTTTTTGGCGCCGTTGCCGGGGAATGGTTTGATTTTATTAATATTGATACTACCTAATCTTAGTTTTAATTTGAAGTTAATTTCCTTTATCTTTCTTTCATTTTTAATTTTGTTTATTTTGCTGTTTTATTTTATAAATAAAAAAAAAGTAACTTTGTGTTGTTTTTGTGTTAGTTGATTTTCTGGTTGCAGGATTTGTGTATGAGACGTACAAGAAGCCTTAACCTTCTTCCATTTGATCCAGAGATTGATAGAACATATAGGCGTCTAAACCGAGAGAGAAGACGTTCAACTTCAGCTCCTAATAGAGAAATAGCCATGGATCCACCATTTGTTGAGGGAGGTGGAAATCGTAGAGCTTTGAGGGATTATGCTGCGCCTAATGTTGCTGGAACTATTTCGGGTATAAGGAGGCCAACTATTCAAGCCAATAACTTTGAGATAAAACCATCCTTTATCCAAATGGTTCAATCAAATCAGTTTGGGGGAATGTCAAAGGATGATCCAAATGCACATATTGCTTACTTTCTGGAGGTGTGTGATCTTTACAAGATAAATGGTGTGTCCGAAGATGCTGTAAGATTGAGGGTTTTTCCTTTTTCACTTCGGGATAAAGCCAAGGAGTGGCTAAACTCATTACCACCAGGATCAATTACAACATGGAATGAATTGGTTCATAAATTCTTATCCAAGTTCTTTCCTCCTGCTAAGACAGCAAAATTAAGGAATGAAATCACATCCTTTACACAATATGACCAAGAATCATTGTATGAAGCTTGGGAAAGATTCAAAGAAATGTTGAGGAAATGCCCACATCATGGTATACCAATTTGGCTACAAGTCTCTACATTTTATAATGGGTTGGTTTCAAACTATCGTGTAATGATTGATCTTTGATGGAGGATCTTTGATGGGAAAAACACCGGAGGATGCTCATGAATTGTTAGAGGTTATGGCAGAAAACAACAATCAGTGGCATTCAGAGCGGGTAATTACAAAAAGACCAGCAGTAGTGCATGAAATTGATTCAGTGAATGCTTTGTCGGCTCAAGTTGCTGTTCTTTCAAGAAAGATGGATTCTTTGTCCTCCAAATTTGAATCCAAACCAACTGCACAATGTGATTTATGTGGTGGAAATCATGCTAGCATCGAGTGCCAAGTTGGAAATCCATTTGCTTCACCAAATGTTGAGCAAGCAAATTATGTTTCAAATTTCCAAAAACCTCAACATAACCCATACTCGAACACCTACAATCCAGGTTGGAGAAATCATCCAAATTTGTCATGGGGAAATAACCAAGAGGGATTCAAACCGTCATCATCTTCCTACCAACCCCAAGAGAAAAAACAAACAAATTTGGAAGAAATTTTAGGAAAGTTCATTGAGGAAACAAGAGCAAATTTCAGAAATCAAGAGGCAATCAACAGGGACATACAAAACCAACTAGGGCAGCTTTCAAAGCGGTGCGAGAAAGGTCTCAAGGATCGCTGCCTAGTGACACAATAAATCCCACAGAGCATGTAAAGGCTATCACATTGAGAAGTGGAAAAGAACTTGAGAATCAGAAGAAATCGGAGAAAAATATGGAAGAATCTAAAGAAAAGCCATCAAGATCCCAAGATATTCAACCTTCCCCATATGCAAAATATGAGCCTCCTATCCCATATCCTCAAAGATTGAATAAGAAAAAGTTTGATAATCAATTTGATAAATTTCTAGATATTTTTAAGAAATTGCATATTAACATTCCTTTTGCAGAGATGTTGGAACAAATGCCCAAATATGCAAAATTCATGAAGAAAATCCTATGAAAGAAGAGGAGGTTGGGAGATAATGAAACTGTCATGCTAAATGAGGAGTGCAAAGGTCAGCTTCTTCAAAGAAAATCGCCACGAAATTGAAAGACCCGTGGAGTTTTACTATACCTTGTACTATAGGAAGTTGCAATTTTGATAAAGTCCTATGTGATTTAGGAGCAAGCATTAATTTGATGCCACTGCTTTTCAGAAACTAGGCCTAGGAGAAGTGAAGCCCACTTCAATATCTTTACAATTAGCGGATCGATCGGTGAAATATCCTCTAGGGGTAATTGAGGATGTTTTAATTAAAGTCGGTAAGTTTATTTTCCCTGTAGATTTCGTGGTGCTTGACATGGAGGAAGATATAGAGATACCGTTGATATTGGGGAGACCGTTCCTTGCAACTGGAAGAACATTGATTGATGTTCAGCAAGGAAAGCTCATTCTACGGGTGCAAGATGAACAAGTAACTTTTGATGTTTTTGAAGAAATAAAATCTCCAAGTGATGTACATTCTTGTTTTCAAATTAACACTCTTGACGAGTTAATCTCGGAAACTTTTGAGGAGATAACTCCATTGCTACCACTAGAAGCTGGCCTTGTGAAATCTGCAACAATTGAGGAGGAAGATGAGGGGATGAGACAATGTTCTGGATTACTGGCAGCACCTAATGAATATTTATGCAGTGATGGAACATTTAAGGAGTTGGGAACAAATGAAACTCCAACCTCAGTGGTAAAGAATGGAGCCAACAAGATTGAGCTAAACCCAATGCCATCCCATCCAAAAAAAAAATTTCTTACGTTCACCACCGGCGAGGGCAGTTTCACCACCGACGGAAAGGAGATCTCTCTTCCCTTTCTTACATTGAGGACAATGTAAGGTTTTGGTTGGGGGTGCGGTAAACGGTAAATCTTTTCTCCCTTTCATTTTTAGTAGTTTTGTTTGTGTGTTTGTGTTTAATTTTGATTTTCCATTTTATTTTTCTGCATTTTGATTTAATTTTTTTTATTTTATTTTATTTCTTTATTGTCTTATTTTATTATTATTATTATTGTTATTATTATTATTTTTATTTTATTTGCATTTTACTTGTTTTAATTTGCACGTTGATGATAATAATGTGATTGTGATAACAAGTAGCTGTTAGAAGACATTAAATTTTGCTTTGGTTTAAAGAGAATTTCAAATGTTGATTTTACCTAGTTGGCGACTCTTTTGGTATGTGGTATGATTTGGTTGATTAGTCTAAATGCTTAGAGAAGTCTTATGTGTAAATTTTGCATGGACATTTTTGTGATTTTAACAAACTCTAGAACTCATTTGAAAACCTCTTGAGGCGAAATAATTTGGAATTGCACTATGTAGGATATGATGTAGGCCATTTTTGGATCGATTGTGCCATTTTAAGCCTACCTTGTTATCTTTATATCACTAGTTACCTCTTTGAGCCTATTTAAATGTATTGTTAGCCTTACTTTTCTTTCTTTTTGCCTTCTATAACCTACCTTTTATTGAGCCAAAAATATATATATATATAATTCCTACCTTATTTGTTAAGAGCACTTAATTTTGAACACAAACTTTGCAAGAACAATTGGAGAAATCTTCCACATATATTGGAAGAAATTGGTTGGGGGTTATGTCCTTTCAAGAACAATTATAGTAAGGGTGATGAAAAAAAAATTCATATTTATTGGAAGAAAGTAGTTGGCTTTTCAAAGAGCAATTGAGTAAAAAAAAAGAGAAAAAAAAGAGAAAAAAAAAGAGAAAAAAAAAGAAAAAAAAAGAAGAAGAAAGCCTTAACATTCTAGTAAATAAAAGAGTGTTAGTGATGGATGTACTAAGGTGAAAGATTGAGGAAGAACTTTGTTTATCTGTGGAAAAATGGGTTATGATCGGAAGAAACAATTTGGGTTAAATGGTGTTATTCTTTTACTTAATTGGTTGTGTTTAATCTAATAAGTGCCCTTATTTGTATTTTGACACTTCCCGTTCTTTCTTAACCAAATACCTAAGCCTAACATTACAAGCCTCATAAAGTCCTATTGATCCAAAGTGGTGTCTTTTCCTTCATTAGTGGAGAGAGGTTTGAAAAGTGAGCCTATGGAGTTCGAGATTTCACCTTTTTGTTTGTGGATGTTATGCATAATATTATCCAGGCAGTATGGCTATTGGTTTGTGGTTTGATGGATGTTTAAGAGTCAATAATAAAAGTGAAATTGGAATTTTAGATTTCTTAAAGCTTAGGTGACATTTAATTATTCTATATGTTGGGTGTTATTTACAATTTTTGAGACATTTGTGCAAATTATTTGTTATGTGATTTTATTGTTTTAAGTTAGGATATTTATAGGTAAGATGTTTGTGGGTGTCATCACTGGAAGCCCTCACGAGACTACAACTCGTCCTACTAGGGCCGCCTAGGGGTTTAAAGGCTTATTACATACGCTTAATATAATGTTGTAAATAGAATAAATTTCCTTTGAATTTTTCTTTTAATGTCTCCTTTGAAATTATTCATAGATCGCTTTTCTTGCTAGAGACTAGCAAGAAGCTGGTTGGGGGTTGTTGATAGGAGTCAAATTATTGCATTTTTGTTATGATTTAAAGGTTGATATTTGTGTGAAAATTGCGTTTTATTTTATTATTTAATCCACAAATGTCATTTCACGGGTATTTCGTGTTTAAAGTGCAATTGCAGGTAAAATCATAATTATGGAGAAGTTTGGGAAAAATTTCAATGACCGGGATTCAGTGCAAATAAAAAGAAAACAAAATTTCAAAATTTGGAAGTTCGCCGCCGGCGAGAATATTCCCGCCGCCGGCGAAAACCTTACTGAGAAAATGTTGAAAATCATGCAGGGAGCACGGATTTTGGCAAAGAAATCTCGCCGCCGGCCAAGTACATCTCGCCGCCAGCCAAGTGCATCTCGCCGCCGGCCACAATAATCCCGCCGCCGGCGAGATTTAGCGGAACCGAAATCGTAAGTTTTCCAGAAATCTCGCCGCGGCGAGAATAACTTCGCCGCCGGCAAGTTTCGTTCGAAAACACATTTTTATGCTGTTTTGTTCCAAAATTGCCCTCCAAAACCCTAGATCTATATATACATTATGATGGAGAAGGAGGGGATGGCAGAAAGCAGGGTTCAAAGGCATTTTTGGAGAAGAGAAGGAAATTTTGGAGAAACTTGAAGGATCTTCACCATTGTTGCTACCAAGCCTTCATCTTCTAGAGTTTTTTCATCTCTTCTCCTTAGTTTTTATTTTCTGCAGTTTATTCATATTTGTTATTAATGGATTCAATTGAAATAATGGTTGTTCGTATTTCCGTTATGAACTAATTCGTTTTTGCTAAGGCTATGATGTAGTTAAATCAAGGAAATCTGATTTCTTTGGTTATTGTTATATGAATTCATTGTTTTCAAGTTGAGTATTTATTTCCATGCTTAATGCTTTTAAATTTCTGATCAAGATTTAGATGATTTGTTGCATTATATTGAGACCGAGAGGAGATGTGTAATGAATGCTTCTTGTGATAAATACCATATGTTGAATGCGAGTTTGACACCTAATGCATGATGTATGTGGTTATTCCAGAAATTCCATAAATCGTAATGTGCTTATTTGTGATTAAATCTTCATAGAAATATAGTTAGTTTTCATAGATAAGTAATTCTAATATAACTTGAGAAAGAGTATTAGATAAGTTTGGGTTTTGCAACCATCACTTTTAGCTTTGATTTTCATATAACATGACTTGAAATCGGATTGAATTGATTTAGCGAAATCAAATGCCTTAGCGTTTTTAATCATTAGTGAACAACATTTAATTTTGTTATTTGCGTTTAGTTTTATGTTAATTTTGTTTTTAAACAATTTCAACAATTCAGTTTTCAAATAAAATTAGGGTTAGTCAATCGAAAACTTCTTTTTTTACTATTCATACATCTCTTTCGAGCTCCGTATAAACACACCTCGTTAAATTAATTTACTATATCTCTATGAAAATTAAATTTACCGAGATTCATTACGTTCTAAGTTTTCAAATGGCCACACATACAATTAGGGTATATCTCTATCCTTCATCATACATGTCATTCTATTTACGAGCAATACACACACAAATGCCTTTCTCAAGTTTATTCATGTGCCACGGATCGTTTTGATAAGATTCGTAAATAATCAAAAAGCATTAAGAACAAAATAGAACGAACAAATCGAACGTCTTATAAATCTATCAAAAATAATTAAAATCAAAGCTTCATAAATTTAGATCAAATGCAACCCTAGAAAAATTAAATTACTTCATAAAATTAAAATAAAAATTATAACAACTACAGAAAAATTAGAAGAAGCAGAAATAAAATTAAAACATCTCAATATGAAAATATTTGGTACACGCAGAACACAACAAAAGCCAAAAATGGCTTCTGCGTGTTTTGCCGTCCAACACACAAACACAATAAAAATTACAAACTGAAAAAAAACTAAAACACTCTAAAAACTTTTGAAATTAAAACTAAAACTCTACTCCAAAAACTCCACTCCAACAAACTTTTTTACAACTAAAAACTATCTCCTATTTATAGCAAAAAAATACATAAATAAAATATTAAATTTAAATCTACGCGGGGGACAAAAAAGTGTGACGAAAATAATAATTTAAACGTGTGGGGGACAAAAAATTGTATCGAAAATGGGATCGAAAAAGTGAGTGGAACGCTGCGCGTTTCTATTTTAATTTTCTTCCACGCTGCCACGTGTCGCGTTCTGATACGCGGACACAATTAGTGGGACACGTGGCAGCATCTCATTCGTTGAGGGGAAACGGGCGCACGATGAATGGTCGCACGGGAGCCAACGGCTACAACACGGGCTTGATCCAGCGCGGTCGCGCTCATTGTAACATGCCACGTGTCGGAGTATTATTTGCTGAAATATTAAGTGGAACACGTGGCAGATTCTGGTTCGCGTAATAACCGGGCTCACGTGGATCGGCTGCACCGGAAAAGGGGTGCGCGAAAGTGGGGGACAGGTCTGCGCGGCGTCAGACGGGTGGGTCCCACGCTGCACGCCGGCCTGCGCGGCAGGTGGGCCCCACTCGGGCGCCGAGCCGCGTGAAGGAATCTTCGCACACGCCATTTGGTCGGGAGTGATCTGAACGCGCGCATCGTAGCCGTTTCTTCTTTGATCGGACGGTCCACCTTTGGCGCTTGTTGTTGGCGCGTGGTTCTTCTAATCTGCGCAGAAAATTCAATTTTCTTAATTGTATTTTGACCCACAAATATATTTCAAATTACATTTTCAACTTTGTTTAATTACAGTTAAGCCCTTTGCTAATTTTAAATTAAATTTTTAAACTTTTAATAATTAAAATGAAGCCCAAATTTAATTTAAATTATATTTTCGATTTTTATAAATTGTAATTAAAAAAATATATTATTTGAAACTATATTTGTGGACATAAATTTAACATTAAGTACATTTTCGATACAAATTATTTACTTTTATTAAAATATATAAAAAACAGTAAATACTAATTTATTAATCGAAAATTAACTAAAAATATCAAGAACATAGCAATTATAATTAATAAAATAGATGAAAATAACTATATAAAATACAGTTATCATAGTTAAATCAAGGAAATCTGATTTCTTTGGTTATTGTTATATGAATTCATTGTTTTCAAGTTGAGTATTTATTTCCATGCTTAATGCTTTTAAATTTCTGATCAAGATTTAGATGATTTGTTGCATTATATTGAGACCGAGAGGAGATGTGTAATGAATGCTTCTTGTGATAAATACCATATGTTGAATGCGAGTTTGACACCTAATGCATGATGTATGTGGTTATTCCAGAAATTCCATAAATCGTAATGTGCTTATTTGTGATTAAATCTTCATAGAAATATAGTTGGTTTTCATAGATAAGTAATTCTAATATAACTTGAGAAAGAGTATTAGATAAGTTTGGGTTTTTCAACCATCACTTTTAGCTTTGATTTTCATATAACATGACTTGAAATCGGATTGAATTGATTTAGTGAAATCAAATGCCTTAGCGTTTTTAATCATTAGTGAACAACATTAATTTTGTTATTTGCGTTTAGTTTTATGTTAATTTTCTTTTTAAACAATTTCAACAATTCAGTTTTCAAATAAAATTAGGGTTTGTCAATTTCGGTACTTAGTAACGCCATTCCTTGTGGGTTCGATATCCGTACTTTTGTACACTTTATTACTTGAACGATTCGTACACTTACGAAAATAAGCATCAGGCAACATACAAATCCACTAAGTAATAAATAGATACAAGTCAATAGAAATATAAACACAAATACCTCTATCAGTCAAGTCCTCTACCTTAACTACCTATTGATGTTATCACTTGCTACCTCCACAACACATGATCCAACACATGGATCTAGCTCACCTCCAAATCCTACACCAAATAAAGTAGTATGATCAAAACCATAAATTAGTAACATGAACATAATAACAAGAAGCCAACATAAGAAACATCTCAACCACAATCAACCCCTATCACTCTCTTGGGATCACTTATAAATTTCGAAAGCACGATATTGCCCAAATCACACTAGTAAAATACTCTTAACTACTTATAGTCCAAGAACGCTATTTTAGTCTCACACAAACATATTAGAATCATTGAAAAACACTTAAGATGATTAGTGAAAATGGAATTCGAATAGTGATGAAGACAAGACTGGTATCGGGTTAGCAATACCGATCTTATAGATACTTTGGTTTTATATTTGTAAAACTCTCGCAAGTGCATGAATCATTTTATAGAAAATGACAAGTATACTCCTGAGGTCGATCTAACGAAGAAATATATGTGGTTTTTAATTTATTATTGAAACTCTTAAAGATGAAATTAAATCCTAAACACTATATCACGATATTTTGATTTTTTTGTGTTTCCTAATCTAATAACATAAAAAAATAAACATAGATATGGATTCAATAAACAATTATGGAACTTTTTATCATTCATAACGGTAGAGTATTTATTGATATAATAATTAAGTTAATTATGTTTGCTCATATTATTTAGGTTATTAAAGATATAAATTGATATTTATTGATTCTTCATCTTTTATATAAATACCACCTTTGGTGAGGTTAGATATTCTATGTTAATTAAACAAATTAGTTAACACCTATGGGTGGGATCGATAATTAATTTGGTTAATTAAATTAATTCCTTTTATCTAAGAGATTGAAAATGAACCATTTAAATGCTACCTTTGGTGGGATTAAACATTTTAAATTTTATTCAAGGTGTCCAAATTAAACATAAGAATTTAATTATCCGAGTACTAACTTTCAAGTTTTAAAACCATTACTGAAAATATAGTGTCAACACATTTTTGAATAATAGTTCTTATAAAACATTTTCATATAAAGTTTCACTCTAACAACCGGGCGATTGTACCAACAAATAAAATGATACTACTCTAAATGAGACCGGATAATTTAACCTTAAAATATAATTTTTAGATTTAAGTTTGTAATGAAAAATAATATATTTCTCTCTAACATCCTTAATATAAAATCTTGAATAAAAAAATCAATTTATTTTATAAAAATATTTTACCAATTTAATATTTCGTAAGAATAACAACGTTATCATTATATCATATTTACAAATAGTCAGCCATGTTAAATTTAATCATAGAAAAATTAAATATAACATATAAGAATAAAACATAAAAATAACTGTAAAATAATTCATTTAAAATTAAACCTTAAGAGAATACTTACAACTTTGATGTTAATTCCGTTTTTGAAAAACTTCCAAATAATTTGCATTTTCATTTGTTGAATAATAAACTAGAAATTTACAAAAACATATCTAGTTCTTCTCAAAAAGAAAAAAATTTCAAACTAAAAAAACTTAAAAACTTAAGTAAGCTTTCTGAAGAGAGAAAAGTAGAGAGAGAAAGAGAGAGAAATGTGTGAATTTTGGAATGATTTTTACAATGGGGGAGATGGTCATTCTATAGGTTAGGAAAAGGATAAAAAAGTTAAAATATCACAAAAATTGATTTTAGACGCAATTGGAAAGGATGGCATGCATGTGGGGCGAGATTTGCAGCATGACGGGAGTTGATGTGTGGGAATTAAGGTAGATGGGAACTAGATCGAGCAGAAGCACTTGAAATTGAGTGTGACATACACACACGGGGCTGGTTAGACTTGGCATATACGTGTGTGGGGTAGGATGGACTAGGCATTTTTGACCCATTATTTTTACTTTTTCTCATTTGTTTTCTCAACATATTTGAGATATATTGCCCTCAGTATTTTTCTTCCACTCCTTAAATTATTTTTGAATAAAAATACCTGAAAAACAATAAAAATACACTTGATTTGAAAAAGACAAATTTATATAAAAATATAATAAAATCATTCAAATATAAATCTATTTAATCTATTAAAGTACATTAAATCATGGTAATTTTAGTACTTTTTAAACACTCATCACAACTCTTAAACAGCCTCTTGCTAGTTCCTTAGCAAGAGAAGCAGTAAACACTAAAAATAAAAACTAAAATTTAAACTATCTTAAATCAAACCTTTAAACCTTTTAAGGATTGACACTGTTGCATTTAACATTGCAACAAACCTTTAAACCTGTAGGTTGTCCTAGTGGATGAGTTTTATTCTCGTGAGGGTTTTTAGTAATGGTATCGACAAACATTAAACTAAATAAATAAAATATTTAAAAAAATAACAAGAATAAACAAATCAAAAACTAAAATTATAACAAAATAAAAACTAAATAAAAAAATTAAAATAAAACAAAATAAAACAAAACATAAAAATATCTTATGTTTTTTAATCTCCTTTAAGATCATCATTAAAACTAAAGCAAAATTATTTTCAACTTTTTAAACGGTCATCGTTTATAATAATAATTATTTAAAAATCATATTCATAATTCATTTAAAAAATGTTTCAATTTAAATTTACCCAATCTAAGTGTCAAAAATTGAAATTCACTTCGATGATATCCTTATAAGTCAATACTCTCAAAACATCGAATCATATGGGTTCAAGCACTCATACTAAGGCGTATGCAAATAGAGTTTATGTTTAGAAATGAACTAATAAGTTTGCATACTTATAAAAGAAGAAAGGCTAAAAAATAGTGCATAACTTTCATCTCATGAAAGGAATCAAATGTTTAGGATTTCGTAAAGAAATCAAAAAATTATTTTCATGCCTCAATCAAAATCTTTAAGTAAAAATTTCTAGATATATGCCTTATAAAATGAAAAAAGTGCAATGACTTTTTAGGGATTTACTTCCTATAACTTTCTTTTGTAATTAGAATTTTCTCATAACTTTGTAGGCTATGTGGGTTATGTATATTATACTATTCATTTTTCTCTCGCTCCTTTTTTATTTAACAGATTTCTTCAACATATTTTTTTTAGAAAGTAGATACATGTACAAATTGTACATTTTTGTAGGATTTTGGTGAGCGGTTAATTTTGTGGCTTTTATGTTTGATTTTGGTTTAGGTAACCCTAAATATATACTATCAATTTATACTTAAGTTCGTCAATCTAAGCAGTAAAAACAACATATGACACTTTACTAGATGTGGAAATCCTAACATTTAATGCTAATACCTATAGAGATCATCTAAAATTTGAAGAAATAAGAATTATGTTTGGAGTAGAAAAATATATTTCACTCCAAATTTATGACTCTATAAAAATAGTCTCATTAGCATATTGTTTTACTTAATATTTACTTATTTTATTTAATAAATAGTATTTTTATGGCTAAAAATATTAAAATATAAACTTTTTAGTGAAAAGGGGAGAAAATATAATTTTTGGAATTTTTTGAGATTTTTCTAGAATTTTTATGGATTTTTTATGAATTTTTAATGTAGGACCAATCAAAAGCTACCACCTTGCATGCCATGCAAGTAGAGGAGCTGACTGGGCAAGCCATACGGACACCACGCAAGCACGAAGAATGAATCACGTCGCCCCGCATGTGAGGAGGATGAAACACCCACCACGTGTCAGCACCACGTTCAATCCGTGTTCGGAAATCAATCAATGCGCCATGACCCGTGTCACCACGCCATTACTCTACGTGTACCACCTGTGAGCCATGCCATCCATTCACACGAATCACATCACGCCACGTGTTGCTAACTCAGCGAACGTTGACTCTGACCTGTCTCCCCTACCACGTGTGTCTCCCTGATTCGCCCAATGAATTTCTGATGCCACGTGTTGCACTGTGATTGACCAAAACTATCAGTTTTGCTTGTTTTGATCGTAGCCCTTGATTTGAAGCTGATCGGACGGTCCAGATCGCACCTGAGCTTTATTTAAGGCCCTAATCACTCCATAAACCCTAATGAGCCTCCATTAGCATAAATTTGGTCAGTTTTTAGAGCTAAAAAGAGAGAAAATACAAAAAAATTAAAGAAACGACACAATTTTGGTGAAGATTAAAGAGGAAATTAATTCTACAATTCAAGAGATTGGTTGTATTTCTTTTTCTACTCTTTTCTTTATTAATTGTATGTCTTTCTTTATGAAAAATATGAGCTTTATGAACACAATTATGTGCAATTAATTTATTAATCTAGGGATCTTATGAACCTAATTTTCACCATGTGATGATCTTATATTTTTTCCCAATTATAATATTAATTTAATTATATTATTGAATCTGATTTTTATGCTATTAATTGTTTGGCCAACAATTTATCTATAGAGGAAATTAAATAGATTTGAGAAAATTATTTAATTGTTTGTCTTGATTAAATAACATGCATAGTTTCTAGGCAGAGATGTATGATTCTTATGTATGTGATCCATAATTGATGAACTTGATAAATAGTATGCAATTTAATTGGCATGAGAGTGTGATTAAATTAATTACTATATTGTGTGTAGTTTACTTGAGAGAGGAATATATGCTAGGTTAGATTCAATTGATCATGTAATTAATTGATATTATATTGGGTAGATTTTAGTGATTCGTATGTTTAGAAAATTGGGGGATTAAGTATTTCTAGATATTTTCTCATATATCTTTTTAGTCACAAAATTTAATTTAATTAATTATTGCTATTTACTTTTAGTTATTTTAATTTTGCTTTCTTAAGATATAAAAACACCAAAAAAATTGATTTTTATTATTTTTAGTTTTAAAATGTAGTTTTCAAAAAAATAATCTTCATGGGAACGATCTTTACTTATCATTATATTATTTGTTAAGGTACGTATACTTGCGTATTCATTGCACACACAATTTGTGTGGCGATCAAAAATAAAGGAAATTAGACTCAAATTATATCTTACAATGGTAGTCTCCACTATTTTATTCCTAAACATTGAATTTGGGTTCATTATAATTTTCACACTTTTAATGAAATACTACTTATGACAAAAACTAACTAATTATCATATACTCCATGATATGTTTTCAAAAATTAATCTAACATTGCAAAAGACTTAAAAATTTACTTAAATTTGATTTAAGGATGATAAATATTTGTGAGAAATTTTTTAAAACTAATCCTAAAATTCTAAAAATTACTAAACCATACAAAGAAAATAAAATTAAACACAATAAAAATGATACTGTGAACATTGATTTTTTTAAATTTTTTTAAATTGTTAATTTTTTTAAAATTAAGCATGGTAACTTTTCACCACTTCTAACATAGAACTTATATTGTCCTCAATTTAATAATTGTAAATTTAAGGTAAAGAGAAAAGAGAAGAAAAGTTACCTATTTCCCGAGAATGAGCAAGTAGTGATAGAGAAATGTAGGTGCATCCGTCATGTTTATCATTAAAGTTCACACAGACATATTGTTGTAAACTTCTAACATCTCAACAAATATTTTTAATTTTAATAATTCTAAAATTATTCACATGCAATTAAACTAAAATAAACAAAATAAATTAAATAAATAAAACAAATAAAAGAAAATTATCTAACATGATGGGATGCCTCCCATCCAGTGCTTAGTTTAACGTCATGACAAGACGTAACTTAAGAGATTTCGTTTGAAAGAAACTCAATGTCCCCACATCATTAAGTCAATCAAACCTACAGGTAGGACAAGTTTGTCTACCTATACCTTTTAAGTCATGCCTAATGGATTTTCAAACTTTTATTTACTTAAAACTAGAAACATGATTGTGGGTTTTAGATAACCCACTTCTAGGTGCAAATCAAAGAACTAAGATATCAAAACACATTTGTACCTAAATCTAACAAATCAACTACCTTCTTTTATCACAGATTGTAATTAAAAACTTTGAAATTTTGGAAATAGCTTCAAAATATTTTTATCTTTTTTTAAAAAACTAATTTAACACTAAGTATTAAAATAAATACTAAACAACAAAAATAAAAATTGAGTAAAAGAAACAAAAATAAAAAGAAAAAGAAAAATAATAAAAATAAAGTTATTAAAATATAAAAAAATAAATAAAATAAGCATACAGATTTTAATAAATATATATACAACCACTTCTATACAAATTTTCATACATATAATTATACATATTTATAATACACAATATCTATCATATACTACCAACACATTTTCATGCTATTACATAAACATAAAAAAACTCTCTTAGATCTTCACTACTCATGCTATTACACAATTAGCTTTTTCAAAATTAAAATTAAAAATAGTAGCAAAAAATTAATTATTATTTTTTAAATTTAATTAATTTAAATTTAATATTTATTATTATTTTTTATGAAAATTAAATCACAAAGATTTATTCAAAAATTTATATTTTATATTTTTATTTATTTTTTAAAAATTTTAATTTTAATTTTACTATTTATTTAGATTTTTTAAATTTAATAATTAATTTTAATTTAAAATTTATTATTATTATTTATGAATAGCAAATCACAAATATTTATTTCAAATTTTTAGATATTTTTTAAAAAATTTAAATTTGAAATTAAAATTGATATCTTTTATTTATGATTCTTTTTACGTGTATGATAAAGAATTTAAATATTAATTTAAATTTTGTCTTATATCTTATTTTTTTGTGTTTATGAACTTAATATTCAAATCTCATATATTTTTAGAATTTTATTTTTTTATTTTTTTTATTTTAAATTTTAATGTTTAAATTTTTGATTTACTGTTTATTTAGATTTTTTTTAAATTAGAATTTTAAAGTTTAAATTTATTTAAACAAAATAAAAAAGTCACAATTATTTACAACACATAATTTTTTTAAGATTTTGATAAATAATTTAAAAATATTATTTCTTTCCCGACAATGGCGCCAAAAACTTGATGAAGACAAGATTGGCATCGTATTAGCAATACCGATCTTGCAAATACTTCGATTTTATATTTGTAAAACTCTCACAAGCGTACGAATAATTTTATAGAAAATGATAAATATATTTACAAGGTCGATCTAAGGAAGTAATATATGTGGTTTTTAATTTATTATTCAAACTTTTAAAAATGAAATTAAATCCTAAACATCTTGTCACGATATTTTTTTGTGTTTCATAATCTAATAACATAAAAAAAACATAGATATGGATTCAATAAACAATTATGCAAATTTTTATCATTTAGTGAAATATTTATGAATATAATAATAAAGTTAATTATGCTTGCTTATATTATGTAGTTTATTAAAGATATAAATTGATATTTATTTATTCTTTTTTTTATACAAATACCACATTTGGTGGAGTTAGATGTTTTTTGCTAATTAAACAAATCAATTAACACCTGAGTTATTAATTATTAATTTGGTTAATTAAATTAATTTTTTTTTCTAAGAGATTGAAAATGAATCATTTAAATGTCACATTTGGTGGGGTTAGACATTTTAAACTTTATTTAAGATATCCAAATTAAACCTAAGAATTTAACTATCCGAGTACTAACTTTTATGTTTTAAAATCATTACTGAAAATATGTTTTCAATACATTTTTGATTAATAGTTCTTATAAAAACTTTTGAAATATAGCTTCACTCTAACTACTAGGCGATTGTACCAACAAATAAAATATCACTACTCTATATTAGACTAGATAATTAAATCTTAAAATATAACTTATAGATTTAAGTTTGTAATGAAAAATAATATATTTCTCTTTAACATCCTTAATATAAAATCTTAAATAAAACCAAAATCAATTTATTTTATAGAAATATTTTACCTATTTAATATTTTGTAACCATAACAACTTTATCATTATATCATATCTACAAATAGCAAGTCATGTTAAATTTAATCACATAGAAATTAAATATAACATATAAGAATAAAATATAAAAATATTGTAAAGTATTCATTTAAAATTATACTTAAAATTTCATTTTTGTTTATTGAATCAAAACTAGAAATATAAAAAAATAACTAGTTCTTCTCAAAAAGAGAAGAACTTCAAAACTAAAAAAATTAAGAAAGCTTTCTAGAGAGAGAAAGAGAGAGAAATGTGTGATTTTTGGAATGATTTTACAATTGGGGAGAGGGTCCTTTTATGGGTTAGGAAAATGCTAAAAAAGTAGAAAAATATCACAAAAACTTATTTTGGACGTGTTTGGACAGACATGCAAGCGTGTGGGGCAAGATTTGCCATGTGATAGGAGTAGTCGCTCGTGGGACTGAACATGACATGCGTGTGTAGCTCTGAAGACAGGCATTGGCACCAGCAGAACTCGGCTTGACATGCGCATGTAGCTCAGCGTGGTGTGCGCGGGATTTGGTAGATGCGCACATGGGGCATTCTAAACTCAGCAATTTTTACCTTTTTTATCGTTTTGCCTCTAATATTTTTATTTGAGTCTTTAAATTATTTTTGTACAAAAAATACCTAAAAAACAATAGAAATATTAGTGATTCCAAAATAAAAATTTATATAAAAATATGATAAAATCATACAAATATAAAAATATTTAATCAAGTAAAATACATTAAATCATGGTAATTTTAGTGCTTTTTAATCACTCATCAAATAGCTAGAAACATTTTGCAGGGTTTTCACTAGAGTTTTGGAATTTAAAAAGTATTTATGAGATGGGGTATTTATAGACAAAGAACAATCGACGTGCCAACTTCATTAAGGCCACGTCAGGAGCCTTGCCAACCACCTTACTAAGTGTTTGGTTGTGGGTCCGAAGAGGGCCTTGTCAAGGTGCATAAAAGCCCCAATTTTTTATACAAAAAATTATCGAGTAATTGTCTATAAAGACCTGCACACGTACCATAACAAAAATTACTACTCACAACTTAGCATGCATACAAAGAAATCAACACCGTTGTGTGTGCATATCATGCTTTCAAACGCAATGTACCTAATTATATGTATGTGTGCATTACTACACCAGTAACTAAGTATAGATACTAGCCAATCATAAGATGATCATAAAGACAACTTAAAGATGTTTGTTCCTATGAACAAAACATCAACGCACATGCAAAATATAAAAACACACCCGTTCCAAATGCATCCATCTTTTGTGCCCTATCCATATTTTTGGATCAACTCATCAACACTTCTATCGGTTTGAAACAAAAGGGTCTCAACTTATATGCACACAAAATTGTCTGAAGCTTGATGACTTCAATCTATACTTGTAACCTACCCATATGAAACAAACATATACCCCGTGAACATATCATGCAAAGATAGAATATAGTCTATCCATATTCTATTGTGTTACCCCAACATAGGATAGTTAAAGAAAAGTATCTACAATCATGCAATAGATACACAAGCAATGTACAAAATTCTCCCTGACTTCATGTAACACTCCCCCTAAGTGAGTGCAAGTCAAGTAACAAAATATAGTGCAATCTACACTCACATTTTATGCAACACACAACAAGACAACAAATATATAGTTATGCACATAAAATTCTACCCTTTCTTGGCACATAAAGTCAAAGGAACACCCCTATATAAGGGAAAGAAGGCAAACAAGAATGTAATAATCCTAACACTTTTGCAATATAGTAGAGAAAATTAAAGAAAAAAACACAAGATGTACCACATGTAGAAAACAATAATCAAAGAGAGATGCAAACACAAATATGAAGAATACATACATCAATCTCTCAGAGAGAAATGCAAACACTAATACATTTTCTTAGGGATTCAAACCAGAAAATGTCTACAGGTTTAGTAAAAATATCAGTAATCTGAAGGTCAGTGTTGATATGCTGCAACGATAAAGTGTTCATTTCCACTAGGCCTCTTATGAAAAGATATCGAATATCAATGTGTTTGGTCATTGAATGTTGGACCAGATGTTTTGAGATGCAACTTGCACTAGTGTTGTCACAAAGAAAAATAAGGTTTCTTACCATGATACCATAATCAGACAACATCTGCTTCATCTATAGAAATTGTGAACATCATAACCTAGCACAATATCATCAAGCATAGTGGTAGGTAAGAACATAGAGCTCAAATTTTTACTATGCCAAGAAATCAAGGAATTATCCAAGAAGAAATACTCATTTGAAGTACACTTTCTGTCATCATTACTCCCTACTTAGTCAGCATCGAAATACACAATCAACTCTGTAGTAGTGTCCAAAGCATACCAAATACCAAATTCCAATGTGCCATTAATATACTTGATGATCCGTTTAATAGTTGCTAGATTAGATTCTTTTGGACTAGCTTAAAATCTAGCACAAATTCCAACACTGAAAGAGATATCTATTCGACTAGCGATCAAGTAGAGAAGATTTCCAATCATACTCCAGTACAAAGTTTGCTCAACTTATTTACCCCAAGGATCTTCAAGAAGTTTAATAGTCATATTCATAGGAGTGCTAGCAGGTTTGGAATTTTCCAATACAAACTTCTTGACCAACTCCCTAGTATACTTTGCTTATGAGAGAAAGATCCCATCTTTCATCTGTTTGACTTGAAACCTAAGGAAAAACTTGAATTTTCCAACTAAGCTCATCTCAAATTCATTTCCATAATTGCAGTAAACTCCTAAGCAAGGTCATCTTTCATAGAGCCATAAATGATGTCATCAATATACACTTGAACAATGACAACTTCACCCTTATTTCCTAAAACAAACAAAAATTTGTCACCAACTCCCCTCAAAAAATCATTAAAAGGGAGAAATGTGGTGATATATTCATACCAAGCTTATGAAGCTTGCATTAAATTGTAAAGGGCTTTCTTAAATCTCACCACATGATTAGGAAAGTGAGGGTCTTCAAATCCTTTTGGTTTCTCTACACAGACTTCCTCTTTGATAACCCCATTTAGGAAAGCACTATTCATATTCAACTGGTATAACTTAAATCCAAAGTAACAACTTAGAATAATGAGTAGTATTAGAGACTCTAGATAGGTGATTGGTGCAAAAGTTTCTTCAAAGCTAATTCCTTCAATCTGTAAGTACCCCTGAGCAATAAGGCGAGGCTTTTTTAATATAATCATGCCATTTCATCTTCATTTTCACTATACAACCAATATGTATCAATAACATGTTTATATGTAGGTTTAGGAACAAGTTACAAAACATTATTACTTTGAAACAGAGTAAGTTCTTCCTATATGGAATTGACCCAATATACATCGTGTAGGGCTTCCTTAACATTTTTAAGAACTACAATAGAAGTAAAACATATATGGTTAAAATTTTCTTGATTGTAGTAATGTTTTAACACAACTGTCCATATTACCAATGATGTTATCCACATAATGAACACTTTTTGCCCACTTTGGAAGAAAATAATCTTCTTGTTCATCTTCCTTCTTAACTTCAGAAAGTTCTTACAGGGTTAACAAGAGTTATAATAGATGGAGTCTTAACATTAACTATGCATTGTCAAAAGAACCCCAATGGCTAAAAAACGTTAATCAATGTTATGAACTTGGTAAGCGTGACTATTGTTGGAATATACCAAGAATATTCTTAGATCACTCTTGGCCTCAAATTTGTCTAAATTATATCTAACTCTGAGAATACAAAGAGTTCTTACAAACACAATAATGTGTTTTACATTCAGTTTCTTTCCTCATAAGAATAATGACATGTACCAGGCATTAAGAAGCAATGATTCAACGTGTAATAGAAGGCGTTAACAACTTCAACCCAAAAATGCTTCGCCAAATTTTTGCTACTCAACATAACTCTAGCCACTTCTTGAATAACTATATTTTTTTCTCTCAACAAAACCATGTTATTGAGAGGTCTTCGAAGTTGAAAACTCATGTAGAATACCCATATTATCACAAAAAAAAACTAAACTTAGAATGCTTGAACTTCATACCATGGCCACTTCTTATTTTGATGATGGTACTTCATAAGTGCTTAAAAAGCACTAAAAGTACCATGATTTAAATTATTTTAATTAAATAAATATATTTATATTTGTATAATTTTATGATATTTTTGTATAAATTTGCCTTATCGAAATCATCGGTATTTTTATTATTTTCAGGTATTTTCGTTCAAAAATAATTTAAAGAAAAATAAAAATATTGGAGACAATATATCACAAATATGTTGAGAAAACAATGAGGGAAAGTCAAAAAAATGGAAAAATTGGACAAAATGGGTCAAAACAGTCAAAAATACCCTAATTTGCAAACGCCTACACGTGCTATGCCGAGTTCAGCCTGTCCGTCGAGCCAAGCCATTTGTGCATGCCCAAACTATCCCACTCGTAGCCATGCTTATGTCACACTAAGATCCATGCCTTTGTTAGCGCTCATTTACAAGTGCTAGCACCTAGTCGGCCACACCTTTGCCCCAGGTTGTCCAAAACGCGTCCAACACCCATTTTTAAGATATATTTTTCCACTTTTTTAGCCTTTTCCTCACCTATAAAATGACCCTCTCCCTCATTGTAAAATTCATTCCAAAAATCACACATTTCTCTTTTTCTCTCTTTAGAAAGGTTTCATAGTTTTTTTTTTCTTTTAGTTTTAAAGTTCTTCACTTTTTGAGAAGAACTAATTATGCTTTTGAAACTCTCTATTTTTTGATTCAGTATATGAAAATGCAAATCCGTTTGAAGGTTTTCCAAAAATAGAACTAGCATCAAAGTTCTATAAGGATTCTTTTGAGGTATAATTTTAAAATAAATTCTTTAAAGTTATTTTTATGTTTTATTCTTATATGTTTTATTTAATTTGTCTGTGATTAAATTTAACATGGCTGGTGTTTTATAAATATGATATAGTAATAACGTTATTATGCTTGCAAAATATTAAATAGGTAAAACATTTCTATAAAATAAATTGATTTTGTTTTTATTCAAGATTTTATATTAAGGATGTTAGAGAGAAATTTATTATTTTTCATTACAAACTTAAATCTTAAAATTATACTTTAAGGTATAATTATCCTGTTTGATTTATAGTAGTGTTCTTTTATTTGTTGGTACAATCGCCCGGTTGTTAGAGTGAAGCTCTATTTCAAAAGTTTTATAAGAACTATTATTCAAAAATGTATTGACAACATATTTTTAGTAATGGTTTTAAAACTTAAAAGTTTATACTCAGATAATAAAATTCTTAGATTTAATGTAGACACCTTGAATAAAGATTAAAATGTCTAACCCCACCAAAGGTGACATTTAAATGGTTCATTTTCAATCCCTTTGAAAAAAAATTAACTAAATTAATTATCGACTCCACCCATAGATCACTACTACAATACATGCCTTTGGCCTTGGTTTTTAACCATAACCATAGGTCTATGACCATGGTTATATGAATCGAGGCCTAAGTGAGAAAGACCATAGGTAACGACCTATGGCCTCAGTTATCTCATAACCGAGGCCATAGATACACCCTATGGTCTCGTTTTCTAATAATTGATGGCATAGACTTGTAATCAAAATGATATATATTGTCTCGATTACACTTAAACCGTGACCAAATACATCTCAATTAAGCTAATTTTCAAATATAAATTAAAATAAATTGAGAAAATTAAGAGTCATTATATTAAACTTAAGAGAAATACTACATTAAGAGTTTAATAGATATGCTAAAACATAATAAAACCTTAATATAACTAGCTAATTAAAGTGTTCCAAAAATGTAAAAATATACATGAAAAAGTTTTACTAATATAAATAATCAAATTCTCCACAATCTAAATCAATCTGAAAATATTTTACATGTCCCATTGTAATGCTTTTCTTCAAAATCTTTTTTCGTGATAGCATCTACTATATGCATTAATTTTCTCATAAAAAAATAGTATCTAGTATGAGCATACCAACATCTAGATTACAGGAATATAATCATGCATATACAACATCCAGAACACAAGAGTCCTCTCTACTTATTTTAATTTCAATTATAAGTGAGACATTATTTGGATTTTAGAGGTAGGTAAGTAACAAGACAAAAAAAAATAGCAGTCCCTTTATATTATATTACTAATTATCAAAAACCTCCCCAATAATACTATTAAGTATCCCTTCACTAATATATTCACAATCACTCACAAACAGGAAAGAGATACTCACTGCCACCACCAAACAACAACAACAACAACAAAAAAGTGCAAACATTTGAAGAAAGAACCTTTTTATAAGTATAAAAGTGTAACCTATCTTATGGTTTAAACTATTTTTTTCTCTCTTTCTCATAAGCATGGATGTCTTTAATGATACCCATAACTTATTGTAGAGTTCTCTCATTTTTGCCATTGATTCTCCAATTCAACTTCACTTTTTCAACTAAAAAAAATTGTCATGTACTAACTGACCTGTATATATATAAGAAAACCCATTTAATGTGGGTGTACCATATTTTCCTCTACCTATTATTCTATTCATTCTCTTTGAAAATGGAAATACCTAAACCAATAATATTCTATGTCATTTTCATCCTTGTTCTCTTTAATTTAAACCAAACTCTATCTCACACTAAGGGGATAAGACCACAACGATCATCTTCAAATCACCTAATGATGAATATGACTCGAGCTGAATTATCAAAAATGCAACTCCACCTCGATCACTTAACTTGAAATATTATCTTATTATCAATACAAATAGATAGAATTTGAAATCAATACAAACAAAAATTAGTTGTATAAGTATTCACTTTAACTTTTTATTTGACTATATGGTGAGTTATAGTTGTAAGAATCGATTTGTGAATTCTACCCACTCATTCTGCATCTCATCAACTTCAATATCAATGTAAATTCCTTCATGATTAATTTGTAATATATACACATTTTAACATATCGTTAGCTAATTAACCACCTATTTTGATAAATCAAAAATCAAAATCAAAATTAAAATAGGAAATGAAAATACACAAAATTACTTAAATTATTACCAAGTCAATAATAGAAGCAACTGGATTGGCAATAGTTATCTAATTAAAACGAAAATTGAATTGTAAGCTTAATAAATATTATCTAATTAAAAAGATATTACATAGATATTATCAATAAATATTGTTAGTACTTCTAGTGATAGAGTTTAATAAACCATGCATTTATAAATTACTCTCATTCTATACCATATTGGCAAACCTTGAGACCTTCGATTTTGATGATCATTCAACATAATATGAATTCTATATAATGAAGGAAAAATAAATAAGAGTTACTTGTGAAGATATTATAAACTTAATGTTTACAAGAACATTAAATTAATAAAAACAATATAACTTATTCATAATGTTTTCAATATAACAAAACACTTCACCCTATATTGAATCCAAATAATAAATCGTATTTTTGAATGGCTCGTACACAATTAAGATCTAATGATACCTACATAAATTTATAATAAGATATATATTGATAAATGCATTTGATTACATAACATAATTTTTCATAAATGTTATAATAATCCACTTACCCTTCATTATATGGAATGATCCATTTATCTCCCTCTTGATTATTTTGCATCCTTTCAAATACTTGTCTCACAATTTGAGTATGTGTTCTCCTTCTTCTTAATTATATACAACCAACTTGGAATAAATTTAATCACATCATTCAAATGTTCCTTTTTCAAATCATCATAGCATTACCTATGAAAAAAGTTCACAAAATAATGACAAAATAACAATCATAATAAAATATTTCACAAAATAATGACAAAATAACAATCATAATAAAATATGTGAGTAACTTTTAACTTATCATAAAATTAAAAATGAATTAAAATCAAATAAACTAATTGTATCCACAATTTGAAAATTGAATAGCCAATCTCCACCTTTGTGTAAAATTGTTTTACACATTCAATTGATAGAAAAGTAGGCAACTCATTGCCTAAGATTTGAACTTCTATTGGAACTTTAACAACAAGATCATTAACTGAAGATGCAGATGAGCATGCAACTATAAGAAATCTAACATGTTTAGGAAAACCACTAGTTTGGTCATATGTATGTGAAATTTGTTTTTTTGTACCAAAGTAGGCTTTTTAGAAGCTATTTTGTCCATCGGTTTTTCCTTTGAGCTTTCTTTTATGTTGCTAATGGTAATAGGTAACTTTGATTTCTCCTTGCTCAAATCCTATTTATTCACAATATGAAGAAATCTAATAAAATTATATTTATATTTTTAAATTAATCAATAATGAAAACAATATATAAAAGGTAAGGAAAATATCCTTACTAAATATTTTCCTAATAAGATGAGATGTGGAGGCCAAGCAACAAATGAATTGATTGCTTTCGTAACAATATTATGTTCCCTTGTTGGTATAGGTAAGGGAAAATTCTTTTCAATATCATCCACAACGAAAACTTTCCAACTCCCATTCAAAGGTTTTTCGTGACAAACACCACTAGAGGAATCACCTACCCTCCCACGTGCCACAATACAAGATGGTGTCTCATATGCAAGAAAAAATTTCTTCCCTATATAGTATTAGAAAAAAACATATATACTATGACTTAAACACCAAACAAATCAAAATTAAAATATGAAAAAGAATGAATATTGAAGATTACTTACAACTAATCCCATATGAAATGTAGGCACATCAGGAGGAGTGGAAATTTGTTGGATGTCTGGTGTAGATGTAGGTGTAATTGCTTTTGTACAAGGAGTCCTATTGGAACTATCAATTGGATGATTTTTTTCTGGATAATGGCTTAAATATCCTACACTCCTATCTCCCAATAACTCAACTCTTAGTGCATTTATCTCTGCCTTCATGATATCAAAGCTTGCAAGCTTTTCCTTCATTGACATCATCTCATTTAAGATTTTTACCATTTCATTGGAGGGATAATTAGTGAACTTTCTAGTCATGCTAAAATATTCAAAGTGATGTTGTAAAATAGGAGCATCCTTTAAGACAACTTGGATGATCCTTCCCCAATGCCATTGCATTCACACCCATCTCTTCTTCAATCTCACCACTATCAATCTTATCTTGCATTTTACTCTAAAACAATTCACACATAAAATAATAAGAATAAATATAATTGGTTAATCATTACATATTATCTAACATTTTGAATAATTACCACATTTTCCAATTTATCTTGAACTTGTTTACTTTTGTACTCTCCTTTTTTAGGAGTGTTAGCTACGATAAATACATGAGATCTCTGAATTTGTATGTCACCACTTTTTGACTCCTATAGATATGTATAATGAGTTACAAAAACATTGTACACCCAAATATCTAACTAATTATCATTCAAACATAATTTTAATAACTCAATAATTGAATTCTTAGGTTGGAAAACCCATTCTTCCTGTATGATAATTATACTCATTATGCTTCCTCAACTCAATATGTTCGTAACTTGATTTCTAATGAGATCACATATATGAATAGGGTTGTTAGGGCATATAACGAAAATATTAAATGATAATATTTATACTTTGTATTCAATAATACCTTGAATATCTCAGATTATATGTAATTCAAAAATGCATGCCAATCATTGTGTACCCATTCATACTTCTTAGGCGGTTTGTATAGCTTCTTCTCATTCAATGGGTCCAAATAATGCTTAATGTATTTTTCCCTCAAATTATTTTTGAATGGCTTCCATCTCGAAGCAACTGTCTTAAGGCACTGACGTTTGTATGCCTTTTGAAGATTGTATTTTTCTTATAAATTCACACGAAAATTTAACAATAAAACTAAATAAGGACCAAAAAGTACAAGTGCAATATATATACTTACATTCAATGTTGCCCATATCATGTCATTTTCTGCTTCAAAAACTTCTTTCTGCCAATCATTATAAATAATCCTAATCATTGTTTTTCCTAACACACATATCCAACTAATCATTTTTAATCCCTTCTTTCCAATTGGGTTGCATTCATTATCAAATTCAATGGTAATTTTTTCTGTGCACATTGATTTAACAATTTTCTTCATCTTTGTTATGCCTCTTTTATTTTTAACTTTTTCTTTTTTCCTTCTATTAGATGGTCTTTTCGTATCCAAAGAAGTATCATCATTCGTAGAACTCTCCTTATCAACAGATTCGTGTTTGTTCCTAACTATTTCATCTTTGTCACGATCGTCGACAATCTCATTAGGATCCATATACCTAAAGACAAAGAATGAAAAATAATAAATGATATATATATATATATATATATACATATCAATTTATAATTGAAAAGAAATAATAAAATTATAATTATAGATGTAATTTGTAAATAGAAACAAACACATAATATTTTTTACGATGCATACCTAACAAAAACATTGCAAATAAAGAAAAATTTGACTCCCTCGATCAATCCAAGTTGGGTAACTATCATTGAGAATATATATTGAATTATCATCTTCTAAATCATTAGCATCATTTGAGTTAGGTATATTGCTTTCAAAAGATCCATATTCAGACAAAATTTCATTTAATTCTTCCTCTTTGCGATAAAACTGTCGCTTACGCGGTATCAACACAACTGACCACTTTGTGTTTGTAGGATCTTCTACATAGAATACTTGGTTAGCATGGGTGGCCATGATGAATGGGTCATCTCAATGACCTATCTTACCAAGGTTAACAAGAGTCAATCCTAATTCGCTCTTACAAATTGCATTTTGATAATCCTCAACCCAATCACACAAGAATATTGAAACCCGAAACATATGATATTCTAACTCCTATACTTCTTGAATAGCTCCATAATACGTCCTTTCAGATAGTACCAGGTTCTTATCCTTAGAACATGAAAATTGCAAAGTTTGAACATTTAACATATAACCCCACTATTTTAATTAACACAAATTTCATCCCTTGCCTTTGTTGTAAATCAAAAACCATTTATAACATATCGAGGATACTTGATAACATCATACCACGACCCATTTTCCAACCACCTGATATTTTCTGTGATGGAATTTTTGGGGACACTTTACTCATGCATAACTTTATATCGAAACCAATAAAAAAAATTACAATTCTGTTCATCTTGAAACCAGTTATCTCCTTTTCTCCTATTTCGAGGATCTACCTTTAACATATCCATATACATCCTATTAAATAGTAGTAATGTGAGTAACATATGAAAAACAATTTTAATAAATTATGAAATGTAGATTTAAATGACACCTTTTTACCTTATATATGGTACAATCTCTTTATTGTTTGCAAGCACCAAACGATGACTTTGTTCCCATTGAACTTGTACGATGGTTTCAATTGAGCCTGAACTTATTGGTTCACCAATATTCTCTAAACCACCACTAAATGAAAACCTAGTCTAAGGGATTCCAATTGTGGATACACCAAGTAGATATTCAGAGTAAAACTCAATAGCTTATTCTACAATATAACACTCAATAATACACCCCTCTGGTCGATTACGGTTATGAACATAACCTTTCAAAAAATTCATGAATCTTTTAAATGGATACATCCATCGCATGTACATAGAACCACATAAGTACACTTCTCTAACAAGGTGAACAGTTAAGTGAACCATGATATAAAAAAATGAAGTTGGAAAATAATTTTCAAGTAAGCATAATGTTTCAACAAGTTCAACTTGTAGTTTATGTAGCTCAACTTCTACAATTTTTTTCTTGTAAATGGAATTGAAGAAAAATCAAAGATGAGTGATTTCACGATGAACATGCTTTGGAATAATTGATCTAATTTCCACTGGCAACAATTGTTGCATAAGAACATGACAATCATGTGATTTTAAACCATATAACTTTAAGTTTTTCATTGATGCTAGGTTTTTAACATTTGATGAGTAACCTTTGGGAACTTTCTATCCCAATAAACATGTGCAAAATATTATCTTTTCATCCTTAGAAAGTGTAAAACAAGTAGGAGGAAACTTACCCCATGATCCCTTTTTAATTGGAGCCAATTCTTATCTAATTCCCAATTCTTGTAAATCCAAGCGGGTAGCAATACCATCCTTTGTTTTGAAAGGAATATCAAGAAGTGTTCCAATTAGAGCATCACATACATTATTTTCTATGTGCATTGTATCTAGTATATGTTGTACAGGCAATGTTTCCCAATAAGGAAACTTCCAAAAGATTGACATCTTCTTCTTTGCAATTATTTTGAATTTTCTTTTCCCTAGACTATCTTTTTTTCTTTTTGCATTTATTTTCCTTTTCCTGTTCCACTTAATTTTTGTTGTAACTTAGCCGTCGCTTTTAGAACTAAGTCCTATTTTCCCAAATTCTTGAAGGTCATACCTTGTAATTTGTGTAACACTTATTCTCCCTACAAAACCACTGGAGTATCTTCTTCTTCATTGTTACTTACACCTTTCTTTTGAGATCAAAACTTATGCTCTTTTGGAAAGAATTGGGTATGTCCAGCAAAATAAATATTTTTTGAATGTAATAGATATTGAGAACAAGTTTTCTTACTGCATACTAGACATGCATTGTACCCCTTGGTCACATGTCCACACAAATTTCCATAAGTCGAAAAACCATTTATTGTCCACAATACCACTCTTTAAGATTGAAGTACTTATTTTTGTATGAGTCATACATATCAATTCCTTTGTCCCAAAGTTTCTTCAAGTCATCAATAAGAGGCTCCAAGTAGACAACAATGTCATTACCCTTTTGTTTTGGCTGGATATTAACATGAAAAGCATCATAAACTTCCTTTTCATTCATAACCAAGGAGGAAGGTTATATGTGATTATAATCATTGGCCAACAACTATATCTACTACTTAAATTTTTGTGAGGGTTGATTCCATCAGCGGCAATAGTAAGACGCAAATTCCTAGGCTCCAACCCAAAATCTGGTCACTTTTCATCTATTACCTTCCAACACGGGGAATCTACTGGATGATGCAAAATACCATCCATGGATTTGTTATCTACAACCACATCAACATCTTTGATGTCTCTTTACTTTTAAACATTCTCTTAAAATGAGGTATTGGCGGAAAGTACCAAAGCACTTTAGTCGACACTCCTTCTTTTACTTCATTACCATTTGATGTAGGCTTCCACCTTGAAGTACCACACTCCAGACATTGAGTAGCATTTTCATATTGTTTCCTATAAAGGATACAATCATTTGGACAAGCATGAATCTTTACATACTCCATACCAAACTTACCCAATGTTTTTTTCACTTCATACGTATAAGTAGGCAACTCATTTATCTTTGGGAGAATTTCATGAGTTAACTTTAATATAGCAGTGAACCCAACATCAGAGAATCCATGTTTCACTTTAAGGTTGTATAATTTCACTATTGTAGATAACTTGTGAAATTTGTGCAACCGGGATAAAGCGATTTCTCTGCATCTTCTAATAACTTGTTAAATTCATCTTGATTTATGTTGGGTTCATTTCCTATTGCATTTACCATCTCAATGAGGGAATCCTCCATATTTATGGATTTGATCCGATGGTTTAGTGATGTGTTTGAACAAATAAGATGATCAATTTGTATAACTTCGAACAATCCCTTTACAAATAAGATGATCTCATATATCATCAATTTATTGAAATTCTATGTTTATATAATCATTACAAGGACATCGAATAGCCTTATCGTCAATAACATTATATCAAAAAATGCTTCTATTCCTTCAAAATAATCTTGTGAAAATCTTGGCTTATGCATCCAAGACTTATCCATTCTATATGAAACAACACATGTATTGGTTAGAAAAAAAAATTAGAAGGAAAAAAATACAAGTATGCACTTGGGTTGAAAATATTAAGGCAATTTAATGAAGAATGCTTTTAGTTTACAATTTGTGTTAATCAACTTATCCGGTCACTTAATCCAGCCAACTCATCATAATTTGACTTAATTGGGGATTTCTCTTAAGTCATTTGCTAAGCACGTGTTGTTTAAAAAGGACAAAATTGTCTCACAAAAAGAAGAAGAAAGATAGACAGTGATGGGTATGAATGGGTTTATATACTCATCCTTGAAAAAAAACAAATAAATTCCTAAACCAAGAAGAAAGATAGACAATGATGGATATGAATGGGTTTATATACTCATCCTTTAAAAAAACAAAGAAATTCCTAAACCCCATTTTAGAGAAATGAGGTTCTGACATAGACTATTGCAAATTGGGTTATAAAATGGGATTTTAAATTAAGGTTGATTTGTTTTTAAGAATGATTCACATTCATCTATATCTTTCTTTATACTTCTTTTAGCACATGATTTAAAGTGTTAAAAAAAATCCACAATTTAGTCAAATTTAGGTGAATTGGTTAGATTAAGTGATCGATAAGTTGATTGACACAAATTAGAAACTAGAAGTACTAAAATGATTTGGGAAAAAAATAATAGTAAAATATAATTTTATTGATAATTTTACTAAAAAAAACTTGTATTGCAAATTTGACCTAAAGAATTATTAGCCATGAAAGAAAGTGAAGTAAAGAAAATGAAGACGCTATTACAAGTCTGTTCAGTTATAAGCTCAAATAAATTCATATAATTTGCAACCCGAATCCAGTTACAAGCTCAAATGAAAGTTTTATGCTTCTCAATATGCTACCCTACCCTACTTTATAAATAGGGTACTTTAGTCATAATTTATATTTCAATCATAAAACCGTATTTTTATTACGTCGAATATATTTTAAAAAAAATCATAAAATTAATATTTTTAAAATTTATAATAATAAAAATAAAATACTAACTCATATATTTTTATATTCAAAATAATAATTTTATTTTTATTATTATAAGTTTAAAATGTATTATTTTAAGTAAAATTTTAATTTTTTTTATTGTCACGAGTTAGTGATCTTGAGTAATGAATAAAAATCAGACAATAGTATATATATATATATTGATTCAAATTAAAAAGAGAATAAACTACAACAAATGGCTTTTCTATAAAGACAAATAACTATAGTGTTGACATATATATGCATGTAGCGTCAGTTTGCCACATCAACCGACGCTACGTCCTACGTGTATTTTTAAATTAAAAAATACAGTTTATAATTGAAATTATTTTTAAGGTACAATGTATTTTTTAGGTCAATTATTATTTTATTTGACTCTTTAAAATTTAAGTTGGATATATATATATATATAGTATAATGTTTTCTTTTTTTAAACAATTGGTTTTTAAAATTATATATTTTGTGTATTTGTTTGGATATTTAAATTTATATACATACGTATAGTATATCTTTATTTAATTTTGTGTATTTGTTTGGATATTATTTTAAAATTATTTTTTTTTCTTTTTCTATAGTACATATATATATATAAGAGTTAAAATAAAATAATAATTGACAAAAAAAATCAATTTTAAATTGCGTGGATAGCATCGGTTGACGTGGTGAACTGACGCTGCACACGTGGATAGCATTGGTTCACGTGGCAAACCGATGCTAGCCACATAATATTACCGTTCTGCTCTCTTCTTCATTGTACAAAGCTAAAAAAACTTCATTTCTCCTCCCCTTCTCACAAAATCGAGCTCACCCACACTCTTTTTCAATTTTCGGCCACCTTTGACCACCATTTCCAACGTCATTTGTGGGTTATATTCCTCTTCTCATTATCTTTCAGATCTCCTATTTTTTTGAGCAAAATACTCAAATTTTTTATACCCATTTTCTCACTTATTCTCACTTACAAAACACCCATTTCTTCTTCATTTAGTCACTTCATTTACTCTTGTAAGTATTTCTATTAATTGTTCTACTTATTATTCAGTTTGCTTTATTTTTTGTATAAATGTTTTATTTATGTATGTTTTGTATTATGCATATTATTATATGTTTGGCTTATTTTCTATGGAAATAATATCTACATGTTTTGGGTTTGAGGGACTATAATATTTACCGTACATGGATAAATTTATTTACATATAAATAATTATATTTTATTAAGTAAAAGTAATACATTTGTAAAATGATTAAAATGATAAATGTTTTGTAATATGTATGTTTTGGTATATATTCTAATAATTAGGGAATTTATATATAATAATACTTGAAATATATTCATTGGATACATAATTATTTAATATGCTTAATTAATGTCATTAATAGAAAATGGACAAATATTGGATGTCAAAGTGTAGAATTGAGCAGGACTACATTTCTAGAGTTGAAAGTTTCATGAAATTTGCTTGTAGAAGTAGTAATAATGAAATTAGTATGATTCGATATTCATGTGTTAAATATAAAAATGAGCGATTTCATGAAGTTGAAGAGGTTAAGTATTACCTTATCTGTAGTGGTATTCTTTTAAGCTATAAATGTTGGTATTATCATGGAAAAAATATTGATAATACTCATGGGGAAGAGATAAATAAGAATGTGAGTGTATTACATACATCTTATCATAATGTACAAACAGAAAATATGTTTCATGGTGTTGAAGATGAATTACAAGAGGATGATCCAAAACCTTTAAAAAACTTCTTGAAGATGTCGAAAAACTGTTGTATCCAAAATGTAAGAAATGCACTAAAATGTCAAGATTGGTTCATTTGTACAATGTGAAGGAAAAACATGGTTTTTTTTACAAGGGATTCATAGAATTACTAAATCTACTAATATATATGTTTCCTAAGAGTATTGAATTGCCATATTCAATGTATGAAGTGAAGAAATCTCTTAGTTGATTTGGCATAGAATATCATAAGATTCATGTTTGTCCAAATGATTGCATTCTTTATAGGAAATAATATGAGACATTAGATAATTGTCCTATGTGTAAATAATCGAGATGGAAGCATGCTACAAATGAGACAACACCTAAGAAAGGCATGCCTGCAAAGGTTCTTTGGTATTTTCCTCCTCTTCCTCGCTTTCAAAGGTTGTTCAAAAGTAAAGAGACATCAAAGATGTTGACTTGGCATTCAAATAATCGATCTGATGATGGGGTGCTACGTCATCCTTGTGATTCTTCAATTTGGAAAGTTGTAGATAATTTATCCCCTCAATTTGCATCTGATACACACAATCTTCATCTTGCCATTGCTGCTGATGAAATTAATCCACATAGTTGTTGGCTAGTAATTATGGTAACATACAACCTTCCTCACTGGTTGTGTATGAAAATAAAATTCATGATCTTAACTTTATTGATCTCAAGACCGAAACAACCCGGTGTTGATACTGATATATATTTGTAGCCCCTGATAGATGATTTAAAGATGTTGTGGAATGATGGTGTAAATGTTTACAATGCACATAAAGAAGAACACTTTAACTTAAAGGGGGTCCTTTTATGGACAATTAATGATTTTCTTGCCTGTGGGAACTTATTAGGACATGCAACAAAAGGTTACAAGGGATGCCCTATATATAGTGATGGAACTTCTGCAACTTATCTTGCTCACGGATGAAAGATGTCTTTTAGAATACATAGAAGATTTTTCCATTTGAGCACAAGTTTAGATACCAAAAGAAACCGTCCGATGGTGAAGAAGATCATGATCATGCACCCCAACCTTTGCGAGGTGTTGAGATATTAAGGAAATTGAATGGTATGACATTCAAACGATATAGAAAGATGAAAAAAAAAGAATACTCACTAAGGTAGGGAAACGAAAGAGGTCAACTAATGAAATGGGTGAAAATGAAAAAGAGTTTGAACCGACTTACCATGATTGTTGGAATAAAAAATCAATATTTTGGGAATTACCTTATTGGAAAGGCCTACACATTTGTCACATCTTAGATGTCATGCACATTGAGAAAAATGTATGTGAGAGCTTGATTGGTACTTTACTTAATATACCTGGAAAAACAAAGGATGGAATTAAAGCAAGACTGGATTTAAAGAAACTAGGCATACGACCTGAATTGGCATCAAGGGTGGAAAATGATAAGAATCGAACATACTTGCCACTAGCATCATATACAATGTCAACAAAAGAGAAGGATGTGTTTTGTAAATGTTTTGAGGGTGTGAAAGTTCCTGATGGTTACTAATCCAACTTAAGAAATTTTGTGTCTATCACTAATAAGAAACTTTATGGATTGAAATCACATGACTATCATATCTTAATATAACAGTTATTGCCAGTTGCTATTAGATCAATTCTTCCAAAACATGTTCGATTATCAATAATTCATTTTTGTTCATTCTTCAATACAATATGCAAGAAATCTATATCAATTGGCAAGTTAAATTCTTTAAATAAAGATGTTGTAGAGACTTTGTGTCTAATTGAAAAATATTTTCCTCCTTCTTTCTTCGATATAATGATTCACTTGTGTGTTTGTTTAGTTCGAGGGGTTCAATTATGTGGTCCTACTTACTTAAGGTGGATGTATCCTTTTGAGAGAGATATGCAAGTCCTTAAAGGATATGTAAATAATAGAAATCGACCTGAAGGATGCATGGTGGAACGCTACATTGCTGAAGCGGCCATTGAGTTTTGTTCTGAATATTTTAGTGGTTTCATTGAAATTGGGAATCCTATGCACAAGTTGTTCTTAGAACGTCAGATGATCCAAGTAGGTAATCCTATGCTTGGTGGAAGTAAGAAATTGTTTATTGATCGCACTCGATGAGAAAAAGCACACTGAATCATTTTGGTAAATAATAATGAGGCACAATCATACATATAATAAGTGATGTTCAACCTTTCCATTTGTGCAAAAATCATTTTTTAACTATTAATGATGATATATACTTCATATATATTTAATAACAATAGAGGATGCATTTTAACTTATTGAAGATCGATCCTCGTTATAAAAAAAGGAGGAGAAAAATGGTTGTGTGATGAACATAAGCGAGAGCTTATTAATTGGTTTCACAACCATGTAAGTGTCACAAATAAAAATTCATGCATGTATATTCCTAGATCTATGCAATGTTTTAAAACTTTGCTCTAAACACATTTCATGTTTTTGTATACATAGATTTGAGATGAACTCAAGAAACCCAATCATAAAATATCATAAAGTTTATAATGGCTTGCACATGGGCCAAAATTCGATGTCAAATCATTTTCTAGTTTCACAATAAATGGATCAAGGTTTACTACTCAAGCTAGTGACAAAGTCTGAGTAAATCAGAATAGTAGTGTGAAGATGGTTACACAAACTATGCAATTTTCCAGTTCAAAAGATGGTAATCATGTACTTTCTGATAGAACATATTATGGTATAATAGAAGAGATTTGGGAATTGGATTATAAGGTCTTCCATGAAACAATTTTCTTGTGTGATTGGGTTGAAGATGTTATCAATGTTAGATATAACGTATGTTCTATATTGTTGCAATAACTCTTATATATATATATATATATATATATGTTCCTAAAATTTTCAATTAATTTATATTTCTTCATTGTTTGCAGATATTTCATGGATTCACGGGTAACAGAGCTTGTAGATCCAATTGATCCATTGGGCGAATATACCTGATGATCCACTTAACCCAGATGATAGAGTACCTGTTCTATTTGATGCTACAGGTAATCCAATAGGGAAAAAGGCCAATAATTGAAATCCTCTATTGGTAGACTTGTGAAGTCCAGTATACCAATCAATATAAATGAGTGGTCTCAGGTTGACGATGCAGAAAAGTTCAAAATATGGATAACCATTTGTGTAAGTCTCTTATATTTTATAATCAATTACATATATTATATCTTTTTGTATTATATCTAATCTTTTGTAGTGTGTTTTTACAGAATCGTTACAAAGTCGATGACAATTGGAAGAGCAAGTGTTATAAGATTGCAAATAAGGCATTGAAGGAATACAAGACTTCCAAATTGGCAAGAAATTATGTGTTTCCATATTTGGAACCACTTGATGAGATAGAGCTCTACAAAATCCCTGAAGGACACCCCTGGATTACACCTCAAGTTTGAAAAGATTTCGTGGATTATAGATATTCGGATGAATTTCAAATTATTAGGGAAGAACATCAAATTATAAAAATGCATAAAATTCTTCCTAACCGTACTGGGAGGTCTTCAAATCCTGAAGTTAGATATAGAATGGTATTATTAATTTGTGTTAATTTATAAATATTTTTATATTTACTTTTCTTAATTTAATTTCATGTCATGGTTAATAAATTTTTCATAATTTATGTAGGAAGCTGAATTGGGTAGACCGGTTACCCGAACTGAATTGTACATAGAAACAAAGACTCCCAAAATGAAAAAGTCAAGACCGATGTCTAAGCGAGGAGAAGAACAACTAAATAAGTTGGTTAGTAATTTCGGTTGATACAAAGTCTTAATGATTTTTAACAATTGATGTATAATGCATGATATATTTGTGTGCTTTATTAGTTGTAAAGAGTTGTTCAAGAACAAATATCCAGGGGTGAAATAATCGAAGAGCTTAGGAGAGATGCTCTATAGCATGCATTCGGACGCGACCATCCTGGTCGTGTTAGGGGAGGTAGCCAATATGATGGTTATATAGAGTATTTTGACATTACAAAACAAAAGCCTCAGACGGTCAATAAGGAGAAGTACACTAAAATTGAAGAAGAACTCAACTCCTTTAAGGCCTCAATGTTAAGTGAGATTGCCACAATAAAAGAATATCAATCACAACACATGTCAATCATGGCATCATTCTACAACCAGGGCATGCCATATTGGCCAAGCATGCAACCATCCATGCTAGGCATGCCACCATCCATACCAGGCATGCCACCATCCATGCCAGACATGCCACACATGTAATCTCATTACGCTCAAACTATATCCAGTATGAGATATAGTCATCCTATTGGTACTCCCTACATGCCAGGAATGGATATGCAATCAAGTAGTGGTTCATTTTCTCTAATGCAATCTGCGCATTCTTACCATCAATCAAACAACGATGAACGTTTTGGTGAGAAAGTACATCTAATAGCTACCCTACATGAGAGTCCTCCTCTATTTGATGAATCATATGTGGTAAGATTTTAATTTCTGGTGTATATAATATTTTATTTTTATTTCTTATTATATGTTTTATTTTTATATATAACACTTAAATTTTTACAGAATATGAAATGTTTGTTAAAACATCCTTCGTCAACGGACTTTGTTGCTATTGGAAGGGTACAACAATTGAGCGATGATCGGATAATTCATAATCAATATTTGCCTAATCATTGGAGAATAATAATCAATCAATTATTGCTTCATGATTGTCCACTACTTGTGCCTTATGATGCTACCACAGTCCAAGAAGCGGTTGGACAGTATGTGGCTTGGCCATCAATTCAAGTTTTTCTAAATTTTGACGTGGTACTATTTTTTAACTTAAAATATAACACTTGTTTACTACTATATATTATTTTATTATATCTTATATTGTTACTATAAAATACATATATAATATTTTTTTAGTCTATTATACCATAACTCTTAAATACGACACATTTAAGAGAGACGAAGCAAATATCTCGTGCTAAATCTATGTCTAGTGGTCAATCATCACCCACCAAGTCATTCAAGAAGAAGCCTTGGGAAAAGTATAGTTATGATTATACTTTAAACTTTAGCAGAAATCTAGGCGCTTTGATGACTATTGTTGTGAGGGCATCTAGCATAAATGATGGATGGACTATGCCACTTCCCATAGAAATTTTTGGTGTAGACCTCGGCCAAACTTATGTATCGATCGAGTGCATATTGTAAATATTTGAATATCAAATGATCGATTTAAGTATAATTCAAGTGTGGACAAGGTGAGTCCTCAATCTATTTAATTTTCTTTCATTTATGTAGAACATATATAATTATATTTATATTATCTAATTACTTATTGAAATCCTCTTTTATATAGGGCTTGTTATTATCGACTTCAACATAATCACTCATCACATTTAGCAATGTTCTATGATTCTTCATATGTTAATCAATATCATGAGAAGGATGTTAGCATCAGAGCTAAACAATTATATGATAGGGCATTAACGCTTAACAAAAATCAAAAGTTGATAATCCCTTGGCCACTAAGGTTTGAACAAGGCCAAGATCATTGGATGCTGGTAATCATTGATCTATTCAATAATCATGCTTGGTACTGTGACTCAGCTTCTATAGAACTAAGTAAAGATACAAAAGTAGTTGTTGAAATGTAAGAATTATAGCTAGCTATTCGTTTCTTCTATTATTTTTTGTAATATTTAATAAAAAAACTAACCGTTTTAAACCTTGATAGGGCATGGAAGTTGTGGAATAAGTTTAGGGGTATTGCCCTTAAAAAATCTCATAAGCTTATATGGACAAAAGTTATGGTATGTACAAGTGAATATTCATAATTTTATTAATTTTACAATTGAATAATAAAGATGTTCAAATATGGACAATCATGTACACTTGTTTATTGTAGGTTTCACAACAAAATAATGGAGTCATGTGTGGTTATTATGTCATGAAGTTTATGAGCGAAATCATCACAAATATCAAAATTCCAATTGATGATGTGATAATATCTTTTACCTATATACAGAAATGTTTTTAACATATTTGAGTTATTTTTGTAAATACATGAAATTATATTCTTATTTTAATTTTAAATACATGTAATTCTTTGGTTGGAACAAGACGGGATACGACCAGCAAATTTTTGATGATTTACGAGAGGAATGGGCAGAACACATGATTCAAATTATATCATCACAAGAAGAATCAGAAGAAGATTTTGATGATCTTGAATAGCATGTGACAACATAACGATAATTTTTTTAATGATTTGATTTCTCTATTCCTGTGTCTAAAGTCCCTTGTTTGATGGATGTTTTGTTTGATGGAGAGTTATTTCCTCATGTATTTAGGAGAATGCATTGTTTGATGGACCTATTTTTGGCCCAAAATTCATCTCATCTCTCTTGCCTACTTTCCTTATGACAACATCATGGTAGCACTTTATTAATCATTTATCTATAAATATGAAGTTATCTAGAATCTCTGCTGGTATTTTTAATGATATAATGAGCTCTAATATGAAGTCAGGTGTATGAGTTTTGGTGCCCATGAATGTATTACAAAATGGTTCCATATGTTAGGGCACCAAAACTCATACAAGCCAAGTAATAAATCGGAGTTACACTTGATTTCATATTTTGAGCTCATTATAGCATTAAAAATACCAGTAAAGATTCCAGATAACTTCATATTTATAGACAAATGATCAATAAAGTACTAATATGAGTCTGAAGGGTTATATCACTCGGATGTCACTGTTGTAATCTCTTTTTTATGGTAATATTTATAATGATTTAATTTCTCCATTCATATGTCTCTGAAGTTTAGACTGCTTTTTTGATGGATGTTCACATGCTCATGTATGTAGGGGAATGAAATGTTATATGAACCCGATATTTTTTGTCCAATTTTCTTGTCACAATACTAGTGATTCTAAGCCAACCAAGCTTGCCCGCACAATCCAATTACACTCTGACAATATTATTTTATTTTTAATTTAAGTTAACTATATATATATATATATGTATTGTATATACATTATTTGTTTTTGTAATAAATTTAATTATCAAGTAATTAATTATATTTAAATTTTTAATTATTTATATTATTATTTATATTTTGGATTTTTTATACTATATATATTGAATACAGTGTGGAGTGAAAAATGAGAACAAAAATAAAAAAAAATCATAAAATATAAAGTCAGTTGACCGCATGAACCAACTTTACACCAGAAGGAAATAACACAATCTTATCCTAAGAAATGACTCATTATACATACTTGATGCTCAATAGGTGCACAAAATGCCCTACCCTAAGAAATTCAATACATGAAATGCATAACCCTAATTAAATTGTATTATGCATAGACCTAAATCCACTAAGAATATATCAATATATATATATATATATATATATATATATATATATATATGAATTGATATGGTCAAAAAGAGGCTATCACACATACCTAGAGCTGGGTCGCAAGCGACAACAGTACAAATGGTCGAGCGATGAGGTGCAAACAAGGGAAAAGAAAATAAAAAAATAGAGAGAAAAGGAAGACGAGAGGGGAAAGGAAGCTGATGGTAACAGTCGAGCGAGCTGCTCATACCGATCGAAAAAGGAAAGAAAAATGAGCGAGCTGTTGGACGAGATGGAGCTGCTTGGGGAGAGTGGGAAATTTCGTAAAGGTGCGACGCTACTCAGGGAGAGGGACAAAAATGCAAGGAAGGCTAGGAGAGAAAAGAAAAAATAGGAAAAAGAGATTGAGTGAAAGTGGGCTAAGAAATTAATAATTAAAGAAATAAAATACATTGAATTAAATTAATAATAGAGAAAATTAAAAAAAGGTAAAGAATTTTTTGTACTTCTTTTAAATGAATGACATACAATATATTATTTGGTTTTGGTTTTAAAAATATTAAAAACTCAATTATTTTAATTATAATCGCATTCATTTAATAATCATGGCTATATAAATTTGTTTATATATATTTAAATATTTTTTGTAATTTAACTTATGGCCACAGTTACTAAAAAATGAGGCTACATGTATACATTATAGCCTTGGTTTTTATTAAACCGTGGCCAAAACCCTATGGCCTTAGTTTTTAAGAAAACTAAAGCTAAATTCCTAAGACCAAAGGCATGTATTGTAGTAGTGGATGTTAATTGATTTGTTTGATTAACAAAGAATATCTAACCCCACCAAAGGTGGTGTTTCTATTTGAAAGAAAGAATTAATAAATATCAATTTATATATTTAATAACCTAAATAATATGAATAAGCATAAATAACTTAATTATTATATCCATAAATAATCTGTTATTATGAATGATAAAAATTTACATAATTGTTTATTGAGTTCATATCTCTGTATATTTTTTTATGTTATTATATTAGGAAACACAAAAAAAATATAAATATCGTGATAAGATGTTTAGGATATATTTTTGTTTTTAAGAGTTTAAATAATAAATTAGAAACCACATATATTCCTTCCTTAGATCGACCTTGGGAGTATACTTGTCATTTTCTATAAAATGATTTATATACTTATGAGAGTTTTATAAATATAAAACAAAAGTATCTACAAAATTGGTATTGCTAACCCATTGTCAATTTTGTTCATTAATTTTTTGGCGCGACATTTAGGGAAAGAATAGTGTTTTAAATTATATATCAAAATTTTTTAAATTTTTTATGTTGTAAATAATTTTGGTTTATTTATTTATTTTAAGTTCAAAAAAAAATTTAAAAAATTGAAAAAAAAAATTTTAAGTTTTAATTTTTAATTTTTTTTAATAAAAAATTTATTAATTTTTACCTTTTACTTTTAATTTTGATTTTTAAAAAAATATTAATTTAATTTTTAACTTATATTTTAATTATTAACTCAACAATGATTAACTTCTTTAAATTGTATTAATTATAGTTTATTCCTTTTATTTATTATATAATATTTTTGTGAACTATCTTGTAAATATATTATGATATTACACGTATAAAAATGTGGTTGTATTATATATTAGATATAGTGTATTATATTCTTTATAACTTAATCATATATATTTATTTCTATAAAAATATGTTTGTATTATATATTATATATAGTGTATTATAGATATTTATTTTGTATAATTTAATCGTGTATATTTATTTGTAAAATAAAATGTGTTTGTATTATATAATAGATAGAGTGTATTATAAATATGTGTAGTTTAAGTATGTATAATTATATGTATCAAAATTTGTATAAAACTTGTTTGTATTATATATATTGTAAAATCTATATAATTATATTCTTTTATTTTTTTCTTTATTTTATTAATTTTATTTTTATTTTTTTTTTTTCTTTTATTTGCTTATTTTTTTTATTACTTGATTTTATTTGTTTATTTTATTTAATTTATATTTTTATTATTTAGTATTTATTTTAATACTTAGTGTTAGATTAGGTTAAAAAATATTCTAAAACTATCTCCAAAATTTCAAAGTTTTTAATCACAATCTATGATAAAAAGAAATAGTTGATTTGTTAGATCTAGGTACAAATGTATTTTGATGCCTTAGTTATATCACTTGCACCTAGCAGTGGTTTATCTAAAACCACAATCATGTCCCCGTTTTAAGTAAATAAAATTTTGAGAATCCATAGGGCTTGACTTAAAAAGTATAGGTAGACAAACTTGTCCTACCTATAGGTTTGATTGAATCAATGATGTGAAGATATTAAGTTTACTTAAAATGAAATCCCCCAAGTTACGTCTTATTAAGACATTAAACTAAGCGTTTGATGCACTACTACAAAAAGTGCATATGGCCTCGGTTTTTAACCGTAACCATAGGTCTATGGCCACGGTTATAAGAACCGAGGCCTAAATAAGAGAGACCATAGGTAACGACCTAAGGTCTCGGTTTTTTAACCGAGGGTATAGGGTGTACCTATGGCCTCGGTTATTACAAACTTAAATCTTAAAATTATACTTTAATATTTAATTATCTGATCTGATTTAGAATAGTGCACTTTTATTTGTTGGTACAATTGCCTGGCTGTCAAAGTAAAGCTCTATTTCAAATTTTTTATAAGAACTATTATTCAAAAATGTATTGATGACATATTTTTAGTAATGATTTTAAAACTTAAAAGTTAGTACTCAGATAATAAAATTCTTAGGTTTAATTTAGACACCTTGAATAAAGTTTAAAATGTCTAACCCTACCAAATGTGACATTTAAATGGTTCATTTTCAATCTCTTAGAAAACAAATTAATTTAATTAACAAAATTAATTATTGACTTCAACCATAGATGTTAATTGATTTCTTTGATTAAAAAATAATGTCTAACCCAACCAAATGTGGTATTTATATATAAAAGAGAGAAATAATAAATATCAATTTATATCTTTAATAACCTAAATAATATGAGTAAGCATAATTAACTTAATTATTATATCCATAAATACTCCACTATTATGAATGATAAAAATTTACATAATTATTTATTGAGTCCATATCTATGTTAATTTTTTTATGTTATTAGATTAGGAAACATAAAGAAATAAAAATATTGTGACAAGATGTTTAGGATATAATTTTATTTTTAAGAGTTTGAATAATAAATTAAAAACCACATATATTCTTTCCTTAGATCGACTTTGGGAGTATACTTTTCATTTTCTATAAAATGATTCGTACACTTACGAGAGTTTTAAAATATAAAACCAAAGTATCTACAAAATCGATATTACTAACTTGTTGCCAATTTTGTTCATTAGTACTAATAGACCCAAAATTTTCATTTTGAGATTTAATACACAGGTTCTTAACCTTAGCAAAAGCTTCTGATTTCACTCTCAAAAATATGACACAATTATATCTTGATAAATCATCAAAAATTACCATGATATACTTTTTCCCACCAATGCTAGCAATACAAATAGGACCCATCATATCCATATGAAGAATTCCAAGAGATTTTGTAATGGAAAAATGTTTATTCTTTTTATATTGGCTCTTAGTTTGCTTGCCAAGTTGAAATGGGTCACACACATGTTCAAGAAAAGTGGTGATAGTGGAAAGACCTCTAACAGTTTTAAGGCTTGAGGTTTTCATCAAAAGTTTGTAGTTGACATGACCTAACCATTGATGCCAAAGTTATTTGGTATTAAGACCTATGGTTGAAGGCATGAGCTTGAAGTTTATTAAGTTCATCTTCACAATCATCCATCAAAGACTCAAGAAGTGCCTTTTCATCTTTCATGGAATAAATATCTTTCGTTAGTTTTAAGATAACATCAGAATTATGAGAAGAGGATCAAGGTGAACTTGAAGCGGTTATCCAATTTCATCTTCAGGTTGCCCACTTCCTTCTCAACTTCCAAGGTGAGATTAAGCAATTGACCCGATAGGTCCAAATGCTTCTTATTCTTTTCTTTTAGGTTGCTATTAATTTTGGACATAATCTTCTTTATCTTGAGATTCTCATATACAATTTTTCCATAAGATTCCAAAAGTGAAAACTTGTCATCATTACCAACATATTTCCAATACAAAGAATTAAAAGGGATTGTCTCTGAGTGGTAAGCCATCAAAGCAGAGCAATCAAGAGTAATAACCTATCTTTTTTGGAGTAGACATAGCAATCTAATAGAAGCAACCATCCAATTTCTTTTCCAAGAAGTCCCAAACTTCCTTGGATGTAGTAAACTTAACAATCACAATAGAGTCTTTAGGAGTAACAGAATTGATAAGAAGATGTAACCTTTTACAATTAAGGTTATTAAGATGAAGCTTTTCTTTGTTCCAAATAGCAATGAGCTTGGGTTCAACAACACTAGTCTTTGAAATGTGCAAAGGGTACTTCCAACCATTCTCAATCAAGGGCCAGACATCATTATTTTTTTTTATCTCAAATAGGAAAACATTTGAGATCTCTAATAAAAATAACAAATCATTAGTCAAAAGAGGTCCACTAACCCAACCTCTCACATCATCTACCATAAAAGATTAATGGAACTAAACATAAGGAAAGGGAGTAAAGATCAACACTGGAATGGTTAAGCACAAAAAAGTGTATCTGCTCTGATACCAATTGAAAAGGTCCAAGACCTAGTATATTATCAGGATAAGGAGATATTGACTCCTTAATGGACTCGCTTATAAACAGTGGAATAACATATAACAACAAAAGTAATATAAAATAATCTTAGATAGGTAGTAGTATAACAGATAGATAAAATATTCATAGGCTACTTATTAAGGAAGTAAAGATACTAAACATAAAGTAAAAGCTTTCCAATTAGAGTCTTAAGCCTATATATGGTAACACACACGATTAAGCCTCATATTGTACTAACAACAAATTAAATCATGCAAACACAATCATATAATCCATGTTTATATGGTAAACCCTTGGGTTGCTTATGACAAGCACTTGGTAACAAAAAAATCCATTAAGCAATAAAATAGATATAACTCAATAGAAATATAAATACAAATAACTCTATCAGTCAAGACCTCTAACCTAATTACCTATAGCTACCCCCACTTGTTGCTTCTACAATACTTGATTTGACACATGGATTCGACTCACTTCCCAAGCCAACGCCACAAAATTAGTGTCATCGATCACCACAGATCAATAACGTGAGCATAATAACGAGAAACAATTTGGGAATTACATTCAACCATGATCACCCATAATTGATGTCTTAGGTCACTCACAAATCCCAAAAGCACAATATATCCTAGAACACTAGTAAAATAGTATTAGCCACTCACCGACTAAGAATAGTATTTTACTCTCACACACACGTATCATAATCACCAAAAAACACTCAAGATGATTAGAGAAAACAAAATTCAAATTGTTATAATTTTTTTACAAAGCTTCACTTGAATTTTTGAATTATGAAAGCATTTATGAAGGGTATTATAGACAAAGACAAGTCCACATGTCAACCTTATTGAGGTTCTCTCTAACCACCTTGCCAAGGGTTTGATGACTTTTTTGATAAGGGGTTTGATAAGGGCCTTATTGAGGTGCACAAAAGTCCTTTTTTTGATTGAAAATATAACTGAGTAATTATCCATAAATATTTGTACACACACCACAATAAAAACCAACACTCACAACCTACCATGCATACTATGAAACCAACCCTATGATGTCTTTATATCATTCTTTCAAGCACAGTGTAACTAACAATATGTATACATCATTGATAACCAGTAACCAACCTTACACAAAGGAAGACAGAAAATAAATAGACTTTATGTTTTGCACATGGTAAGCTAATAAAGACATAAGGACTATAGAACTTACATAAAGTATATAAGGATGAATGACATCACTCATAATATCATTGAGGTGATAACTAGGTACATTTTTTTATTGTAAGGGCACCTCTACCAGAGACATGGCTAGGCCCAACCAATTGATTATCCATCTCAAATATATTGCACTCAATAACCAAAAGGAATTCAGAATAAAGTTTGAGAGAAGTAAAGTTCTTAAACCCGAAAGTGATGATGGGAAATAAGGGATCCTTAATGTCAAGAAGAGATAATATTCTAAAAAAATCATCTCTAGAGAAAGTAACACTAATAAATATTAGACAAACATGATGAAACACACAAAATAATTACAAAACTACAACATTAAATAAAGCAAGGATAAATAACTAGCTCAACCCACACTAATCACAAGAAAGAAAGATAAAACTACATCCTTATGTTTAAACAAGCAATGAGGGGTAATAGTGTCAAAATACAGTCTTTGGTTCGTATAAAAATTAGACATATGAGACAATTGGGGATTATTTTGTTTTAAGACTCTAAAAAAGCTAGTCAAGTGATCCCTATACATATGGCCAGATAGACTTTCAAAAGAATTTTTAGTCCTTTTTTATGCTATGTCATAGACGCATAATACATCCAGCTTGAACATGCTCAGGTGAGGCTGAGTAACTAAACCTTGAGGGAATAGAGAGGGAGTGTAAGAGAAGAACTTTGAGGGGTACTCCAAACATATCTAAAACATTGCCTAGCAATGTGACCAGTAAAGCGACACAAATGGAACAAACTTGTAGATGAGTGAGAGAATCTAGGTCTCTTACTCCAATGAGTAACATAAAGTAGCACTCATATTAACTCTCACACGAGGATGAGAAGTTAATTTCCCACATTTGGGTCTCAGGTGCCCATGTTCACCACAATGGTGACATATAAAAGAAAAATAGTAGGTAATGGAAAGATAACACAACTGGTACAATGGGAAGAACTAGTAGTAGGTGAAGTGTTCACCATGCTAGAGGAGGGAGGTTAGGACACCGCAACTGATTTACCTTTCAAATGGTTATGAAAAACTTCATCTTAGGACCTTGGGTGGTGAATTTTATAAACTTGGGACAACACCATCAGAAGAGGAATGAGTGAGCTCCTTTTTATTCACTAAGTGATTATCGTTCAAAGATTTGATTAAATCATCCCTTTCTTGAAGGAAAGACTCAACGTAGACAACAGAATTATTGAGAATACTAACTTTGGCATGGAACTTCTCATGTTCTACTTCTTTTTCATTACGAGTATATGCAAAATACGTTTTGTCACTTTCTAGCGCAATCACCTACTTCTTTAGGAGAGTAATTTCAGTGGTCTGATTAGAAGAAGGATCAAAACTATCATATAGATACCATCCAACCCCTTCTAAATTTAATGTTTCAAGTATTATAGCATATTCAACATTACTTAAATATTTATCATTTTCACCTGCCCAATATTCACTAAAATAATGAGCATTTATATTATTTGGTCTAAATGTGACTAGTACGTCATATACTTTAACTACATTATCAACAACATTGAGAACATTAGCATAGAACTCTTGAACAAGTGATTTTAAATCAACATCTAGTTCCTTAACAAAATTTTCCATCTTAATGTTAATTTAACCTTAGAAATTCCCCCAAATTAGACATTAGACCCCAAATCACAGATCATCCCTCTTTTAAGTGTAAAACCTTTATTTACTTATGTAGCTTTTTCAAAACATAATTTGGCCTCATAACTTATAATTTGGGCCTATCATATTCCATAGAAGTTAAAACAACTCTTTTCTTTTATTATTCCAACCTCTTTTCATTTCCATCTAAAAAAGTCAATAATATCTAATTTTCATATGTTCTTGAATAATCCAGATAAAAATAACACAAAATAATTTATACCAAAATATTTTCCTTACCCTTCTTAGTCCAAATTAGGGTTTGAAACTCTTAATAACATACAAACAATCCACAAAATTTAGAAAATATAATTTTAAGATTTAAATTATAAAAATTTATGAATATAGACTTGTGCTGTTATGGATGAAGAAAATGAAGAACACCTATGTTGAAGATGATGAAGATTTCTTGATATTGTTGATGGTTTTTCAAAATTTCGTTAGGGGTGAGTAGGGAATGGTTAGGAAAATGATTTTTGTGAATGGTTTTGAAAGATTATGGAAGAAATGTGTGGTTTTTGAGGGTTTCTAGGTGTTTGGGAGGAGAGAAAATGCTAGAGTTTGTAAAGAAAGTGAGAAAATTGAGGGAAAAGTGGATGTTTTCACATAGGGCTGGAAATTATAGAAAAACGCTTAACGTGCATCACGGCGATGTTTTTATGGTGCCATTGAAGGACCCTTTTCCACTTTCACAAGTCTTAGATAGAAACACTTGTGTCGCAGCAAGGTTTATGTGTGCTGTAGCAAGGTTTTATATGTGTCCCGGCCTATATAACTTTACTTCAGTTCCAATTTTACGAGTTTTCCCCTTTTATATATATATATATATATATATATATATATATATAAAAACACACCTAACTATATAGAAAAATTAATTAATAATTTATTTATTTTTTATCTTTATAATTTTATTATTTATCCTAATACTAACAAATTACTAAAATAAATAACTATAAAAAAATCTATACCTAAATGATTTAGTAATAAAAATAAAACAACAAGCAAGATAATTATAATTATGAAATTAATTTCAAGTAAAAACAAAAGAAAGTAATGGTTGGGGAATATATTTATTGTCTTTAGTGAGATGTTGTTTGGGGAATTTCATCATTTTTTTAGCAAACTCAATGTACATGTATCATTGAATAATTTTATGACCCGAAAACTATTCTTTACCATGCTTCTGCCAATGCTCAATTAGTTACTCCACTTGTACTTCTACCATCTTGATATAAGCCTCAACAGAGTCTAACCTTTGATTTGTTCTGTATTGATTATCTCTGTTCACTTAAATGAATGAATTCAAGTTATACTTTAGAGTTGACTTGTTGGAAGGATTCTTGGACAACTCTTGGTGGAATTGATGACCCTATTGATTTGAGCTGTAGGAAAATGGAGCATTGTTTTTGGCTTCAGAAGAATTTATAAAATAAATTAGTTAATTAATCATGATTGCTTAATATTAATTAGGTTATTAAGATTATTGATTTTCTATTTTTAATAAGAAAATATCCAAAGGCAAGGATCATATTCTTTATTAATAAAAAATTAATTAATATCCTAAAGTCAAGATTACCGATTGATTGATTATTATATTATGATTTATTTTTAAGGAATTAACAAACCATCTAATTACTATTTAGGGTCGAGCATATAATTAGGTTTTCATTCAAGGTGTCAAAGTTATGTTTATGATTTAAGTATCTGAAAATTAACTTTTAGATTTTAAAACTATTACGAAAAATATATCATTAATATATTTTTCAATAATAATTCTTATAAAAATCTTTGAAATAAAGTTCTGTAAATATCCAAATAATCAAATCCAAAGTGAAAATTGACTCTAAATTATATTCAGATAATTAAATTATAAATTTAACTCTCTTGTTTATTATGAAAAATACTAAGCTATATATTTTTCTTAAACAAACATTTTTGTATAAATCTTGATGAATAAATAACTTAATTCATTTTATAAAAATATTTTACCTACTTTAATATTTCACAAGCATAACAACATTACTAATATCCCATATTATTTTCAACCAAATATGCTTAATTTAATCAATTATCAGTTAATTAAACATAACATTCAAAACAACGCGTAAAATTTATTTGAAAAGAATATATTTAAATTATACCTCAAGTGTATGCTTATAAAACTTTCAGTATTGCTGCACTGGAAAAGGCGCGCGCGAAGGTGGGGGACAGGTCTGCACGGCATCAGACGGGTGGGTCCCACGTTGCACGCCGGCCTGCGCGGCAGGTGGACCCCACTCGGGCGCCGAGCCGCGTGAAAGAATCTGCGCACACGCGATTTGGTCGGGCGTGATCTGAACGCGCGCATCATAGTCGTTTCTTCTTTGATCGGACGGTCCACGTTTGGGGCGTGTTGTTGGCGCGTGTTGTTGGCGCGTGGTTCTTCTAATCTGCGCAGAAAATTTAATTTTCTTAATTGTATTTTGACCCACAATTATATTTCAAATTACATTTTCAACTTTGTTTAATTGCAATATAACCCTTTTGGTAATTTAAATTTAATTTTAAACTTTTAATAATTGAAATTAAGTCTAATTTTTAATTTAAATTATATTTTCAACTTTTATAAATTGCAATTAATCACTCTTTTATTTGAATTATATTTTTACACAAAAATTTGTCATTTAAGAACGTTTTCGATACAATTTATTTAATTTTCTTAAAATATATAAAAAATAGTAAATACTAATTTATTAAACTAAAATTAACTAAAAATAGTGAGAACGTAGCAATCATAATTAATAAAATAGGTGAAAATAACTATATAAAATACAGTTATCAACACCCCCAAACTTAAGTTTTTGCTAGTCCTCGAGCAAAAGGAAGGAAATAAAACAAAGATAATTGCATTTAAAATAGTGATTTTCAAAATATTTCTTTTCTCTTTTGAAATTACATAACTCAAAGAAATAAAAGAATTTTATCTAAGCATCAAAATCAATTTAAAAGTATGTCACATTTTCACAATGAATTTTAGTGTGTGTGTGAAGTCTTTTCATATTTCATCACATGCAATCCGGATCAGTTTATACAAATATAAAATCAAACAAATTTTCATGGAATCACAAATCTCATAAGTTTATTTTTCATTTCTCTCTCCACTAATGTAGACAAACACAAAACACAAAATTAATAGGACTTTATTAAGCTTGTAATGTATGGTTTAGGTAAAGGTAGGATAAAGGATAATATTTAGCTCAAAACTTTTCCCAAACAATACATTTTAGGATTAAAAAAGATAATTCTCTCATAACAATAATTACTTCCCAATTTGGGATTTCTCATCACATACAATAACTATATTTTTTTTTCAGATTCTATATTTTTTTTCTTTCTTTTTTTTTCAGAATCTCTTTTCAGAATTTTTTTTTTCTTTTTTCTTTTTTTTTAGTATCCCTTTTTTTTATACATCTTTAAATATTTACTAACAATTGTCAAATGTTAGTGAGATAAGAACAATAGGTATATCTACAAACATATATATATTTTTTTAGATAGGCTTTTGAAATGAGAAAAATATATATATAAACTTTGAAGCTCAAAAGGGGTATACTATGGATAATGCATGTGAAGGTAGATAGAAAGGCTCAAACGATCCAAAGATGGCCTAAATCATTTTCTTAGTTAAATGTTATCTATAATTTCGCCTCAAGAGAAAATCAAACAAATTTTAAAAATTGTAACATCACAAAAATCAATCGAATTCCATACTCACATAAACCTTCTCTAAATTATCATAGCAACTCAAAAATCAAGACTTGTGCTCATGAATATTTATTCTTGTAAAAATGAAACATACGTAAAAATTATTCTCACTTAGACAATATTCAAATTTTTCAAAGAATTATGCATCATTTAAATCGAAGAAATAAAAATAAATCACTATTCATAGCAAAATATCTTAAATAAACCAAACAAACAAAAAAAAAATTTCACAAGCAATAACATCCAGAAAGTATTTCAATTAGGTTCAGTGTATCTACCACCCCCAAACTTAATATACACATTGTCCTCAATGTGTGAAAGTTAAAGAACATATGAGATGAGTTTAAAGAAACTTCCTGGTTTGTTTGATTGGTTAAGCCAAAATAGCTTCATTACCTCCAATTTGCACCTACGAAAAAAAAAAGTACATAACATAATAAAAAAAAGTAATACATGCGAAAAATAAAAAATAAAACACATGGGCTGCCTCCCAAGAAACGCTTGATTTATAGTCTTCAGCTTGACTTCTCAATTTGTTTTTCTTGTTGTAAGTTAAGATTTGTGTGTAACAAAATCTCAACTTACGAGAAAATTGAAAAATAAATTAAGAAAGAAACAAGAACCATAAATTTTTTTTTTGTTTTTTTTCTTTTTGTGAGTTAAGATTTGTGTGTCAAACAAAATCTCAACCCACGAGAAAATTGCACAATAAAATAAACAAATAACAATAAGCAAAAAAAAAATTTATTTTTCTTTTTGTGAGGTAAGATTTGTGTGTCAAACAAAATCTCAACCCACGAGAAAATTGAAAAATAAAATAAAACAACAATAAGTAAATATTTTTTTTTCTTTTTGTAAGTTAAGATTTATGTGTCAAACAAAATCTCAACTTACGAGAAAATTTTTAAAATAAAATAAACAAGAACAGTAAGCATAATTTTTTTTTTTAAATTTATTTTTTTTTTGAATTAAAATCAGATTGATTGGTATTAATATCAACAATGAAAATAGTAAAACAAATCCCCGGCAACGACGCCAAAAACTTGTTGTCTCTAAAAAAGAACATAAAAATGTGCAAGTATACACGGTCACAAGTAATAAGATTTGTAAGTAAAGATCGTTCCCATGGAGATTTGTTACTATAGTTTGTCGAGTACTAAAATTATATCTCTCTGATTTTATCCAAAACAATCGTTGATTTAACAAAAAGGTAATAAGAAAATAAAAGAAATCTAAGATTGCAATTTTTCACCAAACTAATCCACTCAAATCATGTTATTTTCTTTTGATTTACATTTTTTAGTACATTTAATTTGTCAACCGAAAACTTCTATTTTATTCATACATCTCTTTCGAGCTCCGTATAAACACACCTCGTTAAATTAATTCACTATATCTCTATGAGAATTAAATTTAATAAGATTCATTAAGTTCTAAGTTTTCAAATGGTCACACATACAATTAGGGTATATTCCTATCCTTCATCATACATGTTATTCTATTTACGAGCAATATACACACAAATGCCTCTTCCAAGTTTATTTATGTGTCACGGATCGTTTTGATAAGATTTGTAAATAATCAAAAAGCATTAAGCACAAAATAGAACGAACAAATCGAACGTCTTATAAATCTATCAAAAATAATTAAAATCAAAGCTTCGTAAATTTAGATCAAATACAACCCTCGAAAAATTAAATTACTTCATAAAATTAAAATAAAAATTACAAAAGATAAAGAAAAATAAGATGAAGAAGAAGGAAAATTAAAACAACACTTAGAACAAATATTTGTCCCACGCGGAACACAACAAAAGTGAAAAAATGGCTTCTGCGTGTTCTGCCGTCCAAAACCGAGCAACACAAGAAAACTAAACTCTACCCAAAACTCCAAAACTTCTCCTCTAAAAACTTTCGAAAACTAAAACTAAAAAAAACTCCTTAATTCTATCATCTTATCTCCTATTTATAACACAAAATTTCTAAAAAAATACATTTAAAAATATATTTTTTATACACGCGGGGAGACAAATAATGATGGAGAAAATAATTTAAAATTACGAGTGGGAGACAAAAATGAATCGAAAAAGGAATCGAAAAAGTGAGTGGAACGAATGAGATGCTGCCACGTGTCGCGTTCTGATTCGCCGAAACAAATAGTGGGACACGTGGCAGCATCTCATTCGTTGAGGGAAATGGGCGCACGCAGAAACAAAAGCACGGAATTGGGGCGCGCGAAACGTGAGGCAACGGCTGGAACGAGGGGTTGATTCAGCGCGGTCGCGCTCATTGTAACATGCCACGTGTCAGAAGATGATTTGCTGAAATATTAAGTGGGACACGTGGCATATTCTGGTTCGTGGAATAACCGGGCGGACGTGAATCAACCGTACTGGAAAAGGCGCGCGCGAAGGTGGGGGACAGGTCTGCACGGCGTCAGACGGGTAGGTCCCACGCTGCACGCCGGTGATAACTGTATTTTATATAGTTATTTTCACCTATTTTATTAATTATAATTGCTATGTTCTTGATGTTTTTAGTTAATTTTCAATTAATAAATTAGTATTTACTGTTTTTTTATATATTTTAAATAAAATTAAGAATTTGTATCGAAAACGTACTTAAATGCAAATTTGTACCCAAAAATATAATTTCAAATAAAAGAGTGATTAATTGCAATTTATAAAAGTTGAAAATATAATTTAAATTAAATTCGGGCTTAATTTCAATTATTAAAAGTTTAAAATTTAATTTAAATTTCCAAAAGGGCTTTATTGCAATTAAAAAAAGTTGAAAATGTAATTTGAAATATATTTGTGGGTCAAAATATAATTAAAAAAAATTTGAATTTTCTGCGAGAAAAGAATTGCACTCGCACAAATCACGAAAATCATCACCCACCGTCCGATCAAAGATTCAACGGTCGATTTGGCGCGTGCAACCGGACGAGGCAAAATCGCGTGTACGGTCTTCGCGCGGCTCGGCGTGCGGTGGGTCCCACGTGTCGCGCAGGCGGCGTCGAGTGGGCCCCACATGTCGGTGCGCAGATTCCCCGAGGCGATCGGCGACCGTTGGATCGGATCAACGGTCCCGGATTGAAGCGCGTCCATCCAAGCCGCCGCGCGCGAGCCGCCGTGTAGAAATCCTGTGTGACGCGGTCCACACAAGCGGCGTGCATCTTCAGTTTTACAGAATAATAATCTGCCACGTGTCCCTCGAATATTTCAGCTAATCAAAGTCGGACACGTGGCTATTTACAATGCGCGCAACCGCGCTGGATCACGCCCCGTTTTCAGCCGTTGCCTCAATTTTCGTCGCGCCAATCCTGTGTGCCGTTCCTACGTGCAGCCGGTCTGTGCACCCAATGATGTGCTGCCACGTGTCCCACGAATTGTGTCCGCGAATCAGAACGCGACACGTGGCATGCGGAAAAAGAAAAAAAATTCAAAAAATTTGCAGAGTGTGTTTGTTACGCGTGCTAGCCCATATCATCTTGTCCCCCACTGATGATATAAAAAAAAAATTAAATAAATAAATAAATAAAATATAAAAAAAAAATAAAATAAAAAAGTGATATATGCTTGGGGGATACGCGTACAGAGTGGGATTTTATTATTTTTCTCTCTTTCTCTTAGTTCAGTTTCGATTATTTTTTCTAGCAGAGTGTTTTTGTTTCTTCGTTTTCTCTCGAAATTTTTGGAGAAAACTAGTACATTTGTTGTATCTTCTTCTATTTAATTCAAGTTTTTCTTCCTTGTAACATTTTAATTTTTCTGTTTTTTCTTGTTTGCGTGTTACACAAACACGCAGAGTATTGATTTAACACTTTATGTTGTATTTTCTTAGGGAAATTATAGAGAAAGAAGACAACAAAGAAGAAGAAAAGGGATGAAATTTATTTTTCATTGAGGAATCGTTAAAGAGTTTTTTTTCTTATCTATTTTCTTTTAATTTTCTTTCTCTGCAATATTTTATTTGTGTTATGTTGTAATTTTAAATTCTGCTATGAACTAATACATTTGTTCTAGGATTGCAGTGTAGCGTAAATTATGAAATTTGAATTAAATATTTTTGAATGATTTATGGAATTTGTTTTTAGTTGTTTATTTTATCTTTGTTTAATGCTTTTAATTATCGGAACATTAATTAACTGATATGTGACATTAAAATAAACTTGAAAAAGGCATTTTTGTGTGCTGCTCGTGATGAAATAACGTATATGCATAAGAGATAGAAATATACTTTTATTGTATGTGTAACTGTTAGAGAACTCAGAACTTAATAAATCTGGTTGAATTTAATTCGCATAGGAATATAGTGAATCATTTTAACTAGATGTTTCTGTATGGAGCTCGGAAGAGATATATGGATAAATTAGGAGTTCTTGGTTAACAACTTAAAACACGATAACATAAATCAAGATAAAATATAATGATTCAAGTGGATTAATTTGGTGAAACTGCAATCTTAGAATTTTCTTGCAATCTGTTATAAAAGTTAGTTAGTCAAACTGTAACAATTATCGACTGTTTGGATAAAATTAGGTTGAAATAATTTTAATAATTAACGAATACTAGTAATAAATCTACGTAGGGAACGATCTTTACTTACAAATATTATTACTTGTGACCGTGTATACTTGCACGAAGTTCGTGTGTTGAAAAACACGCAACAAGTTTTTGGCGCCGTTCTTGGGATTTATTTTACTAATTTTTGTTGATATTAATACCAATTAATCTAATTTTAATTCAAAAAAAAAAAAAAAACAAAAATATTATTTGTTTAATTGCTTACTTTTACTTGCTTGGATTTGTGTGTTTATTTATGTTTTAAATGTAATTTATTGTATTAGATTTAATTTTGGATAGAGTGGGACTTTGTATGCGACGCATAAGAAATCTTGACTTAGTTCCATTAGATCTAGAAATCCATAGAACTACTTTGAACTTAAAGAAAAATAATAAACAAGAAACCTTAGAACATTTAGCTATGAATAATGAAATTCCAGAAGTAGAAGAACCAAGATCCTTAAGAGATTATGCAGTGCCCATGGTTGGCGGCATCCAGTCAAGCATTAGGAGACCTTCAATTCAAGCTAATAATTTTGAAATTAAGCCTGCAATAATTCATATGATTCAGACCTCGGTTCAATTTGGTGGTTTACCCCACGATGATCCAAACTCCCATATATCAAATTTTCTTGAGATTTGCGACACATTTAGGCATAATGGAGTCACTGATGATGCTATTCGGTTGAGACTTTTTCCCTTTTCGATTAGGGATAAGGCAAAAGAGTTGGTTGAATTCATTACCATGTGGTTCTATCACTACGTGGGAGGATTTGGCTCAAAAAATTTTAGCCAAATATTTTCCACCTAAGAAAGACTGCACGGATGAGAAATGAAATCACCACTTTTATGCGGTTTGACTCGAGTCATTATATGAAGCTTGGGAGAGGTACAAGGAGCTACTTGAAGATGTCCTCACCACGGACACCGAAGTGGCTTCAAGTTCAAACATTTTATAATAGTTTGATGGGTCAAACTAGAAATATGATTGATCTTTGCGGCGGTGGTGCTTTAATGTGGAAATCAATTGATGAAGCATACAACTTATTAGAGGAAATGGCCTCAAATAGTTATGAATGGCCATCAGAGAGGATGTTGCCTAAGAAAGCAGTTGGAATTCATGAGATTGATGCTATGACTGCTTTAATCGCACAAGTATACGCTTTGGTGAAAAGATGGATACTATGGGTGTCCATTCTATTCGTAGTCCTTTTGTTGCATGTGAAATTTGCAATGGTAATCATGCCAGTGAGAGATGTCCTCACAACTCTGAATCTGTCAATTTTGTTTCCAATTATAGTAGGAATCAAAACAATCAAAACAATCCCTATTCCAACACATACAATCCAGGGTGGAAGAGTCATCCTAATTTTTCTTGGAGTAATAATCAAGGCCAATCATCTTCTATGAAGCCCACTCACCCTCCAGGTTTTCATAACCAAGTCCCACAACAGGAGAGAAAGCCTTCATTGGAAGATATGTTTGCTCAATATATGGCTAAGAATGAGACTATTCTCCAAAATCAGGCAACGTCTATTAGAAATCTCGAAGTTCAATTGGGGCAACTAGCTACTGCTGTTAACAATCGCCCTCAAGGGTCTTTACCTAGTGATACTGAAATCAATCCAAAAAGGGAGGGAAAAGAGCATTGTAAGGCAGTGACATTGAGGAGTGGAAAAGAGTTAGAAGAAATACAAAAACCCATTTCTCCACCGACTCTTATTGTTGAGGGTGTTGACCCAGAAAAACAAGAAAAGGCTAATCCTAGGGTTGAAGAGAATGAATTAACAGAAAGTCCGATAATGAAACCAAATTTTTAGAAAGTCTCAAGTCATATAATCCACCAATTCCATTTCCTCAATGCTTCCATAAGCAAAAGCTTGATAAGCAATTCTCCAAGTTTCTTGAAGTATTTAAGAAACTTCATATAAACATTCCTTTCGCTGATGCCTTGGAGCAAATGCCTAGCTATGTGAAATTCATGAAAGACATTTTGTCTAAGAAGAGAAGGTTAGGTGATTTTGAGACAATTTCTCTCACAGAGGAGTGTAGTGCCATCCTTCAGAAGAAGCTACCACCTAAGCTTAAAGATCCAGGAAGTTTCACCATTCCTTGTACTATTGGTGAGAAATTTTTTGGTAGAGCTCTGTGCGATCTGGGTGCAAGCATTAATTTGATGCCACTATCCATCTATCAAAGACTTGGATTAGGAGAAGCACAACCGACCACTGTAACTCTTCAACTTGCAGATAGGTCTTTGAAACACCCGAGAGGCATTATAGAGGATGTGCTTGTAAAGGTTGACAAGTTTATCTTTCCTACAGATTTCATAATTCTTGACATGGAGGAAGATAAAGAAATTCCTATTATTCTGGGGAGACCATTTTTAGCAACTGGTAGGACTTTGATTGATGTTCAAAAAGGTGAGCTCACCATGAGAGTTCAAGACCAAGAGGTAACTTTCAATGTCTTTAAAGCTATGAAATTTCCAAGAGAATCTGATGATTGCTTTAGAGTTGACATGGTGAATGCGTTAGTTGAAAACAATTTCAGGGAAAACTGGAGTACTGATGCTTTGGAACTTGCACTTGTGAATGACAATGTTATTGATAACTTTGATTCTCTTGAATATCTCAAGTTACTTAAAGCATCTCCACAACTCTTTAGTCCGCAAACTGAAGAAGAGGCATCACAAGTTGCAACACCATCTAAGTTTACCTATGGGAAGCCATCTATGGAACAGAAACAATTATTAGAGCTTAAGCCACTGCCTACCCATCTAAGGTATGCTTATTTGGGTGAAATGACTACAATGCCTGTGATTATTTCAGCATCTCTAGATGACGAGCAAGAAAAGAAGCTATTGAGAGTGTTGAGAAATTACAAGCTAGCATTAGGATGGTCTATAGCTGACATTAAAGGAATTAGCCCTTCAATATGCATGCACAAGATCTTGTTTGAAGAAGATATCAAGCCTACTATTGAGCATCAACGTCGTTTGAATCCAATCATGAAGGAGGTAGTAAAAGAGGAAATCATTAAGTGGTTAGATGCAGGCATTATCTATCCTATTTCGGATAGCTCTTGGGTCACCTCAATTCATTGTGTTCAAGAAAGGAGGAATTACAAAGGTGAGACTAATAGCAATAATGAGTGATTCCCACAAGGAAAGTGACGAGGTTGGCGGGTATGCATGGATTATCGGAAGCTCAACAAGGCCACTCGAAAGGATCATTTTCCCTTCCATTTATTGACCAAATGCTAGACAGTTAGCGAGGACATTCTTTCTATTGTTTCTTGGATGGCTATTCGGTTACAATCAAATTGCTATCGCGCTGAAGATCAAGAGAAAACCACTTTCACCTGTCCATATGGAACTTTTGCTTTCCGAAGAATGCCTTTTGGATTGTGTAATGCTCCAGCCACTTTTCGAGAGGTGTATGATGGCTATCTTCTCAAGCATGGTGGAAGATTTTATTGAGATATTTATGGACGACTTCTCGGTTTTGGGGATTCATTTGATATGTGCTTGCATAACCTTTCTTTGGTCCTACAAAATGCGAAGAAACAAACTTGGTTTTAAATTGGGAAAAATGCCACTTCATGGTAGGAGAAGGTGTTGTCCTCGGCCATCTAATTTCGTCTAAAGGAATTGAAGTGGATAGGGCAAAGATTGAAACCATTGAGAAACTACCGCCTCCAACATCGGTGAAAGCAATTAGAAGCTTTCTTGGGCATGCGAGGATTCTATAGGCGTTTCATAAAAGATTTTTCCAAGATATCAAAGCCTGCGTGTAATCTTTTGGAAAAAGATACAAAATTCACATTTGACGAAAAGTGTTTTGAAGCTTTCCGGGTTTTGAAAGAAAAGTTGATCACCGCTCCCATCATTGTTGCACGACATTGGAATCTACCTTTTCAGCTTATGTGTGATGCCGGTGATTTTGCAAAGAGGGAGTCGCTTTTAGGACAACGGAAAAAGAGAGTTTTTCATGCCATATACTATGCCAAAGAAAACTTTGACCGAAGCTCAAATGAATTATGCTATCACTGAAAAAGAATTACTTGTTGTTGTATATGCTTTTGAAAAGTTTCGTTCCTACCTAATCGGAACTAAAGTGACGGTTTATACTGATCATTCTGCTATAAAATATCTGATGGCTAAAAAAGATGCAAAACCAAGATTGATTAGATGGATCCTCCTACTTCAAGAATTTGATTTGGAGATCAAGGATAAGAAAGGAACCGAAAATCAAGTGGCCGATCATCTATCGAGATTGGAGAATAATGATGGAGCCGTGGACAAGACTATCATTGGTGAGACTTTCCCTGATGAGCAATTGTTTTCCTTTGATCATAGAAGTGTGCCATGGTACGCAGACTACGTTAATTACATCGTAAGCAATGTGCTCCCACCTGAAATATCTTTCCAAGACAAGAAAAAATTCTTTCATGATGTTAAGTACTATTTATGGGATGAACCTTACTTGTTTAAGCGTTGTGCAGATCAAATTATCAGAACGTGTGTCCCAAAGGAAGAAATTGAAAATATACTTAAACATTGTCATTCTTCAAATTTATGGGGGCCATTTTGGAAAAGAAAGAAGCTGCGCTAAGGTTCTTCAATCTGGTTTTTATTGGCCAAATTTGTTTAAAGATCCACATTTGTTTGTTTCACACTGTGACACGTGCCAAAGAGTTGGTAACATTTCTAAGAAACACGAGATGCCTTTAAACAACATTCTTGAGGTAGAAATATTTGATGTTTGGGGAATTGATTTCATGGGGCCTTTTATCTCGTCCTACAACAACCTCTACATTTTGGTTGCTGTGGATTATGTTTCTAAGTGGGTAGAAGCAATTCCCTTGCCTACCAATGATTCCAAAGTGGTATTGAATTTTCTAAAGAAAAACATTTTCACTCGATTTGGCACCCCGAGGGCAATCATAAGTGATGGGGGAACTCATTTTTGCAACAAATCTTTTGAAACCCTCCTTGCCAAATACGGTGTCACTCATAAGATCACAACTGCTTATCATCCTCAAACTAGTGGACAAGTTGAGATATCCAACAGAGAAGTGAAGAGAATTTTGGAGAAGACGGTAAATCCTTCCAAGGAAGGATTGGTCTAAGAGGTTGGATGATGCACTCTGGGCATATCGAACAGCATACAAGACACCCATTGGGATGTCCCCATATCGGTTGGTTTTTGGGAAAGCTTGTCATCTCCCGGTTGAATTAGAGCACCATGCGTATTGGGCTATCAAGAATTTAAATTTTGATTTAGGCGCTACTGGCGAAAAACGTCTCCTACAACTCAATGAGATGGATGCGATTCGTTTACACGCATATGAAAATGCGGAGATTTATAAAGAAAGGAGTAAGAGGTGACATGACAACAAAATCTTGCATAGACACTTTGAACCAGGACAGAAAGTATTGCTCTTCAATTCTCGTTTGAAGTTCTTCTCAGGAAAATTGAAATCTAAGTGGTCAGGGCCATTCATTATTACCAAAGTACACCCATATGGGGCTATTGAGATTAAAGGTGAAGAATCACAAAGTACCTTCCAAGTGAACGGGCAAAGACTCAAACATTATTGGGGGGGTGACATTGATCGTCAAAAGTCCACCATTTTCTTATACGATCCAACCTAAAGCAAGCGAGAAAGGCGATCAGTGATGACTCTAAATCAAGGCCTTCTTGGGAGGCAACCCATTTGTTTTAGTTTTTATTTATTTATTTTTTATTGTATTTTAGAACATCTATTAGTTGCATATTTCTTCATTCTGTTTTTTTTTGTTTTGATAGGTGTAAATCTAGGAGGTAAAACAATTTTGGATTTCAATCTCACAAGTCAACTCACCATTCAGGGAAGTTTCTTTTAACACATCTCCTTTGTTCTTTAATTTTCACACATTGGGGACAATGTGCATATTAAGTTCGGGGGTGTTGAGATTAAACTTATTTGAAATACTACTTGATATTGTTGCGCGTCTAGTTTGGATTGTTTGGTTGATTGAAGATATGTTGCTATGAATAGTGATTTATTTTTATTTCTTCGATTTAAATGATGCATATCTCTTTGAAAAAAAAAAAAATTTTGTATTGTCTAAGTGATGAATAATTTTTACGTATGTTTCATTTTACAAGAATAAATATTCATGAGCACTAGTCTTGATTTTTTGAGTTGCGATGATAATTTAGAGAAGGTGTATATGAGTATGAAATTCGATTGATTTTTGTGGTGTCACAATTATTAGAATTTGTTTGATTTTCTCTCGAGGCGAAATTATAGATGACATGTAACTAAGAAAATGATTTAGGCCATCTTTGGATCGTTTGAGCCTTTCTATCTACCTTGACATACATTATCCATAGTATACCCCTTTTGAGCTTCAAAGTTTACATATATATTTTTCTCATTTCAAAAACCTATCCAAAATATATATATATGTGTAGATATACCTATTGTTCTTATCTCACTAACATGTGACAATTGTTAGTAAATATTTAAAGTTATATCCGAAAAAAAAGGGATACTGTGAAAAAAAAAAAAAAAAAAAAAAAAAGAAGAAAAAAAAGAGAAAAAGAAAAAAAAAAGAGTATTGTATGTTATGATAAATCCCAAATTGGGAAGTAATTATTGTGATGATAGAATTATCTTTTTCAATCCTGAAATGTTATGCTCGGAAAAAGTTAAGCTAAATATTATCCTTTATCCTACCCTTACCTAAGCCATACATTACAAACTTTATAAAGTCCTATTGATTTTGTGTTTTGTGTTTGTCTACATTAGTGGAGAGAGAAATGAAAAATAAACTTATGAGATTTGTGATTTCATGACAATTTGTTTGATTTTATATCTGTATAAACTGATCCGGATTGCATGTAATGAAATATGAAAAGACTTCACACACGCACTAAAATTCGTTGTGAAAATGTGATATACTTTTAAATTAATTTTGATGCTTAGATAAAACTCTTTTATTTCTTTGAGTTATGTAATTTCGAAAGACAAAAGAAATATTTTGAAAATCACTATTTTAAATGCAGTTATCTTTGTTTTATTTCCTTCCTTTTGCTCGAGGACTAGCAAAAACTTAAGTTTGAGGTGTTGATAATCGTATTTTATATAGTTATTTTCACCTATTTTATTAATTATAATTGCTATGTTCTTGATGTTTTTAGTTAATTTTCAATTAATAAATTAGTATTTACTGTTTTTTATATATTTTAAATAAAATTAAGAATTTGTATCGAAAACGTACTTAAATGCAAATTTGTACCCAAAAATATAATTTCAAATAAAAGAGTGATTAATTGCAATTTATAAAAGTTGAAAATATAATTTAAATTAAATTCGGGCTTAATTTCAATTATTAAAAGTTTAAAATTTAATTTAAATTTCCAAAAGGGCTTTATTGCAATTAAAAAAGTTGAAAATGTAATTTGAAATATATTTGTGGGTCAAAATATAATTAAAAAAATTTGAATTTTCTGCGCAGGAAAAGAATTGCACTCGCACAAATCACGAAAATCATCACCCACCGTCCGATCAAAGATTCAACGGGTCAGATTTGGCGCGTGCGGCCGAGGCAAAATCGCGTGTACGATCTTCGCGCGGCTCGGCGTGCCGGTGGGTCCCACGTGTCGCGCGAGTCGGCGTCGAGTGGGCCCCACATGTCACTGCGCAGATTCCCCGAGGCGATCGGCGACCGTTGGATCGGATCAACGGTCCCGGATTGAAGCGCGTCCATCCAAGCTGTCGCGCACCGAGCCGCTCGTGTAGAAATCCTGTGTGACGCGGTCCACACAAGCGGCGTGCATCTTCAGTTTTACAGAATAATAATCTGCCACGTGTCCCTCGAATATTTCAACTAATCAAAGTCGGACACGTGGCTATTTACAATGCGCGCAACCGCGGCTGGATCACGCCCGTTTTTCGGTAGTTGGCTCAATTTTCGTCGCGCCAATCCTGTGTGCCGTTCCTACGTGCAGCCGGTCTGTGCACCCAATGATGTGCTGCCACGTGTCCCACGAATTGTGTCCGCGAATCAGAACGCGACACGTGGCATGCGGAAAAAGAAAAAAAATTCAAAAAATTTGCAGAGTGTGTTTGTTACGCGTGCTAGCCCATATCATCTTGTCCCCCACTGATGATATAAAAAAAAAAAAATAAATAAATAAATAAAATATAAAAAAAAATAAAATAAAAAAGTGATATATGCTTGGGGGATACGCGTACAGAGTGGGGATTTTATTATTTTTCTCTCTTTCTCTTAGTTCAGTTTCGATTATTTTCTCTAGCAGAGTGTTTTTGTTTCTTCGTTTTCTCTCGAAATTTTTGGAGAAAACTAGTACATTTGTTGTATCTTCTTCTATTTAATTCAAGTTTTTCTTCCTTGTAACATTTTAATTTTTCTGTTTTTTCTTGTTTGCGTGTTACACAAACACGCAGAGTATTGATTTAACACTTTATGTTGTATTTTCTTAGGGAAATTACAGAGAAAGAAGACAACAAAGAAGAAGAAAAGGGATGAAATTTATTTTTCATTGAGGAATCGTTAAAGAGTTTTTTTTCTTATCTATTTTCTTTTAATTTTCTTTCTCTGCAATATTTTATTTGTGTTGTGTTGTAATTTTAAATTCTGCTATGAACTAATACATTTGTTCTAGGATTGCGATGTAAGCGTAAATTATGAAATTTGAATTAAATATTTTTGAATGATTTATGGACTCGTTTTAAGTTGTTTATTTTATCTCGTGTTTAATGCTTTTAATTATCGGAAGATTAATTAAGCGATATGTGACATTAAAATAAACTTGAAAAAGGCATTTTTGTGTCTGCTTTCGTGATGAAGTAACGTATATGCATAAGAGATAGAAATATACTTTTATTGTATGTGTAATCGTTAGAGAACTCGAACTTAATAAATCCGTTGAATTTAATTCGCATAGGAATATAGTGAATCATTTTAACTAGATGTTTCTGTATGGAGCTCGGAAGAGATATATGGATAAATTAGGAGTTCTTGGTTAACAACTTAAAACACGATAACATAAATCAAGATAAAATATAATGATTCAAGTGGATTAATTTGGTGAAACTGCAATCCTAGAATTTTCTTGCAATCTGTTATAAAAGTTAGTTAGTCAAACTGTAACAATTATCGACTGTTTGGATAAAATTAGGTTGAAATAATTTTAATAATTAACGAATACTAGTAATAAATCTCTGTGGGAACGATCTTTACTTACAAATATTATTACTTGTGACCGTGTATACTTGCACGAGTTCGTGTGTTGAAAAACACGCCACGTGTCAGAAGATGATTTGCTGAAATATTAAGTGGGACACGTGGCATATTCTGGTTCGTGGAATAACCGGGCGGACGTGAATCAACCGTACTGGAAAAGGCGCGTGCGAAGGTGGGGGACAGGTCTGCACGGCGTCAGACGGGTGGGTCCCACGCTGCACGCCGGCCTACGCGGCAGGTGGACCCCACTCGGGCGCCGAGCCGCGTGAAAGAATCTACGCACACGCGATTTGGTCGGGCGTGATCTGAACGCGCGCATCGTAGCCGTTTCTTCTTTGATCGGACGGTCCACGTTTGGCGCGTGTTGTTGGCGCGTGGTTCTTCTAATCTGCGCTGAAAATTCAATTTTCTTAATTGTATTTTGACCCACAATTATATTTCAAATTACATTTTCAACTTTGTTTAATTGCAATATAGCCCTTTTGGTAATTTAAATTTAATTTTAAACTTTTAATAATTGAAATTAAGCCCAATTTTTAATTTAAATTATATTTTCAACTTTTATAAATTGCAATTAATCACTCTTTTATTTGAATTATATTTTTGGACAAAAATTTGTCATTTAAGAACGTTTTCGATACAATTTATTTAATTTTCTTAAAATATATAAAAAATAGTAAATACTAATTTATTAAACTAAAATTAACTAAAAATAGTGAGAACGTAGCAATTATAATTAATAAAATAGGTGAAAATAACTATATAAAATACAGTTATCAAGGACCCCCTTCGAGTTAAAGTGTTCTTCTTTATGTGCATCGTAAACATTTACACCATCATTCCACAACGTCTTTAAATCATCTATCATAGGCTGCAAATATACATCAATATCAACACCGGATTGTTTCGGTCCTGAGATCAATAATGTTAACATCATGAATTTTCTTTTCATACACAATCAGGAAGGAAGGTTATATGTTACCATAATTACTGGCCAACATCTATATCTACTATTAAGGGAACTATATGGATTAATTCTATCAACAGCAATGGCAAGACGAAGATTGCGCGGATCAGATGAAAATTGAGGAGATAAATTATCTACTACTTTCCAATTTGGAGAATCACAAGAATGACGTAGCACCTCATCATCAGATCGATTATCTGAATGCCAAGTCAACATCTTTGATATCTCTTTACTTTTGAACAACCTTTGAAAGCGAGGAATTGGAGGAAAGTGCCAAAAAACCTTTGTAGGCACGCCTTTCTTATGTGTTGTCTCATTTGTACCATGCTTCCATCTCGATTCTTTACACGTCGGATAATCATCTAATGTCTCATATTCTTTTCTATAAAGAATGCAATCATTTGGACAAGCATGAATCTTATGATATTTCATGCCAAATCGACTAAGAGATTTCTTCATTTCATACATTGAAGATAGCAATTCAATACCCTCAGGAAACATATCGACTAGTAGATTTGCCTTCACATTGTACAAATGAACCAATCTCGACATTTTAGTGTATTTTTTACATTTTGGATACAACGGTTTTTCAGCATCTTCTAGAAGTTTTTTAAAGATTTCGAGATCATCCTCATGTAGTTCATCTTCAACACCATGAAACATATTTTCTGCCTGTACATTATGATAAGATGTATGTAATTCACTCACATTCTTATTTATCTCTTCCCATAAGTATTATCAATATTTTCTCCATAATAATACTAACATTTATAGCTCAAAAGAATATCATTACGGATAAGGTGATACTTAACCTCGTCAAATTCATGAAATCGCTCATTTTTACATTTAACACATGGACATCGAATCATACTAGTTCCAGTATTACTATTTCTACAAGTAAATTTCATGAAACTTTTAACTCCAGAAATGTAGTCCTGCTCAATTCTACACTTTGACATCCAAGATTTGTTCATTTTCTATTAATGACATTAATTAAACATATTAATTAATTATGTATCCAATGAATAAATTTCAAGTATTATTATATATAAATTAAGAGATATCTTTTTTATACAAATAATATATATATATATATATATATATATATATATATATATTTAATAATCTTAAAAAAATATGTATTAAATAAATAAATAGTTAAAAATTATAAAACAAACTTATAAATCATAATTTTTTAATATTTATTTATTGTCACTATTTTTATTTGAACATTTTATTATTTTTATTTTTAAATAAATAATATATTTAAATAATTTTATGTTAGAATTTATTATTAAAATTTTTAAAATAATTTTATATTAAAAAATATTTTATCCATTTTAATTATTTAATTTTAAAAAATATTATTTTAATAATAATAATTTATTTTATTTTGTAAAAAAATTAGAAAACTACTCTTTAAACACAAGTCATAGTTTTTATAAAATGAATTCTTTATTTATGTTATTTTCAACTAAAACAATTCAACCCCGACCATGACTAAACAATTATATAATTAAATCTTAAAAATTTAAAATAATAAGTATTACTTTAAACTTTTAAAATTAAATATATCTTTTTTAAAACTAAAACACAATTATTTTAAATTATAAAAATAAAATACTTCAATCGTTATATTAGTACCCACTATTCCTTTAAAGTTGTAATATAGTAACAAAAAAGTTCATAATAATATTGCAATTTTCACAGAATAATTGAATGGTCACAATTATTGAATGTATATATTATTTCCACAGAAAATAAGCTAAACATATAATAAAAAGCATAATACAAAACATACATAAATCAAAAATTTATACAAAAAATAAAGCAAATTGAATAATAAGTAAAATAATTAATAGAAATACTTACAAGAGTATATGAAGTGACTAAAGAAGGAAATGAAGAAGGAATGGGTGTTTTGTAAGTAAAAATGGGTGAGAAAATAGGTATAAAAAATTTGAGTATTTCGCTCAAAAAATAGAGAATTTGAAAGATAATGAGAAGAGGAATATAACCCAAAAAATGGCGTTGGAAATGGTGATCGAAGGTGGCCAGAAATTGAAAAAGAGTGTGGGGGAGCTCGGTTTTGGGAGAAGGGGAAAGAAATCTGAAATTTTTTTGTGAAAAAGATAATGCAGAATTGTAATATTATGTGGCTAGCGTCGGTTCGTCACGTGAATTGATGTTATGCACGAGGAGGTATATTAAATAAAGATATATTGTATGTACGTATATGAAATCCAAACAAATACACAAAATTATATAATTTTAAAAACCAATTGTCTAAAACAAAAAGAAAAAATTCTACTATATATATATATCCAACTTAAATTTTAAAGAGTCAAATAAAATAATAATTAACCTAAAAAAACATTGTACCTAAAAAAAATTTCAATTGTAAACTACATGTATTTTTTAATTTAAAAAATACACGTAAGACGTAGCGTCGGTTCTACATCGAACCGACTTTAAATTTATTATAAATCGGTTTTTTTTAAAACTAACTTTACATAGCGATTTAAATACCCATTTTTATAGTAGTGTTTCTTTATTGCATGTAATGGCGTATGGGGTTAAATGGGGTTTCATTCTAAATTAATATTTTCTTTATTTTTAATAAAATTTAAAGATAAATTCATAACATGTAAGGAATAATTATAATTTTTGTATATTTAAAAAAAATTAGAAAGTGATTATTTTCATTTTTCAACAAAAAATAATTTTATAAAATATAATTACAGTTTATTTTTAATTAAATTGTAAAATAAAATATTACTTTAATTATTTTAATTTTAAAGTTAAAAATTATATAATTAAAATTTTAAATCTTAGACAAAAGGTAAGTATTAAAAAATTTATACAATCTAATTAACAATAATAATAATAATTTTTTTAATAAATATTATATTTTATTATACACTTCTAAATATGTCATTTTTCTTCCTAAAAGAATAATAGTTATATATATTGAATAAAATATAAACTTATAAATAAAATAATAAATAATTTTTATTATAAAAAAATATTGATTATATATAATTATGATTAGGTTATAAATATGTATAAATTATGTCTTTAATAATTTTTAGATTTTTTTATATAACTCAACTAAGATTTGATCTCCCTTGAAGATATTAAAATAAATTTTATATTATTAAATTATAACTCTTTCTCTTTTATATATATATATTTTATTTAATATTTAATTTTTTAAAATATATATAATTTAATCTCATCTAAGAAATTAATGGCTTTGTTAGTGATTGCAGGCACGAGTTTAATATAAAGTGACAATTTGTTTTAAGCGCAACAAAAATAATGAAATAATATTACTAAAATAAGTTTTATTATTTCTTAAAAAAATGATTTTATTATTATAATAATAAAATATTAATTATATATTAATGTTATTATTTTATATAAAATTATTATTAATTAAATATTTTATGACCATTTTATAGCTTGAAAAAATCAACTTCAATAACAACACAAGTGTTGCTCCTTTCTTTGTTTGAAATAATTGCATGCACTCCTGTAATATGAACTTCACTTGGATTGAAACATGTGTACTCTTGAGAGTCGCCATAATTGATTGCCATAAATGTAGATTGTGAATACTAACTAGAAAATTGCTGATATTATTAAGAACGAAATTGTCACTATAATAAATGATAGCATAAATACTCTTTTATGTAATTTAAAACGTGAGAAAGAAGTGGTTTTTAATTTTTATCACGAAAAAATTGTAGTTTTTCGATAGATAATTGAGAATTTTAATTGAAAATGAGTCCCAAAATTTGTTTCAAATAGGGCGAAAAGATGTTAGTAAATTTTTAAGTTAGTACGTTTTCATTTAAAAATAATTTTTTTTTAATATTTTTAAGAAAAAAGATTGATAAATAAAAAAATTAATTATAAATATTTTTTTAATTAAACATATAATATAACTTATGCATAATTTTATTAATATATGCTATAATTGTTATTTAATGACTCTTCCTATCTCCAACAACCTTTTTTTTTAGCTTTTAATCTTTCATTTTTTAAAATTTATAATCCCTGTTTTAACCACACTCAAATAATAACAATATTTAAATAACGTGTATTAATTAATATTATTTTATTATATATATTATTAGGTTTTAACTTTGGTAATTCTCGAAATTCTGAATATAAACCAGATTGATTATAAGAAACAAAATAAGGACTTACAGTATGAATAGAAGAATAGGCAATGAAGGCTGAAGCTACTTAGCGCTACACATTTAAATCTGACAGCAACGACCGAGGCACGTGCGGACTAGAAGCTCTCAATTTTTCGGTAAAAGTGTTTTTTACCGTGTTTAATTCAAGAAGTTAATTTCTTCTGTCCAAATTAGCTGTTACTTTTTTGTCGTGTAGTAATATGCATTTTTTTTTCTTACACTAATTATTAAAGTTATTCATATAAATTTTAAATTTTATTTAAAATTTCTAAAAAGAAATACACATATTACTTTAGAAAAAGACCGAAAATTTGAGATAAAACATCTGTACTTTAATTCATTTTGGGCTCCCTTTAAAAATTATTTCTTTTAAAACTTGCGTTACATGTATTTTAAATTTTAATTTACCTATATATCAAAATTTGTATTTTACATTGTAACATCGAATAAAATTGCTCAAGTTTATCTGTTGTGCTTGTTATTTAAAAAGAAATTACATTTTGGATGTCTAAAATTTTAGATTATTTAATTATTAAGAATAGAGTCTCTAGTTTAATTTTTTCTCCCAATAATATATTCGATTTTTATTTAAATTTATGACTTATAAAAAAATATATAATACTAAATTCAATCATAAAAGCTCATATAAATATTATTTATACAAATTATTCACAATATTTATCTAAAAATTGCCTAATAAGAATTTTTCTCCTTATTTTATATATCATTTAATTTTTTTACTTTATAAATTTCATAATAATTAAGTAAAATTAATAATAATTTCTACGAGTAGTTTACACTGCACCATTTGAACAATTTTGTTTAGCACAATCATGATTTGAAATTCTTTTAAATGAGCCACTGGGTAAAAAAAATTTCTTTTTTCTTTATTTTATATTGAAGCATTTATTTACATATAAATATTTTATTTTAATATAAATACTAATAATATATTCTTTATTTTATATCGAAGCATTTATTTACATATAAATATTTTATTTTAATATAAATACTAATAATATATTCTTGAAATTAGCACATCACATGTCCATACATGATATAACTAGCTCTTATAAAAGTTATTTTCAATGTATGACACTAAGAGAGGAAATTTATCATTAATGCTTCTAAGGCTTTTATATCTTTAACTATATTCCTAATATTTATAAAAGAGTTATAATACCTTTAAGATTTATTGATAATATAAAAAATATCTTTGAATATTAATTACGTTAACTTTTTATCTAATAATGTATTTTTCTTTCTTATGACTCTAATACTAAATATTTTTTATTCTAATTCAAATTTTAATTTAACATATAAATATTGATTAGTTTTTTTTATATTTAACAAATAAATATTATTATTAACAAACGAAATCTAGAATTGTATTTAATTCTATCTAGTTTTAATAAATATGAGTCAATTTTTGTCTTTCGCTTCCTTATATCTGATCTTTTAATAGCTTGTTAGAAGCCTCACCTTTTGAATTAGAAGTAATAATGGTTTTCTACCTTCAATCAATGATAAAATTCGTATTTCTAGTTAAGATGTAAGAAAGATATTAGATTTTAAAGAAAATGAAACTTTTATTTTATTCATTAAGGAAAATAAGATTATTACAACCATAGTTTTCTACTAATTTACTACATAAGATTTTGCCTAGAATTATCTAAGAAAAGCGAGATATTTGGGTTTTGTGGTTAGAACTTGTCATACTCATTCATTGTGAAAGAACTCTTTTATAGACATAAGAGCAATTATTTTACATACATATTTTAAAAGCACGTAAAGGATAAAGATTACACCTTATCTTTATCTATTCTTTTTTTTTAAATAAAGACACGTAAAAGGATAAAGATTACATTTTATCTTATCTTTTTTTTCTTTTAAAAATTCTCTGTCAACACTTATTTAATAAAAATTACTTACCGACATACTTCCTCTTGATACTGGAGATGTGATCCCTCTCTGTCTTTCATACAATAAAGACATTTGTGATCCTCAGTTTGTTTTTCTACTAGTTGGAAAAATTCCTATTTGATTCTTTCAGCTACATCCAATTCATTGCAATCAAATGATGTTTCATAATTAACAATTTTTTCAATATCTTTTTGAATTATATTTAAATTATTATGTGAGATCATTATAACCTTATTTATGGAGTAATGTATCCTAATTTTAGAGGATATTCTTATTTTTATGGTTTTATGGTATATTTAACTCAATATTATTGTATTTTCTTGGTTAAGAGTTTCTTCATTAAATTCTTCTTCTAGTATAACCCCGGGTTGGTCTACTATTCTTACTAACGATAACATTCCTATGTTGATAAAATGATAAGAATTGATAAGTTTTTCTCTATGCCAATTCATTATGTAATTAAAAAATCTTGAGAAAATTGGACAATTCTTTGCTTTTACTTTTTTTCTAAAAAGTACATAAAATAACATCAAAAAATTATTAAATAAATTTTAACAATGAAATAACTTGAAAAAGTGCATAAAATAACACCTAAAAGCTTATAATAACAAAAATATCACACCAATAATATGAAATTTAATATTAAATGAGTTTAAATGTTCGTAATTTAACTTAAACGATATTCAACTAAACAATGTTTAATGTGAAATGATGGACTATATATTTTTAAATAATATAATATATAATGTTGATATAATGTGTTATATTTGTAATTATATATTTTAAGTATACTATCTTTATTATTTTCGGTTATTATTTTGATGGGTAAGAAAGCTACATAAAAAACTATATATTATTTTAAATATTAATTATTTATTAAAATATTTATAATCGATTTTATATCTCTATACTATATAGGTGGTCATGAAATACTATACATATTAATTATTATACAATTTAACATATTTTAGTTCAATATTATTATATTTAATATATATGATAAGGTGTACCAAATATTTAAACTAAAATCAATTTACAATTTTTAAGAAGAAAAACTTCACCATATCCCTAAACTTTTGCATATTTTCACAAAATATAAAAATAAAATTAAAAAAATGTTAAAATACTTGCAAAATTTAATTAATCTTGAAAAATGTTCAATGCATTGCAGAAGTTGAAAATATCAAATATATTTATATTTTAATTTTATAAAAATATTGAGAAAAAAATAACAAAAATACTCTTAAGGTTTACAATATCTTAAAAAATGCCCATATAGTTTACAAAAAAAGCTATAATACCTCTGAAGTTTGAGGTATCTTTAAAAATACCCTTAATATATAATAGACGTTAGAAAAATTGTGAAAAATCAATAGCACTATTACACAATGTTTGTTATGCCCCAACCTATTTGCTTTTTGAATGTTATCAGTAATATTCTTTGTAATTGTAGATAGGAATGGACACGGGTATGAGCGGGGATAGTTTTTGATATAATTATCCCCGAACCAAATTATAAAATATGTACCTGAAATCGCCTTAAAACTATTACAGTTCAAGGATGGTATTCTATCTGCAGGTAACAGTTCGGGATAGTTATTAAAAAATATCCCAAAAAATTGTTTTCTAGACTTTTTAAATTTTTTTTATTCAACTAGGCTTCCTTTGGTTCTGCAGCCAAAGGCCTAGAGCAATTGGGCTCAAGGCTCTTGAATTTGTTCTCTAAATTTTTGATTCTGTAGATATGTATGATTTCACTGTTGGCCCAAGATATAAAGAATAATAGTAACTTTTCTCTTTTTCCCAACAACGTATATCTTCTATGTAAACTTTTATTCTTCATTTAAATATATTTATATGATAAAGGAATTTAACAATTAGGACTAGATATTTCTCTAAATCTCGACAAGGTCACATATAAATGAGCAACGCAGGATATAAATAAAATATTCTAAACTCATACAAATATTGAAAACTAATTACATAAATTTAAAAAAACTTAAGTACAATAAAGTAAAAATTCTCTTTTCCAATTATTCTTCAACAGAACGAATATTCTGCAATCAAACATATAAAATCACTTTTATAAACCAAAATAACAAATTGATTAATCAATAATGTAAAAAATTTAATATCATATCATCTTCTACAATAGTAATAGTGGAAGCGGATGAACCAAGAGCTAACATATCTGAATAAATTATAAATTACTCAAATACACAATTAAATAATTAATATATAGTACATAAAACAAGTGTTATTAAAATATAACATGTACAAGTACTAAATATATAGATTTATGCCTTGTTTATGAATATTAGCTCATAACCAATCTTGGATACACATAAAAAATTCCAATGTGTTTTCTTTTAGTCTACTACGGTGTTTGCTCACTACTTTACCACTTGGTGGAAAAAGAAGATTCTACTTCAAAGCCTCTTCTTTCCTTTTCATTATTGGTCATATCATTTTTCTTCTGACCTCTTCAAATAACTCCACAATAGGTCTAGACCTCACTCTTTTTAACTAATTGTTAAAACTTTCAGTCATGTTATTAATCACATACTTAACCTTTACATCATCATCAAAAACATGTCTACTCCAATGTGAAGCTTGAATCTTACTTAAATATTCATATGCTTTAAGCTCTTCATTATTAATTTCATTCACCAATTCATTAAATTCAGTTCAAGTTGCTTTAGATGTTACCCAGAACAATGATCTTATTTTCATGCGTGGATGCTTACTCTTCAAGTTGGCATAAATATGCCTAGCACAAAATCTCAAATTTGAAGTTGGGAAAAACTTATTGATTGTTGCAATAAGACCTTTTTGTCTATCAAACATGAAGCACATCCTTCTATTTTCAAATTCCCCAATATGTTGGTCCAATAAAGCCATAAACCACATCCAAGTTTCACCATTTTTAAACTCAACCCAAGCAAGGGAAATTGGAAACAAACTTCCATTAGCATTCAATCCAACAGTAACCATTAAGATATATTTATATGGGCCCTTTAAAAAACATCCATCCACACCAAGGAAAGGCCTACATCCACTTAAATACCCTTGTTTTGGGGAAAATAAGCTAATGAAACATCTTCTAAAATAAGGGTTGGCATTTGGTATTAGTATATGAGTATTGATAACTGTATTTTATATAGTTATTTTCACCTATTTTATTAATCATAATTGCTGTGTTCTCTCTATTTTTAGTTAATTTTAGTTTAATAAATTAGTATTTACTGTTTTTTATATATTATAAGAAAAATAAATAAATTGTATCGAAAACGTTCTTAATTTCAAATTTTTGTCCACAAATGTAATTTCAAATATTAGAGTTCTTAATTACAATTTATAAAAGTTGAAAATATAAATTAAATTTAAATTTGGGCTTAATTGTAATTATTAAAAGTTGAAAAATTTAATTTAAAATTAGCAAAGGGCTTGTTGTAATTAAAGAAAGTTTAAAATGTAATTTCAATTAAATTTGTGGTCCAAAATATATCTAAAGAAACTTTAATATTCCTCCAGACGAGAAGAATACACGCGTCATCATCCACGCGTGCAACGTGGACCGTCCGATCGAATCATAAACGGCTAGGATTGGCGCGTGTATATCAAACCCGACCAAAGCGAGTGGATGCAGGAAGATTCCTTCACGCGGCTCGGCGTGTTAGTGGCCCCACCGCCGCGCGGGCGGCGTGCGGTGGGACCCACGTGTCGGTCACACGTACGCTGTGCGGCGTTGTTACGTGCGGCCGAACCACGTGCAATCTTCCCCGAGCCAATCAAAGTCTTCCACGTGTCCCAATTTTCCTTGAACGAATCATCACCGGACGCGTGGCACATATCGGTGGACGCAAAAGCACAGAATCTCACACGCGTTATAGCCGTTGCGCAACGTTGCGCGCGCCCCAATCCCGTGCGACAAATCTTCGTGCGCCCGTTTCCCCTCAACGAATGAGACGCTGCCACGTGTCCCACCACCGTGTCCGCGAATCAGAACGCGACACGTGGCAGCGTGGAAGAAAATTAAAACAGAACGCGCAGCGTTCCACCCACTCCCTCGATCCCATTTTCGATACACTTTTTGTCCCCCCACGCGTTTAATTTAATATTTTCGCCACACCATTTTGTCCCCCGCGTAGATTTTAAATTAATATTTTATTGATGTATTTTTTTCTATAAATAGGAGATAGTTTTTAGTTGTAAAAAAGTTTGGTTGGAGTAGTTTTTGGAGTAGAAATTTAGTTTTAATTTTCGAAAGTTTTTAGAGTGTTTTAGTTTTTCAGTTTGTAATTTTTATTGTGTTTGTGTGTTGGACGGCAAAACACGCAGAAGCCATTTTTGGCTTTTGTTGTGTTTTGCGTGTGCCAAATAATTGTTTTAATTGATGTTTTAATTTTATTTCTGCTTCATCTAATTTTTCTGTAGTTGTTATAATTTTTATTTTAATTTTATGAAGTAATTTAATTTTTCTAGGGTTGCATTTAATCTAAAATTATGAAGCTCTAATTTTAATTATTTTTGTTAGATTTATAAGACGTTCGATTTGTTTGTTCTATTTTGTGCGTAATGCTTTTTGATTATTTACGAATCTTATCAAAACGATCCGTGGCACATGAATAAACTTGAGAAAGGCATTTGTGTGTGTATTGCTCGTAAATAGAATGACATGTATGATGAAGGATAGAGATATACCCTAATTGTATGTGTGGCCATTTGAAAATTTAGAACGTAATGAATCTCGGTAAATTTAATTTTCATAGAGATATAGTAAATTAAATTAACGAGGTGTGTTTATACGGAGCTTGAAAGAGATGTATGAATAATAAAAAAAGAAGTTTTCGGTTGACAAATTAAATGTACTAAAATATAAATCAAAAGAAAAATAAATGGTTTGAGTGGATTAATTTGGTGAAAAATTGCAATCCTAGATTTCTTTTATTTTCTTTTATTTCCTTTTTGTTAACCAACGATTGTTTTGGATAAAATCAGAAAGATATAATTTTAGTACTCGACAAAATATGGTAACAAATCCTCGTGGGATCGATCTTTACTTACAAATCTTTATTACTTGTGACCGTGTATGCTTGCACGAGTTCGTGTGTTGAAAAACACGCAACAAGTTTTTGGCGCCGTTGCCGGGGACCTGTTTTACTATTTTCATTGTTGATACTAATACCAATCAATTTGATTTTAATTCAAAAAAAAAAAAATTAAAAATAATAAAAAAATTATGCTTATTGTTCTTGTTTATTTTATTTTAAAAATTTTCTCGTAAGTTGAGATTTTGTTTGACACACAAATCTTAACTTACAAAAAGAAAAAAAATTTATTTGTTGTTTTATTTTATTTTTCAATTTTCTCGTTGGTTGAGATTTTGTTTGACACACAAATCTTAACTCACAAAAAGAAAAATAAATTGTTTATTTGCTTATTGTTGGTTTATTTTATTTTTCAATTTTCTTGTGGGTTGAGATTTTGTTTGACACACAAATCTTAACTCACAACAAGAAAAATAAATTTTTTTTATTTTTTATTGTTTTTTTTATTTATGCTTATTGTTTGTTGTTTATTTTAATTTGCAATTTTCTCTTGAGTTGAGATTTTGTTTGTCACACAAATCTTAACTCACAAAAAGAAAAAAAAATATATTTACTTATTGTTGTTTTATTTTATTTTTCAATTTTCTAGTGGGTTGAGATTTTGTTTGACACACAAATCTTACCTCACAAAAAGGAAAATAATTTTTTTTATTGTTCGTTGTTTAGTTTATTTTGCAAATTTCTTGTGCGTTGAGATTTTGTTTTACACACAAATCTTAACACACATAAAAAAAACAGAAAACAAAAAAAAATTATTTGCTTATTGCTAGTTTATTTTATTTTATTTTATTTTCTTGTGGGTTGAGATTTTGTTTGACACACAAATCTTAATACACGAAAAGAAAAACAAAAAATTTTATTTTCTTATTGTTGGTTGTTTGTTTTATTTTATTTTTATTTTTATTTTTCTAGTGAGTTGAGATTTTGTTTAAACACAAATCTTAACTCACAAAAAGAAAAAAAAAACAAAAAAAAATTTATGGTTTTTGTTTCTTACTTAATTTATTTTTCAATTTTCTCGTAAGTTGAGATTTTGTTATACACAAATCTTAACCTACAAAAGAAAAACAAATTGAGAAGTCAAGCTGAAGACTATAAATCAAGCGCTTCTTGGGAGGCAACCCATGTGTTCACATCTATTTTTTTTTATTTTTCGCATTTATTACTCTTTTTATTATGTTATGTTTTTTTTTTCGTAGGTGCAAATTGGAGGTAATGAATCAATTTTGGCTTAACCAATCAAACAAACCAGGAAGTTTCTTTAAACCCATCTCAAATGTTCTTTTAATTTTCACACATTGAGGACAATGTGTATATTAAGTTTGGGGGTGGTGGATATATTGAACCTAATTGAAATACTTTCTGGATGTTATTGCTTGTGAAATTTTTTTTGTTTGGTTGATTGAAGATATTTTGCTATGAATAGTGATTTATTTTGATTTCTTGTATTTAAATGATGCATAATTCTTTGAAAAATTTGAATATTGTCTAAGTGATGAATAATTTTCACGTATGTTTCGTTTTTACAAGAATAAATATTCATGAGCACTAGTCTTGATTTTTGAGTTGTTATGATAATTTAGAGAAGGTTTATATGAGTATGAAATTCGATTGATTTTGATGGTGTCACAATTTTTAGAATTTGTTTGATTTTCTCTCGAGGCGAAATTATAGATGACATGTAACTAAGAAAATGATTTAGGCCATCTTTGGATCGTTTGAGCCTTTCTATCTACCTTGACATACATTATCCATAGTATACCCCTTTTGAGCCTCAAAGTTTACATATATATTTTTCTCAATTTAAAAGCCTATCTAAAAATATATATATGTGTAGATATACCTGTTGTTCTTATCTCACTAACATGTGGCAATTGTTAGTAAATGTTGAAAGGTTATATCAAGAAAAAAGGGTTACTGAACAAAAAAAAAAGAAAAAAAAAAGAGTATGGTGAAAAAAAAAAAAGAGATTCTAAAAAAAAAAGGAAGAAAAAAAATATAGAATCTGAAAAAAAAAAAATATAGTTATTGTATGTGATGAGAAATCCCAATTTGGGAAGTAATTATTGTGATGATAGAATTATCTTTTTCAATCGTGAAATGTTATGCTCGGGAAAAGTTTTAAGCTAAATATTATCCTTCATCCAACCTTTACCTAAGCCATACATTACAAGCTTAATGAAGTCCTATTGATTTGGTGTTTTGTGTTTGTCTACATTAGTGGAGAGAGAAATGAAAAATAAACTTATGGGATTTGTGATTTCATTAAAAATTTGTTTGATTTTATATTTGTATAAACTGATCCGGATTGCATGTGATGAAATATGAAAAGACTTCACACACACACTAAAATTCATTGTGAAAATGTAATATACTTTTAAATTGATTTTGATACTTAGATAAAATTCTTTTATTTCTTTGAGTTATGTAATTTCAAAAGAGAAAAGAAATATTTTGAAAATCACTATTTTAAATGCGCTATCTTTGTTTTATTTCCTTCCTTTTGCTCGAGGACTAGCAAAAACTTAAGTTTGGGGTGTTGATAATCGTATTTTATATAGTTATTTTCACCTATTTTATTAATCATAATTGCTTTGTGTTCTCTCTATTTTTAGTTAATTTTAGTTTAATAAATTAGTATTCTTGTTTTTTATATATTATAAGAAAAATAAATAAATTGTATCGAAAACGTTCTTAATTTCAAATTTTTGTCCACAAATGTAATTTCAAATATTAGAGTTCTTAATTACAATTTATAAAAGTTGAAAATATAAATTAAATTTAAATTTGGGCTTAATTGTAATTATTAAAAGTTGAAAAATTTAATTTAAAATTAGCAAAGGGCTTGACCGTAATTAAAGAAAGTTTAAAATGTAATTTGAATTAAATTTGTGGGTCAAAATATAATTAAAGAAAGTTTAATATTCGTGCGGTGAGAGAAGAATACACGCGTCATCATCCACGCGTGCAACGTGGGACCGTCCGATCGAATCATAAACGGCTAGGATTGGCGCGTGTATATCAAACCCGACCAAAGCGAGTGGATGCGAGAAGATTCCTTCACGCGGCTCGGCGTGTCAATGGGCTCCCACCGCGCGGCGGCGTGCGAGGGTGGGACCCACGTGTCGGTCACACGTGCGCCAGGGCGTTGTTACGTGCGGGCGAACCACGTGCAATCTTCCCCGAGCCAATCAAGTCTTCCACGTGTCCCAATTTTCCCTTGAACGAATCATCGGCGGACGCGTGGCACATATCGGTGGACGCAAAAGCACGGGAATCTCACACGCGTTATGGCGGGTTGCGCAACGTTGCGCGCGCCCCAATCCCGTGCGACAAATCTTCGTGCGCCCGTTTCCTCTCAACGAATGAGACGCTGCCACGTGTCCCACTAATTGTGTCCGCGAATCGGAACGCGACACGTGGCAGCGTGGAAGAAAATTAAAACAGAACGCGCAGCGTTCCACCCACTCCCTCGATCCCATTTTCGATACACTTTTTGTCCCCCCACGCGTTTAATTTAATATTTTCGCCACAATTTTATGTCCCCCCGCGTGGATTTTAATGTAATATTTTATTGATGTATTTTTTTCTATAAATAGGAGATAGTTTTTAGTTGTAAAAAAGTTTTGGTTGGAGTAGTTTTTGGAGTAGAGATTTAGTTTTAATTTTCGAAAGTTTTTAGAGTGTTATAGTTTTTTCAGATTGTAATTTTTATTGTGTTTGTGTGTTGGACGGCAAAACATGCAGAAGCCATTTTTGGCTTTTGTTGTGTTTTGCGTGTGCCAAATAATTGTTTTAATTGATGTTTTAATTTTATTTCTGCTTCATCTAATTTTTCTGTAGTTGTTATAATTTTTATCTTAATTTTATGAATTAACTTAATTTTTCTAGGGTTGCATTTAATCTAAAATTATGAAGCTTTAATTTTAATTATTTTTGTTAGATTTATAAGACATTCGATTTGTTTGTTCTATTTTGTGCGTAATGCTTTTTGATTATTTACGAATCTTATCAAAACGATCCGTGGCACATGAATAAACTTGAGAAAGGCATTTGTGTGTGTATTGCTCGTAAATAGAATGACATGTATGATGAAGGATAGAGATATACCCTAATTGTATGTGTGGCCATTTGAAAATTTAGAACGTAATGAATCTCGGTAAATTTAATTTTCATAGAGATATAGTAAATTAAATTAACGAGGTGTGTTTATACGGAGCTTGAAAGAGATGTATGAATAATAAAAAAAGAAGTTTTCGGTTGACAAATTAAATGTACTAAAATATAAATCAAAAGAAAAATAAATGGTTTGAGTGGATTAATTTGGTGAAAAATTGCAATCCTAGATTTCTTTTATTTTCTTTTATTTCCTTTTTGTTAACCAACGATTGTTTTGGATAAAATCAGAAAGATATAATTTTAGTACTCGACAAAATATGGTAACAAATCCTCGTGGGATCGATCTTTACTTACAAATCTTTATTACTTGTGACCGTGTATGCTTGCACGAGTTCGTGTGTTGAAAAACACGCAACAAGTATCTACAACTACCATTGATCCTAGGTTTCTTCTTATAACCGTATGACAATATTGCCTTATTTTTGCAAAATTATCAATATGATCATCCAATTCTCCATTACTAGTAATTTTTCTTGCCGTATACAATGTTAAATTAGGTACAAATATACCCCATCTTCTTTTACACTTAGAAGCCAATACAAGGATACTTACATTAGGGTTTACATGACTAAGTCCTTCAACTGAGAAGCTAACCAAGAGGATGTTGTAGATCTTTGTTTTTCAACTTTTTGACAACAATGTCTCATTTTCTTGTCTACTAGCTCAACTGTCTTAATCATAAAGCTTTTCTTATCAGTTCCAACAAAATCATGTATCCTCCAATCACAATCAGGTGCTTTACACTTTGTAATGACTCTGGTTGTGTCAACTTTAACCTTATCACACTGAAACCCAACTTGAATAATGTACTCTTATAAGATAACTTTAAATTCTTTAGCATCCATAAAGGTATCCCCTACTTTGAACTCAATGCTACCATCACTTCTTCTTTTAAATTCCCTACCTTCATAGTGTCTTCCAACTTCCTTGGAACTTTTTTCCTTAATAATCTTTTGAGTCAATATCACTGATATGATGGTCATTTTCATCCCACAAGTTCTGAAGACTATCATTAGTATCATAAATTTCATCATCATTTCCTTCATTATTATCACCCTCATTATCTTCTTCATCGTTTATAATATCATCATTCCAATCAGGATCCTCCTCATCACTGCTCTAAACAAATTTCTCTCTTCCATCATAATTTTCATCTTCCATTTCAACAATTGTCCCTACTTTATATTTTTTCAAACTTTCACAATTTCTTGAAGTTTGTTGTTCGTTTTGGCTATGAATTGGGTTCATGTATACTTCATCATCATGGGATTATTCATTAGTAGTTGGGAATGACTCAAATGAATCAAGCTTAAGGTCATTGATGTCAAAGTTAGGAGTTTGGTTATCATTTGGGCTTAGGGGTGACTTATTCTAATCATTAAAAGTAGGATAGTAATCATCAAAAGTTGGTTAATTTGTTGGATCAAAAGATGGTTCATTTTGTGATTGGTTTGGAAAAATAGTTAATGGTTCTTTGAAAAACTAATAATCTAACGTGGGGACACAGAAAACCACTTATAAAGGATTGAATTCCACAAACAAGTCCAGCCTTTTCTTTTTATTATCCCTATAATTCTTCATCAATTCTTGTAATTCATTATCTGTTTTTAATACACTTCGTTCCTCACTACCAACTTTCTTCACTTCAACCCTAAAATGTTCTTTTTATAGTGTCAACCCCTCTTTCATAATAGCCCTTTTAGCATCATGAAATTAACAAATAAGGTTATATTCATCAGCAGGTATATGACCAGCCTATCTAACTTCACTAAATAGATGGACATACACCCATTCACTCATTTATATCACCTTATATAACAATCAAAAATATTTTCAAAAAAATCATTACTCATCAACATTAATACACAATATCAAACATATTATCATGAACTTGATACAAAACAAAGCACACAATACTATACTCATACAAAATACACTAAAAATGATATATACTTCAAGATTGAATTATAAAAAATCAACTAAACAAAGCTAAAAAAATACAATATTTTTAGTAACAAATAACAAATGGGAATCCCAAAATGAACAACCCTAAAAAACAAAACAAGTACATACAATATAGATAAAAATCAATACCAAAATACCAGATAAAAATGAATCCTAGAACTAGATAAAAAGGAAAAACAAGAAGAATACTTAATGATTATAGGTTTCTAAAACATGTAGAATAGATACATAATACATACAAATATTGTGTGTTAAAGTATTGTCTGTTTATAAGTATTTTGAACCAGTGTAAGTTTGTAAAAACCAGATTATACAAGTGCACTTAAAAACTAGATTAAAAACCAAACAAACCAAATACAAATAAAAACTAGAATATGTCTAAAATACTAAGAAATGAGTCAGGTTATACCTTTGATCACAAGATGGGTTCTAGAACGATGGGTCACTTTAGGGCTTTGGTGAAATGATGGGTTCACGTGAGACGTGAGGCATGAGGCTTGAGGGTGAGGGTAGTTTGCAAGATAGAGGTGTAAGGGTGAGAGACTTGGTGATGGGAATGATGCATCTAGTAAGAGAGCTAGTGATTGGAACGATGCGTCTAGTGAGAGAGTTAATGATTGGAACGATGCGTCCGGTGAGGTTGGGAATGGTTGAACGAGTTCGCGTGAGGAAGATAAGGTTGCGTGTGTGAAGGTTTTGAGGATTACCATTTTGCCCCTAGAATTAGATGGTGGTATAACACCAATAACATTGAAGGGTATTTTTGATATTATTCAAACCATAAGAATATTTTTGAATATATCAAAAACCTCAAGATTATTTTTAAAATTATTCCAAATATTAAAGATATTGAAGATTGTTTAGAGAAAATTATACAAATTGTTGTAAATGTTTTGAGCTATTTTATAAAATTCCAATTAAATGTTAAAATAAATAATAATGCACTAATTTAACCATTTTTTTATTAAAATGACATAATTATGACATATATAACACATAATTGACATAAAATAATAATAAACTATAAGTAAAATATTTATTCATGTAAGTTATATAACATAACTCTAAAGTATTAAGTTACATGTAATATAAATATATATAAATATTTAATTAAAATAACTTTATCTATTTGACTCAAATTATGGAGATGTGAAAACATTAACATTAATAGACACAATAATCATATCATGAAATTAAGTAATAATAATTTTACTTGTAATAATTAATGTGTAGGTTATCTCATAACTTCCAATAATATATTCATTTAAAAGAAATTAATAATTAATCCAATTTTAATAATATCAATAATATTTATTTTAAAATGAACGTAGATGTTATCCATGTTAAAAGTAATCACATATTATTTCATAATCAAGTGTATACTATATAAATGTATTTTTGAATTATCAGGATTACAATATTCATAGACGAAAAACCACTAGATAAAAAATTCTAGTCATAAAAATTCGTACTTTCATGTCCTTTAAATGTGTGCCAATATTTGAAACATATAATTCTATCACTTTATAATATAAGGTTATAATCTTTACATATAGTGCCATTTTTTTCCCTGAAATTGGAAGAGTATGTCTACAAGTTAGATGTTTTCCTCTAATATTTTCTTGAAAATTATTAGAAGTTATAATTAAAAAAATGTTTTTATAATAATACATAAGCTTTTTTTTTTTTACTAAATCAATAATATGAAAACTTAGTTGTCTTAAAATTTATATATATATAAAGTATAAGACATCATAATTTAAATGCCAAAATAGATGAAAAAAAATATCATAATTATATTCTCAACAAAAAAAATTAATATTCTAATTATTATTACAAACAAACAAACAAAGTGAATCTTGTCATCTCAAAGGCAAACTATTATTGTTAATTTTTTATATACATTTTAATTAATATTTATCAATATTTTGTTAATATTTTTATCAATATTTTTGAAATTTTTAAAGTGTTTTACAAAATAACAAAACAAAATTATCGAAATTAATATTTTGATATTTTTACTAATATTTTATAATATTATTAAAAATATTATAAAATGTTCTTGTACTACTAAGATGTTCTTCATAGTTTTCAGACAACAAGTTCTTAACAAAATTGAAAAAAATTAAATAAGAAAATTATAAAAAAACAATAATTGGATGAAAATTAAAGATTGTGTAGAGTATCAGGCAGTGCCAAAAATACAAATGCCGATGGCAATAGACGATAGTGATTTCATCAAATCTAAAAAAACAAGAAAGAAGAGCAAAAGGCTACCGATTTACATAAGAAAAACAAAGAAATGTGGGACTATCAATGAGTTAGTAGCAGAACAAAAGAATCATCCCAAGTAGCAATTTGAATTCAAGATGCCCTATTGAATTTTGTAAAATTTTACCCTTTGAAAATTGAAAGTGTCAAGATGCTCTATTGAATCCAACAACTGCTGCTTCAAAGCTTTCAGTCACCTATTGCTTAAAAGAATTTATATATAACAATTGCATACATAAATAATATTGTTTTAATTAAAATGAGCTTATTATGTACAAAGCAGTAAATCTTGACTAAAAATGTCCTCTATTTCTCCTACATCTTATGTAAAACTTTCTCCAACAAATATGCAAAACATAAAAGTAATTATATTAATTTTATGTAAAACTTTCTCCAACTTTCTGATATTATTTTTTTTTTTTTTTTGAGATATTTCTGCACACTGAAACAAAATGAAAAAAAGCAATGATAACAAGGCGCAGTCCAGTCAATCAAACTCAAACTCAGTCTTACACTAAGGATTTCACAATCACAACTCATAAGCGACTCTTACTGGATTCTTGGGATCGAGATCCCATGGCTTTAGCAATCTCTCTGAGCACAAACTTCTGAATTTTCCCAGTAGAAGTCTTGGGAAGTTCATCCTTAAACACAATAGTTTTGGGAACCATGTAATGAGGCAACTTAGCTCTGCAATACTCAATAATCTCCTTCTCACTTGGTTTCTTATCCAAACCTTCTTTCAAGCTCACAAATGCACATGGTGTCTCACCCCAATACTCATCTGGCCTCGCAACAACAGCAGCTTCATTTACACCAGGAAAAGTATACAATACAGATTCAACTTCAATACTACTTAAATTCTCTCCACCACTTATAATAACATCCTTTGATCGATCTTTAATCTCCAAATACCCATCTGGGTGCATAACACCCATATCTCCACTGTAAAACCAACCATTTTTCATACACTTTGATGTCCCTTCTGAGTCTTTTAGATAACCCAACATAATACTCCCACCTCTCAGAACGATCTCACCCAGAGTTGACCCATCCCGTTTCACACTCATTCCTGACTCGGTGTCTATTACATCCACTTCGGTCATCGCCACAGTCCTCACACCTTGTCTCGCCTTCAACCTTGCTCTCTCAGTCGCCGGCAATAAATTCCACCTTTGTTTCCACGCACACGATACCACAAGCCCTGCCGTTTCGGTCAACCCGTACCCATGACTCACTACAAAACCGAGTGACTCAGCCCGGAGGAGCACTGCCGCGGGCGGTGGAGCTCCGGCTGTGAGAATATAAACTGGGTTTTTAAGGTTTTTGAAAGTCGGTGAATTCGATATCATGTTCAGCACCACTGGAGCACCACACATGTGGGTCACGCCGTGCTCTTGAATCAAACGGTAAATGATCGGTGCGTCAAATTTCCGGAGGCAGATATTGGTTCCTCCGACTGCAGCCATTCCCCACGGAAAGCACCATCCATTAGCGTGGAACATCGCAAGCGTCCAGAGATACACCGGTTGTTTCGGAATGGAGCAGTCGACAAGTGTATCGATGGTGACCAGAAACAGCCCTCTATGACAGTGAACCACACCTTTCGGAGACGACGTCGTTCCTGAGGTGTAGTTCAACACCATCGGATCCCATTCATTATCAGGTCGGATCCACTGAAAACCCGGGTCGCCCTTTTGGACCAAATCCTCATATCTGCAAAGAAAATAAAATCGTGGGTTGGGTTCAGGTAGAGACGAATCAGTATCGTCAGTGATAAGGACTAATTGAGGGATTGGTGTTTGAGGAGGAAAGAGGGAGAGCGCTTCAAGAAGAAGAGATCGAGTGAGTGTGTCAACAAAGACGAGTTTCGATTCGCTGTGGCGGAGGAGTATAGAGATTGTACGCGCATCGAGGCGTGTATTGATGCAGTTGAAAATAGCACCAGACATGGGAACAGCAAAGTGAAGCTCGTACATAGAGGGAATATTTGGGGCGAGAACGGAGACGACATGGCCTTTTCTGATGCCGATGGATGTGAGGGAAGAAGCTATTTGAAGGCATCGACGGTGGGTTTCCGACCATGTGTATGAAGTGGTGTTGTAGATGATAGAGATGCAATCACCGTATACTGTTGCTGCTCTTTCAAGGAAGTTCAATGGTGTTAGAGGAGATGAGTTTGCTGTGCTTGGTTTTAGGCCCTCCATTTTTTGGGAAGCAGAGATTTGATAATGTTAATGTCAACTGTGAAGTGAGAGACATAGGTTGGGTTATTTACTTTATAATACATTAAAAAAATCACTTAGTTGTATTTTAAATTATTTTTTATTTAATACATATATTTTTATATATTTAAAATATTTATATTAATCAATTAATTAATATATAATAAAAATATATTTTTTTTATTAAATATCGTAGAATAATTAGCTAAAAGATTTAAAATAATAAAATATATTATATAATTATATTAATTATTATAAATAGGTAAATTATGATAGTATAAAAATAAATTTTATTAATTATTTATTTTTAAAAGTATTTAAAATAGTCTATAAATAAAAAAAGAATATATTATCTTCTCTAAAAATAAAAAAAGTTGAATTAAAATGATTTATTTATAAACATTTGTTCTATTTAGATTGAAATGATCATTCAATATTCTATACATGTCTCAATCATTTTGTATTGTTTCATAATTAGTGACATGGTTTTCTATATGTTAATTAGTTTGTATGTTCTTATAGATCTAATTTACAACTAATTATAATGATTAATATTTTTATCTATTTATTTCATATATATAATAAACAAGGTAGAAATGAGAAAAAAGAAAGTATATTATCTTTTGTAAAAGTAGAAAAATAAAATTGAATTGAAATGATTGTTCAAAAAGAATAAGAAAAAAGATAAAAATAAATTAAGAATTGATATTTTTTATATTTTATTTAATATTTTAACGATATATTAGTAAAATTTTAGATATAATATTTACAATATTTAGAATATTTGAAGAGATATTTAAATAATATTTTTTATAATTTTATAATAATTTAATTAAAAGATCTAAATATTAAAATATATAAAATAAAGATATTATTAGGAAAAAAATTTGTTGATATTTTAATCCTTTAACGTAAGATGATTAATATGAATATCTTAAATTAAAACGTGTGTCGTGATTGAAAGGGGATGTCTTCGTTTAATGGACTTTAAAAGGACACAATATTTAATTAGCATTTTAAATGATTTTAAAAATGAATAGATTTTGAGTCATTTTTAGTTAGATAAGTGACGATATAAGTTTTTAATTTATATAAAAAAGAATGGTTTAGATTTTTTATTTTTATAATAATTTAATTTATTTATTTTAAAAAAATATAATATAATTAAAAATAATTAATTGTTTTCGTTCTATTTTCTAATATATTTTTAATATTTATTAAAATATTAATATTATTGATCATTTTAATATGAATAAAAAATTGATAAAAGTATAAATAATAAAAATTTGATCATCCAACATTACGTTGTTATTTTTTAATAAAAAGTATGAGATTATTATAAAAATAATAAATAAACTAAATAATTTTAATAGACACAATTAAAATACCATGACACATTTGTCTCTTTTTAGTTAAAATTATTTGTACAAAATTTTAAGTCATCATTCTTTCCTCTAATATTTCCAAGAATTTGTTGTTACTTTTAATTATTCTCGATATAAGTAACGTAAAATTTATAAAATAAAATTCATTAAAATTTAAATTTATAAGAATTCATTAAAAGTTTATAATTTTTCAAACTTATAATACTTTAAAAATTTATCAAAATCTTAATTAAATACAATTTTCTTCATTTTATTTTTTAAAAAAATCCCTTCCTTTCAGTTTGTCTTTTAATGTCTTCACGTTACTTTATTTATTTCTTATTATTTTAAAAATAATTATATTATTTATACATTTATAATTGAAATTCACACCTTAAATTTTTCACTTGTTTAAATAAATTATATGTTATTCAGTTACAAATTTATCGGCGGTTACTTGATTTTGTTGGTGGTTGCATTATAAATTAACCAAATATGAGTTAATAATAATAATTGTGGAATAAAAAGTCACTTAAGTTGTAGAAATTAACATGTAGTCTATAAGTCATGTTGGATAATAAAGAAAATATTTAAAAAATTATTAATTGCTATTATCCTCGTCAAGCTGGCGTTTAAATAGTATTATAACATTAGTATAAATGTTTCACATAAGGTAATCTAATTAAGAAATTTTTTTTATAATATTTTAATATCTAAATAATATAATTAATACAAAAAACATTTTTTGTCGATGACATTTAAGGGTGTCCATAAATCGGACCGGACCGGATCAGTTTAAACTGAAAAACCTATCTGGTTCGATCTGTATTAAATAAAACCAATTTTTAAATTATCCGATCCGATTATAAAAATTATAAACCGATTGGATAGGATTGTACCAGATCGATTTTCATAAATAATTAATTTTTTTAATTAATCGTTACCGTATATATATATATATATATATATATATGAAATCGTGTTACACTCCCTAATTCTAATTCATTTTCAATGGTTGTTTGCGTTTGTGTCTTTGCGAGAGCGAGACTAAAAAAAAACCTAGTCTAAGCCAGCCGTCGTCGCCTCCAACAACACCTAACCACCCATTCATCCTCGCGTCGCCTCCACCACCAGCCAATCACCTCTCTTGGCGTCGTCTCGCGTCCTGTCATCCATGGACGAAATAGGTATGTGGTGAGCTGACTGATATATGTTTGAGTTTATGGACGAAATAGGTATGTGGTGAGCTGACTGATATATGTTTGAGTTTATGGACGAACTGTTTCGTGTGACTTCTCCAAACTTTCTCAATACAATTTCATGTACGAGACATTGTCTGTATTTTGGATTGGTTGTCAAGCCTTTTTTTGTTTCTAATAAGGTTATTTTGAGTTAATGATAGGGTTTTTGGAGTTTCTGATAGGGTTTTTTTGAGTTTCTGAAATACTTTCTCAAATGAGTTTCTGATAGAATTTTTTTATGTTTATGATATAATTTTTTTGAGTTTCTGATAAGATTTTATTTGAGTTTCTGAAATGCTTACTCAAATGAGTTTCTGATAGAATTATTTTTAGTTTATGATACAATTTGTTTGAGTTTTTGAAATATTTCCTCAAATGAGTTTCTGATAGGATTTTTTTTAGTTTATTATATGGTTTTTGGACATCTCCAAATTCTGTTTCTCTCCTTCACTAGCCGTGTGTGCTAAAATTATCATTACATTGTGTTTTTTTGTTTTTGATATTGCTTTGAATTATTAGTTTCAATCATTTTATTAAAAATGATAATAAATATTATTTTTAGTTTTAATGTAAATTACATATTCTCAACATTATTAATATTTTATTCATTCTTTAAGCCTCAATCGTGATTGTGATTAAAATAACATGTTCTTTTCATGTGTTTTTCCCCTGATTTCTAATTTAAGCCAATATTAACATACATGTTCTTTACTAGCAAAAAATATAATATGTTATTTAAGCTACAAAATTACATATAATTACATTTTTTTTATCTGTTTATAATGAAATAGATAATGTTTTGTCATGTTTATATCATAATCAACTTTTAGCACATGAGAGCACATTCTTGATTCATTTAGGAGTCTTTGAATCCTAAAATGGTAGAGGTATTAGTATGTAGTCAAAATTGTTTTCGTTCTTCCATTAATGACTATGTCGCCTTATCAAAATACAATGATGACCTAGAGATTTATGAAGATGTTGATTTAGGTAATTGCAAGACTTAAAAATTATTTCTAATTTTATTTTTTAAATATTATTATCTAATGATATATGATTTTATTTTATTGTAGATTTTATTAAAGACACTACATTGATCATTGATGATTAATAATTGATAAGAATTCTGTGTAAATGAGATATTGGGACTTCATTTCTTCATGTCTAATATGTTTTACTTTTGGATTTCAAAAACAGTTTGCATATTTATTTATGAATTTATGTATTTAACAATAATATCTATTTATGTATGATGATTGATGAACATCACATTTGACTTTATCTTATTAGATTATATCATATTAAATTGTATCGTATTTATGTATTATTAACCGTTAATCAAATCGGACCAAACTGTTCGGTTACAACATTTTGGATAGCCAAACGGTCCAATCCGATCCAGTTTGAGCATTATGAATAATCCAATTTGGCTAAATGTTTTTTACTCAAAATCGGACCGAACCGAACCCCGAACATCCCTAATGACATTATCGATTAGAGACTATTGCTCTGAGAATCTTTTAGCTATGTTAGGTTAAATACTTTATTTTTTTAATCAATTTATTATTAAAAAATAATAATATAAAAACAAATAATTTAATTTATTTATTTTTATTTTTTATTAATTTTATAATTATTATTTTTTATTGTTTAAAATAATATGTTAAATTTATATTCTAACATGAGGATAAATAAAACAAAATAAAATAAATTTTAATTTATCATTATGATGTTATTTTTTTGAAACAAAGGAATTAAACTACTACAAAATAATAACTAAATTGGTCTTATTAAATTTTAATATAACTAATAATTTTGTGCGGTCACCAAATTTACTTGAAAATTACAAAAAATAATACATTTAAAATTTATAACAATAAAAATAACATCTTAATAATATTAAATGATATCCAATTGAATGAGAACTAACATTTAATGAGTCTAAATAGCTATAATTAGATTTAAATGGTGTCTAATTTGACAACATTCTATATAAAATGACACAAATATTTTTAATAGTAAAAATACATGAAATAGATATAAATATTATTATTTTTATAATTATAAGTTTTAAATATATTATTTTTCTAATTTACTTAATTTATGATAACATTTCTAATAGTATTTTGGTGGATCACGAACTCCTCCACACCTTGAAGTGCAGGAGACATGGGAAATAAAAACATTTAACCTTGAAACTTGATATAAGCAAAGCTTATAACTAGGTAAAGTGGAATTCTTTGGATGCTATGATGATAAAGTTGGGTTTCTATGAACGATGGATTCATTAGATTATAACTTGTATTTTCACTATTATATATTCTTGTGTGTTAAATGGGAAGCCAATTGGATTTTTTTGTCCAAGTAGAAGTATTCACCAAAGGGGTCTACTTTCACCATTTTTGTTCCTTCTTTATACTGAGAGGCTTTCTTGTCTTTTACATAGTGAATTGCAATGAGGTACTATTAGTGAATTAAAAATAAGTAGGATTGGTCCATCAATTTCTCATATTTTGTTTGTTGATAATTTTCTCATATTCTATCGGAGCTCTTTAATATAGATTAATCACTTACAATTTATTCTAAGGATTTACGTGTCTGTGTCAGGATAAATTATCAATTATCATAAATCCAGTGTTTATTTCAGCACCAACACAAACCTTGTTACTAGGGAGGAAATTAAACAGTATCTAGGTATTCCATGCATCTCTAGATTTGATAAATATTTGGGATTCCCTACATTGTTTCATAGATCTTAATGGGTATAAATTGGTGACATTCTAGGGGCATGTTAGCTAAAATCCAACATTGGTCCTTTCTTTCTATGGCTAGGAAAGAGCTTATTCTAAATTGGATGTCTTATGCCATGCCAAACTTTGCTATGTAATATTTTTTCTTATTTAAGGGGTTATGTGATGAGCCTTGTAAAACTTTTGATGAGGTACAACTATCAATAATAGAAAGATTCACTGATTGGTTTGGTGAAAAATGAAAGCTTTTAAGGATGTTGGGGGTTTAAGATTCAGAGATCTTAGGGCCTTTAATTTATCTATGGTCGTTGGCGCCTAGTTAAATAATATGATTCCTTACTTGCACAAGTCTTTAAACATTGGTATTTTCGGTCCAGGTGCTTCTTTAATGCTAGTGTTGGATCTTCTCCTTCACGGGATTGGCAAGGTTTTCTAGAGGCTTGTCCTGTGTTCCTAACTGGTGTTTGGTGCTCTATAAATAAAAGGCAAGCTATTAATATTTAAGAGGACCCTTGCCTCCCTAACTCACCCACTTTTTGGCCTCTTTCTACACAAGTTGAAGGGGTTCAGTGGGTTACACAACTTATTGGTTCAGAGCATGGATGTTGAAGGATTCCTCTTATGAATTAGATATTTGAACATGATGACATTAATAAGATACTAGTGATCCATATTGCTCCTTATTTGAAAGATAAGCTTATATAGCACTTTACCTAACATGGAGGTTTTTCTACGAACTCAACTTATTTCTTAGCCTATGATGTCCTTGGATGGAATGTTAAGGTGTCAAATGGTATGGATAAGCTCATTTGAAAATTCGTTCGGAAGCTTAGAGTTACTCCAAAGGTCTGTCATTTTATTGGCAGTGTTTGCATGGTGCATTGGTAGTTAAATAATCACTTATAGATAGGAGATGTGTTAAGCTTCTTATATATTGAGCATGTTGAAACTGTGTCCCATTTATTGATAAGGTGTCGTAGATTAGCCTTATCTTAATTGCTCTATGCCATTCTTTTCCCTTTATCAAGATGTTTATGGTTCTTTTCAGGAATAGTTTCACACCTTTCTTCTGTGAGCACGTTCTCAGGATGTCGGGTTGGAGCTATTGATCGGTGCAAAACTACAAGTGCAAAGTATCGAAGTTTTATAGTAAAGTGATAAGAAAAGTATCGTCTTTAAGGATTAGTAACTTAATTGAAAAATATTAAAATTATATTAATCTCAATTTTATCTAGAAAAGTCACTAAGGTTGTTGTAATTGAAATTTAAAATAAAATAAATTTAAAGAAAATACAGATATTGTTCAAAGATCAAATTAATGAGAAGAAAACTTCTAGGAAATCGATTTCACCTTATCTATCACCATGCTTTACTCATTTAGCTAATAGAATTTAATTCTCTTGTTTGTAAACAATCTAAAAAAACATTCAAAAGCCTCTTTGAAAGTTAATTAAAAATATTTTTGTTTATTAATTTACATAATAGTATACAATTTAATAAAGCAATAAAATATTAAGATAAATGATTTTAAAACTACACATATTCATACATGTCTTTCGATCTCTATATTTACCTATGTCGAAATATTTTAGATCTATCTTATAATTTCCTCTTTCGATAGTAAATGATAAGATTAAAATCATCTAATTAATGACCAATTAATTAGAAACATTAAACTTAAAACAGAAAGTCAAACATAATTCAGAATTAAATTATATTTTTTTTATAATAAAGAAAATTTAATTAATATTAAAAATTAAATTAAACATAAATGAATTTATTATAATTTTTTCGAGAGAATTTAAAAGAAAAATAAATAGCATAAAAAATCTGCTTCGTGTTAGTCTATTTCAACCTCTATTCTCCATGATTTTCCTCTGTTTTTTTTTCTTTACTTTGTGCTTTTTCGCTGTTCGCGGCATTTTTTTTCTTCCTGTTTTCTTCGCTGCCTGTTGCTTATATCTATATATATAAACCCGCGCAGCCTATATTTGCTTTTTCTTCCTGTTCTCTCAGTTTATATATATATACACACTATTACCGCGCGTTTTTCCTTTTTTTCTTTTTTTATATTTATATTTATATATTTTTAAATAAATCTTAATTTAAATTTGATAGTATTTATATAATATAATTCTAAAATTTTAAATATTCATTTTCTTCAAATACGTAATAAAGTTTAAATAATAATAATGAAATTTAAAATAAATAAATAAATAAAATTAGACTAAAATTAAAGTTAAGAAATGATAAATTATATAAGTCATCAAACTCCCAAACTTATAACTTTGTTTGTCCTCAAATAAAAAAATTAAAATAAAAGACACCTATAGACAATATCAACTAAACCCCATAGAGAACCATCATCATCACTCACCAAGCCATTATCTAAATTTAGATTTATCACTAATAACTTACTCTTTTTACATCGATGATAGGAAGAAAATCAATCAAAAATTCAACAATTTATCAAGCAAGAGTTAAACATTTACTTCAACCTAAAGATAAGTTCTTGGGTACGTGTGAAATAGTCAATTTAACTCCAAATCATCAACAAATTCAGATAAAAGTAAAACAATTGAAATAAGAAGAATTCTCATAAAACTTAACTCCATAAGTCCAATTTTTAGAAATTCCTTCCACTAATATAATCAAATACAAAAATCAGAGATCAAAATGTCTTTAATGAAGGTTGAAATGACATGTCATAGGGTGAGGGTTAAGAAAGAAATGGATATGAAAAATCAAAGCAAATTAGGAAAATACTTGGTAGAAAAAAAACAATAAAATAATATCTACATGATTCATACCATAGCTCTTTCTCGACAATATACTCATATTAATGACAATATTATTATCATACTCAATAAGTGAAGTGCTTTTTTTTGTGTGTGATTGTTTTGACACTGATAGTCTTTACTAATTTCAACCACTTTAACCTTTGTTCGATTCTTTCCTATCACTTTTTTTCACACTTTGATCAAATGGAACAAACATAATATAGATTATTTAATTTGAACTAACTTTCTTTCTAAATGCAAAATTTTACCAAAGTATTTTCTTAAAATTTAAGGCAAATTCATGATTTTTTAGACTTAGAATGAGAATGAGAATGAGATATGTAGTTAAAAGAAAAAATAAAGGCTTATGTAAAATAAGACTCAATGGGGTTAACTATGGAAATACACCATGCAATGATGACGTGATAATTAGGACGGTTGGGAAAGATTTTCGATTGTGTCAAAAAATTGCCTAGACCCTTTCTCTAATGTTTGATATCAACTAGGATTTTACCTCAAGGATCCATCAACGGATTCTAGAGCAAAGCAAGATTGAACTTTTGTAACCCAATTAATTCAACTCATTCTCTTCATAGACAAAATGGATTAAAGAAAAATTTACTATGTGCTCAATTATTTTCAAAAACAAAGATTTAAATCAAAGTACCCATAAAACTCTGACTAACGTAATAGCAAATTTTGAAAACAATTTCTCAAAATCATCCTTAATCACAAATTTTAGAGTTATATCGAATTCAATCATACTCAAATACATACTTGATTAAAGAATCAAACAATTCAAGATTATAGGAGTTGACACCTCCAAACTTAAACTAAACAATATCCTCATTGTAATTCAAAAGTGAGATAGATTAAACAAATTAAAATAGATTCTCTGGTTTTATGATGGATCCACATTAGTTTGTAATTTTTAACTTTTTATTTCTACAAAATAAACCAACATCAAAATTCAAATTATTCAAATAAATAATTAAAAAATAAAATAAAATAAAGTTTTATGGGCTACCTTCTATAAGCGCTTATTTTATAGTCTACAATTAGACTTTTCAATCTTCATCAATTAGGATTTCGAGGAGGGGTAAATGCACAATTTCTCTCCACTTGTTCTCCATAATAATGCTTTAATCTCTGACCGTTAGCTCTGAATATATGCTCTTCCTTCTTCTTCAAGTCTATTGCTCCAAAAATGGAAACTTTGTCAATTGTATAAGGACCTATCCATCTTGATCTTAACTTACCCAGGAAGAGTTTTAGTCGTGAATTGAAAAGCAAAATCTACTGTCTTGGAGCAAAACTCATCCATTTCATTCAATTGAAGAAGTCACTTTTCCCCTAGTGCCTTCAAATCAAAATTAAACTTCTTTACAGCCCAATAAGCTTTATATTCCAACTCAACAAGGAGGTGACATGCTTTTTCTACTAAAAAGTCATCCATGAAAATTTCCATTATATCTCCACCATATCAGAAAAGATAGTCATCATGCAGTGTTGAAATGTTGTTGGGGCATTGCACAATCCAAAGGGCATCATTCTAAAAGCAATTATTCCATAGGGGCATGTGAATCTAGTTTTCTCCTTATCTTCAAAGGCTATGGAAATATGGTTATACCCCAAATAACCATCTAAGAAGTAATAATAAGGATATCTAGCCAATCGATCTAACATTTGATCAATGAATGAAAGTAGAAAATGATCCTTCCTTGTTGCTTTATTCAACTTGCAGTAATCCATATATACACGCCAATCGATGATTGTTCTTGTAGGAATAAGCTCATTATTATCATTTTTTACCACTGTCATTCCACCCTTTTTGGTACAACATGCACTAGACTTACCCTGAGTTGTCTAAAATAGCATAAATAATTCCAGTATTGAAGAGCATCAAAATTATAGCTCTCACAACTTCCTTCATTGGTGGATTTAATCTTCTTTATACTCAATTGATGATTTGTAAGGTTCCTCAATTAGAATCTTGTGCATGAAAATGGATGGACTTATATTTTTTATGTCATAGATAGTCCATCCTAAGACTATTTTATAGAGATTGGAGTTGTAGTTTGTTGCACTTTTTCTATAAAGATTAAAAAATCTGTCTTTACTACCATCATAAGCATGAGATGAAGTGACAATACATAGTTCTAGGTGATTGACTATTATATCCTTTTGAAAGGCTTTTACTACACATTTCTCAATGATATCTACTTGAAAGCAAGTGTTTGGATCTTTTGTAAATGTTGAACGTAACTTCTTCCTTATTCACTCTCAATGTTAACTTACCCTTTTGAACATCTATTAAAGCCCCTCCCATAGTCAAGAATTAGTAGGACATCTTGGTCTTCATCCATATGTAACACCACAAAATCAGTAGGAAAAATAAATTTATCCACCTTTACCAACAGATTGATAACTGTATTTTATATAGTTATTTTCATCTATTTTATTAATTATAATTGCTATGTTCTTGACATTTTTGGTTAATTTTAGTTAAATAAATTAATATTCACCTTTTATATGTTAAGAAATACATTTTTAAGAAAATTAAATAATTTGTATCGAAAATGTACTTAATTGTAAATTTATGTTCAAAAATCTAATTTCAAATAAATGAGTGCTTAATTGGAATTTATAAAAGTCAAAAATATAATTTAAATTAAAATTGGGCTTAATTTTAATTATTAAAAGTTTAAAATTTAATTTAAATTAGAAATGGGCTTGATTGCAATTAAAGAAAGATTAAAATGTAATTTGAATTAAATTTGTGGATCAAAATGCAATTAATAAAAATTGAATTTTCTACGCAGAAGAAGAATGCCACTCGCACCACTCACGACGCCCATCACCCACCGTTTGATCATCCAATCAACGGTCCAGATTTGGCGAGTACATTCCAGACGAGACAAAAGAGAGTACCCGTATATCTGTTGCACGCAGCTCGGCACCCAGTGGAACCCACTTGCCGCGCAGGCCGACGTGCAGTGTGGGACCCACATGTCGGCTGCGCAGAATTTCCCCGAGGTGCATCGCTCACCATTGGATCGGTTGAACGGTCCAGATTGAAGCACGTGGAACCAAGCTGTCGCGCACTAAACCGCTTGTCTACAAATCCTGTGCGACGCGGGTCATCCAAGCAGCGTGCACCCTCGAGTTTTACAGAATAAGAAGAAGCCATGTGTCTCCTAAATCTTCCAGTGAATAACATGACAACACGTGGCATGAATTTAGTAAACCAAAATGCACGGAAACGGCGCACGTTTCCAGCCATGCCGTTGTCTGCCACATATCCCCACGCGCCTTGCTTTCGTGCGGCACAGTTCCATGCACCCCTTTTGCTCTCACCAATTGAAGGCTGCCACGTGTCCCAATATATTTTTCCACGAATCAAGTCGCGACACGTGGCAGCGTGTATTGAAAACAAAATCAGAAGCGCGCAGCCGTTGTCTCCCACTCACTTTAAAATAATATTTTTGTTGTAAACGTTTGTCCCCCACATGTTTTTATTTTTCGATAAAAAAATGTCTACCCACGTGTCTAGAAAAATTATATTTTTTTGGATGTATTTTTGGAGTTATAAATAGGTGATATTATGATAGAGTAGAAAAGTTTTGGAGAGTTTATAATTTTTGTGTTGTTCGATTCTGGATTGTGGAACACGCAGAAGCCATTTTTGGCTTCTGTTGTGTTCTATGTGTGCCAAATATTAACGATACGAAATGTTTTAATTTTTCTTTCTTCTTCATCTAATTTTTCTGTATCTGTTGTAATTTTATTTTAAATTTATGAAGTAATTTAATTTTTCTAGGGTTGCATTTTATCTAAATCTATGAAGTTTTGATTTTAATTATTTTCGATAGATTTATAAGACATTCGATTTGTTTATTCTATTTTGTGCTTAATGCTTTTTGATTATTTATGAATTTTATCAAATTGATCTGTGGCACATAAATAAACTTGGAAGAGGCATTTGTGTGTATATTGCTCATAGATAGAATGACATGTATGATGAAGGATAGGAATATACCCTAATTGTATGTGTGGCCATTTGAGAACTTAGAACGTAATGAATCTTGGTGAATTTAATTCTCATAGAGATATAGTAAATTAATTTAACGAGGTGTGTTTATACGGACCTCGGAAGAGATGCATGGATAAAATTAGAAGTTTTCGGTTGACAAATTAAATGTACTAAAAAATATAAATCAAAATAAAGTAACATGATTTGAGTGGATTAATTTGGTGAAAATTTACAATCCTAGATTTCTTTTATTTTGTTAACTCTTTTCTTTAACTTTTTCTAAATCAACGATCATTTTAGATAAAATCAGAGAGAAATAATTTTAGTACTCAACAAACTGTAGTAACAAATCTCCATGGGAACGATACTTTACTTACAAATTTTATTACTTGTGATCGTGTACACTTGCACGTTTTATGTTCTCAAAAAGAGACAACAAGTTTTTGGCGCCGTTTTCGGGGATTTGTTTACTATTTTCATTGTTGATATTAATACCAATCAATCTGATTTTAATTCAAAAAAAAAATTCTTGTTTTTTTATTGTTGCGTAAAATTTATTTGCTTATTGTTGGTTTATTTTATTTTACAATTTTCTCGTGCGTTGAGATTTTGTTTGACACATAAATCTTAACACACAAAAAGAAAAAAAAAACAAAAAATTTTTATTTGCTTATTGTTGGCTGTTTATTTTATTTTATTTTTTTATTTTCTCGTGAGTTGAGATTTTGTTTGACACACAAATCTTAAATCACAAAGAGAAAAAAAAATTTGGTTCTTGTTTCTTGCTTAATTTATTTTTCAATTTTCTCGTAAGTTGAGATTTTGTTTGACACACAAATCTTAACTTACAAAAAGAAAAACAAATTGAGAAGTCAAGCTGAAGACTATAAATCAAGCGCTTCTTGGGAGGCAACTCATGTGTTTTATTTTTTATTTTCGCATATATTCCATTTTTATATTTTGTTATGTTATTTTTTTTCGTAAGTACAAATTGGAGGTAATGAAGTTATTTTGGCTTAACCAATCAAATAAACCAGGAAGTTTCTTTAAACCCATCTTATATGTTCTTTAATTTTCACACATTGAGGACAATGTGTATATTAAGTTTGGGGGTGATAGATATATTGAACGTAATTGAAATACTTTCTGGATGTTCTTGCTTGTGAAATTTTTTTTTGTTTGTTTGGTTGATTGAAGATATTTTGCTATAAATAGTGATTTATTTGTATTTCTTCTATTTAAATGATGCATAGCTCTTTGAAAAATTTGAAAGCAAGTGCTTGGATTTTTTGTAAATGTTGAACGTAACTTCTTCCTTATTCACTCTCAATGTTAACTTACCCTTTTGAACATCTATTAAAGCCCTACTCATAGCCAAGAATTAGTGAGACATTTTGGTCTTCATCCATATATAACACCACAAAATCCAGTAAGAAAAATAAATTTATCCACCTTTACCAACAGATCTTCTATGATTCCACATGGATACTTGATGGATTGGTCTACTAGTTACAAAGAAATTATTGTTTTTTTCATCCCTCTAAATCCCAATTTCACATAAAATTTTATTAAAAAATGAATTTCTAATAGTGTAAGGTAATACTCAAACCCAGTTCTTCCTTTTCAAGCATCATTTACTCTATCTTGGAAAATCAATAAAAGAAAATGAGAATTCAAATACTCAAATTAGAGAGAAAGAAAAGAGGAAGAAGAAAAAAGGGTGAGTAATAATAAAGATAGAGAGGGGAGACGGAGACGTACTGCATATGTTTGGAGTGGAGTCGTGGGGATGTCGGGTGGGTTTTATAGAAAGTGACGAGGATATATGAAGGGAGAGGGGTATCATGGGGTAAAGTTCAATCATACTACAGTGTGTCAGGAAAACCACTCGTCATCTCAATCATGGGTCTTCCGCCCTTTAAATAATTCATCTCTCTATTTCTTTATTGTTTTTTCCTTTTATTTAAAAGTAACGAAATTGTAATATTACAATATTTTTATTAAATATACATTTAATTAATTTAAAATATTATATTATTTATATTTTATAAATAATGTATAATTTTCTTATAAATTTGTATATATAATTAATATTATTTATGATATATTACAGAATAAAATAATTTTAATACATACAAGTTATTTATTTTTTAATAAAATTTAACTACATGATAAGTTATAAAGAAAGTAATATTTTTAACACTCATTAATTTAGAATCATAAAAATAAAAATATATTTGTTGATTAACTCATATAATTACAATAAATATATATTTTTTTTAATATTTTTAAAACTCATTATTATTATAAATTTTAATAATATTATTTAAAATAATACTAAAATTACTGTATTCGAAAATTTGTTTGCATTTTTCACGTACAATATTTATTATAATTCAAATATATTACTTAAACTAGTAATGAAGAATATCATCGTATTACCATTATATGAATATTATATTTATCAATACTTATTGCTTCTAAACCCATTGAAATTTCCTAATTAATTAACATATCCATTATTTTGACTTTCGAGAATCGGCTTAGTGTTAGGATTCTCTTTTTCTTTTTCTCATTGTCTTCCTCAACCGTCGTCTAACTCACCTCCTCCTTTCTTCCTTCTTGCCTCGGTTTTATTTTTTTGCTTTCCTACTGATATTTTTTTCCCTTTTTCATGTTTTTTTTTATTTTAATAAAATCTTTGAAGTCACGAGTGTTGAAATTTTTTCACAAGAAGTCTTGAAGGCTTGGATTCTTCACCAAGGAAAAAATTGACCTCTTTGATTCTCCATTTTCAATGTTGTGTTGGCTTACAATTTTTGCTTTAATTTGATTTCTAATAAATTCACTCTCTCACCTATCAGTTTTTCTTCTTCTTTCTTTGATTCTGCTTTGTGAGTGGAGTTGTATGCCTTAATTTCAGAATAATTTTGTTGATGTCTTGTCTGGTTATTTGAAAGAGCTATGGAGGACTTGCGCATTAGAATGAATTATATTGATCTCAATACTAAGATTGGTGACCTAATTGAGTATGGGAAAGAAGATTCTTGTATTGTGATTGTGATTTATAGTTTTTCGAAAAAGTCAATGAACTTGAAAGCTCTATTGTGTGTTTAGCGAAAAAAAATTGAACAAGTAATGATGGAATAGACATGAAGGGAAATGATCTAGGAGATGATGTATTGATGACTTAGAAGCCACAATTGCAGATTTTTTCCTATTTGTTATGTTTAATTTTATTGGACAATTATACTTTTGATTTGAGTATGTTTTTATGTTATTTGGTTCTAGTGATACAATTCCTGTTTTGGTGTGTTTCTCCTTTCCAGATTATGATTTTATGTCTATGTTTGTGCTTTAATTTTTTTTCTGGTCTTGATTGTGTCTCCTGTGTTTCTGGAGATTTCATTCTTAATTTACTTTTGTCTGTCTGTTGTATAACGCTCTTAAGATTAAATACTTTTCAATAACATTTGCTACTAACGTGGTGCTAGCTAGATATTGTTAAGTTTGATTCCTTGGAAGCTTTTGGAAGGTTGAAGATGTGATCAATTTACTTTGATTTTATTGGATATTCCATTTAATTTTATGAATTTAGACATGTAATTTTATTTTTTATTTTTAATTAAATATATCTCTATCTAATTGATCGAAAAAAAATTGGAATTTTCATTTTTCTGTTTACAAAATATTTTCTCAAAAACCAAAGTTTATGGTTCAAAAATTTAACCTACTGTTTTGGTGAAAATTGAAAAAACTATTTGATTTTAAAGCAATAGAGGAAGAGAATTGAGAGAAAAATATTATTATATCATAATTTTATGAATATAATTTTTTTAATTTAATAACACTTTATAAAATTTAAAAGATAAAAAGTAATTATTTTTCTATATAATTTTAACATGTTTTATAATATAAATAATTTAAGTATAAAAATAAATATATATTAACATTTATGGAAAAAATAAACACATAAATGATCTGACTCCTTAAAAAATCAATAAATAATAGTTTGAAAATCTAAAGAAAATATTTTTATTATTTTTTAAAAAATTGACTATATCAAAAGATAAAAGAGAAGAGGAATTGATGATATTGTTATTTAAGCTAGTGATATAAAAGATAATCGTAATAAAAAAATTAAAAATAATTATTCATTATTTTTGAATAATAATTAATAAAATTAATATAAAATATCATATTTTTGATGTCTAATTTTTATTAAAAAAATTCAATATATAAGTTTATAATAAATTATAATAAATATAATGCAATTTACATAATTTTATTAAATAAAAAACTTAAAAACTAATTATAATTATAGGGTGGAGTTCACGTGTGAAAGACGTAAGCCAAAATGATAAAAGCAAGGAAGAAAAAAGTCCCAGTCCATACTTTCGCGTGGACCAACATTTCCTGCCACGGTACACGGTACACGTGGTCTCACACGCTCGCACTCACTTCATTATATTATGGAAATAAAGATTTTATATTCTTTTTATTATGTAAAAACAATTAATTTAATATATTTATTTATAATTTATTTTAATTCTGAAATTATAGTAAATAATTTTAAATATTTATAAAATTAAAATACTAATTTATAATAATTATATAATTAATATACTTATTTTTAATAATAATAATATTTATAATATTTAAATAAAAAAATAATTAAATTCAATAATTTTAAAAAAATACTACCCTCATTTTTATTTTATTACTATTTTTATTTAACACAAGTTACAATAAAATACAGTTAATTAATTAGATAATTATTTTTTCTATATAATTAATGATGTTACTAACACTCAATTATGGTTGCTGGAAATATAATTCTTTAATTATAATTTTATTAAATAATATTTATTTCATTATAATTAGTTATATTAATATATATGATCAAGTATATTTACGCAATTTATTGAAGCAATAATAAAAATAATTGTATCATTATTTAGTGGTAAAATTAATATTTAAGCTTATAATAATACAATAACGTATAATATAAAATTTGAAGGAAAAGTCATAAATAAAAAACAAATTAAACACTAGATGTATAAATTTGACAATAAAACTTTTTGACCAAAGAAGTCTTGAAATATGAGTTTTATATTTTTAAACTTTTATTGAATTTTAATAAAAGACAATCATTTTACAATTTTAGGCGTAAACTTTAAATTTAAAATATTTTACACATATAAATATAAGCTCAAAAATTAAGTAATTGATAGAAAGCAATGTGTTAAATGTTACTGAGCTTTCATAAAAATTTCCAAATTAAACGAATAGTCTCGTTCATCCCTAATCACCATGAACATTCACTGGTAAAAATATTATTATCATACTTTTTTTTAAACAATTGATAAATAATATTTTAAATATTTAACTTAAAATAAAATAACGTCATAAATCATATAAAATATTATAAAAGATATTAATATAATAAAAATTATTATTGTTATAAAAATATTTTATTAATAATAAATTTTTCAATAAAAATAATTTTAAAATATAATTAATATTATAAATAAAATAAATATTTAATATATTTTTATTATTATTTGTATAAAAATATCTATATTCATAAAATATAATGTATTGATTTTAATAATGAAAGTGATGATTATATGTATTAAATATTAATTTAAGATAAGTAATGATTAATGATTAAGAGGATTTATTATTTTTTTTAATTTTTTTATATGATAATATGATATTTTAAATTAATAAATTTTAATATTAATGTAATTTATTTAAAAAATAAATATTTAATTATAAATAGAAAAATAATTTAATTAATAAAATATATATTTAAAAAATAAAAAGTAATATTTCGTGTGCTATACAGTGTAGGATTATATTTAATAAAGAGGAATTTTATTTGTATTTCTTATGCTAAAATATTAATTATATGTTAATTTTCAGAATTAGAATTACTATTAAATCCGGTAAAATTTACAAATATTTATAAAATTGTTGTTTATTTTTAAGCGATGATTTAGCTTATTATAGTATTTTTAAAATTAATTTATTATTGTAAATAAAAATATATAAGATACTTATTTTTTAATTATTATTAATTATAATTTTATTTTATTATTATTAAATAATAATATTTTTATAAAATAACAATTTTACTGAGGATGGGGAACACGATGTTGGGTATGATTAGGGTGTGGGTGTCACCACGAGTGAGTTGCTATGCTGTCCCACGTGTTCCTTAGGAATACACGACACTCGATGTCATATCCCATTTGCGCAATTCAGTGGACCATTGGCTGACAAATGTTAATATTATATATATATATATATATATATAATTTTAAAAATTATTTTAAATAACATTAGTATATAATAAATTTAAAAATGTATATATTTATATATTTACAATATTTTCTTCAATTATTTTGGCTTGGCTCTCACAGGGAGAATTTTGTTATACTTTAAAAGTATATGCAAAAATCTTATTGGCGTTAAAAATGTATAATAAATATAGAATTATGAATTATAATAGGAACCAAAACAATCAAAACAATCCTTATTCCAACACTTACAATCCAGGGTGGAAGAATCATCCTAATTTTTTCTTGGAGTAATAATCAAGGCCAATCATCTTCTATGAAGCCCATTCATCCACTAGGTTTTCATAATCAAGCCCCACAATAAGAGAGAAAACCTTCATTGGAAGATATGTTTGCTCAATACATGGCTAAGAATGAGGCTATTCTCCAAAATCAAGCAACATCTATTAGAAATCTCGAAGTTCCATTGGGTCAATTAGCTACTACTGTCAACAACCGCCCTCAAGGAGTTTTACCCAGTGATACCGAATTCAATCCAAAAAAGGAAGGAAAAGAGCATTGTAAAGCAATTACATTGAGAAGTGGAAAAGAGTTAGAAGAAATACACAAGCCTATTTCTCCGCCAACTCTTATTGTTGAAGCTATTGACCAAGAAAAGCAAGATTGTGGAGAAGAAATATCAATTTTTATGTTTTTTGAACTTTTTATAAGGTTTTTATACTAATAAATATCAATATATCTATAATAAATAATTTTTATGAAAAATTAATTTATATAATGTAATAATTTTTATTACATATAATTACTCATTTAATGAGTGTTCGATCAATTAACTTATGAGCAAACATCAAATTTTTTTAATTTTCTTACGCCTTTAAATACCAAAATTTACATATAATAAATAAATTTTCTATGCTTTTTTTTTTTACTTTTTGTTATTTTTTTATATCATTATATATCAAACTATTTATATAATAAATATTTTTTTAATAATTATTTTTATTACATTAAGAATTATAATTACTATAATTAATGATTATATGTTTAATGAATTTTCGATTAATTCACTTATGAACATATCATATTTTTGTTAAAAAAAACATTTATATCTATATCATATTATATCTAATATCAATTAAAAAAACAATTAACTAATATAAATTATGTTTTTATCGAATTCAATCAAGACATGTCTATAATTCATATATAATTATCATTTTATATAATAAAAATATTAATCACATAAGTTCATATATTGTTACGTTATATTTGATTTATTTATTAAATAAAATTATACAATCAATATCATAAATTTTTTTCATATTTATATTATATTTAAATCTCATTATTAATAAAATAATAATTATTATATATTCATTTATCAATAAAGTAATAAATTAATTAATTTTTTTTAATATTTCAACAAATCACTTTATAAAATTTTTTATTTATAATCATCTATAATAAAGTTCACAATATGTTATTAGAAGTTCATACACTTTAAATAATTAATATATAAATATAAATTATCAATCAATTAATTGAAAAATCTTACAATATATGGAAAGATGAAAATTTAAGTTTTTTTTAACATGTTTAAGAAATTTTAAACTTTTGTTTCATAGTTTTAATTATTGAAATGATTTTTAATTTTCGATTATTTTTTTTATATTTAATTAATTAAAATTTATTTAAAAAAAACCAAGTTATTAAAGTACAATTTTTTTTGCTTTTACAAAAGAACCAACTTTTAATTACATTGATAATGTTCACTTAATTTTACACATATATTTTTTAATTTATATTTATATTAAAAACATTATTGATATTGCAGATAATTTTTTACTATAAAAAAAACTTTATTTTTTTTCTAATAAGAAAACTTTAACTTTGATTTTGACTAACATATGATACACTAGGAAACATACGTGTATAATTTCTTATTATTTGGGTTTTTATAAAAAATATGTTGGCATATGAGTAATATGACACACAACAAGGAGATAACAATGTAAAAAGTGATCTGTCAAATCAGATTGGTCAAACAAACAATATTGTGAGAACAAAAAATTACGTTGTAACAGGTAGCAACGTAATTTTTTATTTCTTTAGATAATCTACTCTTGTAGTTGTTTCACTCTGCCTATTTGTCATCAGTTGGTGTAGCTCAGAATAGAATCCAAAATCAAGCGCATGCGAGAATGAAAGCAAGATAGTTATTTAACTTTTATTGTTTCAGAAATTCAATAGAAGATTAAGGGTTACACTTCAAAAAAAAAATATGCATGATAACTGTATTTTATATAGTTATTTTTACCTATTTTATTAATTATAATTGCTATGTTCTCTGTATTTTTAGTTAATTTTAGTTTAATAAATTAGTATTTACTGTTTTTTATATATTTTAATAAAATTAAGTAAATTGTATCGAAAAAGTACTTAATTGTAAATTTGTACCCAAAAATATAATTTCAAATAAAAGAGTGATTAATTACAATTTATAAAAGTTGAAAATATAATTTAAATTAAAATCGGGCTTAATTTCAATTATTAAAAATTTAAAATTTAATTTAAATTACCAAAAGAGCTATATTGCAATTAAACAAAGTTGAAAATGTAATTTGAAATATATTTATGGGTCAAAATATAATTAATAAAAGTTATTTTTCTTCGCAGGAGAGAAGTTCCACGCGTACAACGTGGTCCGTCCGATCAAAGCATAAACGGTCAGGATTGGCGCGTGTGGATCAAACCCGACCAAGGAGAATGAATGCAGGATTTATTACATCGCGCGGCTCAGCGTGCCAATGGGGCCCACTTGCCGCGCAGGCCGGCGTGCAGGGTGGGACCCACATGTCGGCTGCGCAGATTCCTTCGAGGCGCATCGATCGCCGTTGGATGAGTTGAACGGTCCAGATTGAAGCACGTTGAACGAAGCTGTCGTGCACCGAGCCGCTCGTCTACAAATCCTGTGTGATGCGGTACATCCAAGCCGCGTGCACCCTCGTGTTTCAACGGAAAATAAACAGCCACGTGTCTCATAAATATTCCAGCAAATAAAATGATGACACGTGGCATGTATTTGGTGAAATAAAAACGCAGAAACCGCGCCCACTTCCAGCCGTTAATTGATTCCAACGCGAGGATTCTTGTGCGACGCGTTCTTCATGCGCCCGGGCTTACGACCCAATGAAAAGCTGCCACGTGTCGTTGTATTTTGCTCAGCAAATCACATGGTGACACATGGCATGTGGAAAAAGAAAAAAAAAATCAAAAACGCGCAGAATGTTTTCACGCGTGTTGCTCCTCATTTATTTTTGTCCCCCACTTTTAATAAAAAAAATATAAAAAATAAAAAGAGATAAAAAAATAAGAATTGAAAAGGAGGATATATTTTTGTACGTGTTTTTTGGTTTTTAAGTTCTTAGTTTTAGTTTAGTTTGGTTTTTCCTCTCTCATTTTTTGGGTGTTCTCGCAGTTCTTGCGAATTTTCTTTCTTGTATCATTTTCAGTTTCTTTTACTCTCTGCGTGTTACACAAAACACGTAGGGCGTTTATTTAACATTGTATGTTGTATTTTCTTAGGGAAATTACAGAGAAAGAAGACAATAAAGAAGAAGAAAAGGGAAGAAATTTATTTTTCATTGAGGAATCGTGAAAGAGTTTTTTTTCTAATCTATTTTCTTTTAATTTTTGTTTCTCTGCAATGTTTTATTTTTGTGGTGTTGTAATTTTAAATTCTGCTATGAACTAATTCATTTGTTCTAGGATTGCAGTGTAGCGTAAATTATGAAACTCGAATTAATTATTTTTGAATGATTTATGAAACTGTTTTAAGTTGTTTATTTTATCTGTGTTTAATGCTTTTAATTATCGGAAGATTATTTAACTGATATGTGACACTTAAATAAACTTGAAAAAGGCATTTTTATGTGCTACTCGTGATAAAATAACATATATACATGAGGGATAGAAATATACTTTCATTGTATGTGTGACTGTTTGAGAACTCAGAACTTAATAAATCTGGTTGAATGTAATTCTCATAGGAATATAGTGAATCATTTTAACTAGGTGTGTCTGTATGGAGCTTGAAAGAGATATATGGATAAATTAGGAGTTCTTGGTTAACAACTTAAAACACGTGAACATAAATCAAGAGAGAATAAAATATTCAAGTGGATTAATTTAGGTAAACTGCAATCCTAGAATTTTCGTACAATCTGTTGAAAAAAAAAATTAATTAAGACAAACTGCAACAAATTATTGATTGTTTGGATAACATTAGGTTTAAATAATTTTAATAATCAACGAAAGTTAGTAATAAATCTTCGTGGGAACGATCTTTACTTATAAATCTTATTACTTGTGACCGTGTATACTTGCACATTTTTGTGTGTTGTAAAACACACAACAAGTTTTTGGCGCCGTTGCCGGGGATTTATTTTACTAATTTTTGTTGATATTAATACCAATTAATCTGATTTTAATTCAAAAAAAGAAAAAAAATATTATTTGTTTGATTGCTGACTGTTACTTGCTTGGATTTGTGTGTTTATTTATGTTTTAAATTTAATTTATATATTGTATTAGATTTAATTTTGGATAGAGTGGGACTTTGTATGCGACGCATAAGAAATCCTGACTTAGTTCCATTAGATCTAGAAATCCATAGAACTACTTTGAACTTAAAGAAAAATAATAAACAAGAAACCTTAGAACATCTAGCTATGGATAATGAAATTCCAGAAGTAGAAGAACCAAGATCCTTAAGAGATTATGCAGTGCCCATGGTTGGCGGCATCCATTCAAGCATAAGAAGACCTTTAATTCAAGCTAATTTTGAAATTAAGCCTTCAATAATTCATATGATTCAAACTTCGGTTCAATTTGGTGGTTTACCCCACGATGATCCAAACTCTCATATATCAAATTTTCTTGAGATTTGCGATACATTCAGGCATAATGGAGTCACTGATGATGCTATTCGATTGAGACTTTTTCCTTTTTCATTTAGGGATAAGGCAAAGAGTTTGTTGAATTCATTGCCATGTGGTTCTATCACTACTTGGGAGGATTTGGCTCAAAAAATTTTAGCCAAATATTTTCCACCAGCAAAGACTGCATGGATAAGGAATGAAATCACCACTTTTATGCAGTTTGACTCAGAGTCATTATATGAAGCTTGGGAGAGGTACAAAGAGCTACTTAGAAGATGTCCTCACCATGGATTACCGAAGTGGCTTCAAGTTCAAACATTTTACAATAGTTTGATGGGTCAAACTAGAAACATGATTGATGCAACAACAGGTGGTGCTCTAATGGGGAAATCAATTGATGAAGCATATAACTTATTAGAGGAAATGGCTTCAAATAGTTATGAGTGGCCATCAGAGAGGATGTTGCCTAAGAAAGCTGCTGGAATTCATGAGATTGATGCTATGACTCCTTTAACTGCACAAGTATCTGCTTTGGTGAAAAATATGGATACTATGGGTGTCCATTCTATTCAGAGTCCTTTTGTTGCATGTGAAATTTGCAATGGAAATCATGCCAGTGAGAGATGTCCTCATAACTCTAAATCTGTTAATTTTGTTTCCAATTATAATAGGAACCAAAACAATCAAAACAATCCCTATTCCAACACTTACAATCCAGGGTGGAAGAATCACCCTAATTTTTTCTTGGAGTAATAATCAAGGCCAATCATCTTCTATGAAGCCCATTCATCCACCAGGTTTTCATAATCAAGCCCCACAACAAGAGAGAAAGCCTTCATTGGAAGATATGTTTGCTCAATACATGGCTAAGAATGAGGCTATTCTCCAGAATCAAGCAACATCTATTAGAAATCTCAAAGTTCCATTGGGTCAATTAGCTACTACTGTCAACAACCGCCCTCAAGGAGTTTTACCCAGTGATACCGAATTCAATCCAAAAAAGGAAGGAAAAGAGCATTGTAAAGCAGTTACATTGAGAAGTGGAAAAGAGTTAGAAGAAATACACAAGCCTATTTCTCCGCCAACTCTTATTGTTGAAGCTATTGACCAAGAAAAGCAAGATTGTGGAGAAGAAATATCAATTTTTATGTTTTTTGAACTTTTTATAAGGTTTTTATACTAATAAATATCAATATATCTATAATAAATAATTTTTATGAAAAATTAATTTATATAATGTAATAATTTTTATTACATATAATTACTCATTTAATGAGTGTTCGATCAATTAACTTATGAACAAACATCAAATTATTTTAATTTTCTTACGCCTTTAAATACCAAAATTTACATATAATAAATAAATTTTCTATGCTTTTTTTTTTACTTTTTGTTATTTTTTTATATCATTATATATCAAACTATTTATATAATAAATATTTTTTTAATAATTATTTTTATTACATTAAGAATTATAATTACTATAATTAATGATTATATGTTTAATGAAATTTCGATTAATTCACTTATGAACATATCATATTTTTCTTAAAAAAAACATTTATATCTATATCATATTATATCTAATATCAATTAAAAAAACAATTAACTAATATAAATTATGTTTTTATCGAATTCAATCAAGACATGTCTATAATTCATATATAATTATCATTTTATATAATAAAAATATTAATCACATAAGTTCATATATTGTTACGTTATATTTGATTTATTTATTAAATAAAATTATACAATCAATATCATAAATTTTTTTTTCATATTTATATTATATTTAAATCTCATTATTAATAAAATAATAATTATTATATATTCATTTATCAATAAAGTAATAAATTAATTAATTTTTTTAATATTTCAACAAATCACTTTATAAAATTTTTTATTTATAATCATCTATAATAAAGTTCACAATATGTTATTAGAAGTTCATACACTTTAAATAATTAATATATAAATATAAATTATCAATCAATTCATAGAAAAATCTTACAATATATGGAAAGATGAAAATTTAAGTTTTTTTTTAACATGTTTAAGAAATTTTAAACTTTTGTTTCATAGTTTTAATTATTGAAATGATTTTTTATTTTGGATTATTTTTTTTTATATTTAATTAATTAAAATTTATTTAAAAAAAAGACCAAGTTATTAACGTACAATTTTTTTTGCTTTTACAAAAGAACCAACTTTTAATTACATTGATAATGTTCACTTAATTTTACACATATATTTTTTAATTTATATTTATATTAAAAACATTATTGATATTGCAGATAATTTTTTACTATAAAGAAAACTTTATTTTTTTTCTAATAAGAAAACTTTAACTTTGATTTTGACTAACATATGATACACTAGGAAACATACGTGTATAATTTCTTATTATTTGGGTTTTTATAAACAAATATGTTGACATGTGAGTAATATTACACACAACAAGGAGATAACAATGTAAAAAGTGATATGCCAAATCAGATTGATCAAACAAACAATATTGTGAGAACAAAAAATTACGTTGTAACAGGTAGCAACGTAATTTTTTATTTCTTTAGATAATATGCTCTTGTAGTTGTTTCACTCTGCCTATTTGTCATCAGTTGGTGTAGCTCAGAATAGAATCCAAAATCAAGCGCGTGCGAGAATGAAAGCAAGATAGTTATTTAACTTTTATTGTTTCAGAAATTCAATAGAAGATTAAGGGTTACACTTCAAAAAAAAAATATGCATAAAACTTACAAGGAGTCTAGTGATTCGCAACACCAACTCAGCGAAGAACCATAGAAAGAAGGTTGGACCCATTTGGAAACCGAGTACTCACAGCAACCATTGATGGAGTTCCTTAGAAACCGAGTACTCACAAGCAGCCATTGATGCAGTTCCTGATAGTAACAGAGTAGGTGGTGGTACCAGCGACAAAGGTGTTGGTGCTGTATTCTTGAAGCTAATATTTCGAGTAGAGAATGAAGGAAAAAAAACAATAACAGAGGCAGTTTGCGAGAGGAGAAGAAGAGGGCTGCGCGAGGAAATGATTTAGGGTTACAAATTTTTCTTTATATAGTGTACGAATTGTTTTTAGATTTCATGGCGGAATCTAGAGATTTAACTACCAATTTCATGTTGGAAGATTTGATGGCGAAAATGATGGAAGTTCTAAATAGAGCCCAAATCAGCTCACAACCTCTGCCAACTGAAGTGTCGACTGCTCCCATTAGTATCAAGTTGGGAGGTTCCAACTATGCCTTGTGGTCCCAGGTGGGAGAGACGTATATCTCTGGCAAAGATAAACTGGGATATATTAATAGGGACTTTCCTCAACCTGTTGAAACTGACCCCTCATTTAGGAGATGGCGTATTGAAAATGCCATTGTCAAAGGATGGTTGATCAATTCGATGTACCCCTCCTTAATTGCAAATTTGATCTGATTCCCAACTGCAAAACAGGTTTGGGATTCGATGGCTACCACTTACTATGATGGGACAAACACGTCTCAAGTGTATGATCTTCGCCGTCAAGTTACTCGTACGAAGCAAACGGGTGAATCCATTGAAAAATACTACAATGACCTTCAAGGGTTGTGGCATGAAATTGATTTCCGTCGTCCTAATCCAATGGAGTGTGCGATTGATATACAAAAATACAACTCCATCGTACAGGAAGATCGAGTGTATACCTTCCTCGATGGACTTGATGATAGATTGGATAAAACTCGAAGTGATGTGCTTCAGATCAAACCATTCCCTACGGTGGAACAAGCCTATGGATTCGTCCATAGGAAAGAGGTCAGGGAGACCGTGATGATCACATGTGTAGATACGACACCCGGAGCAGTTATGGCTTTTAAAGGGGTCAAGGGACACCATAATCTAATGCCACCAAAAACAGGAACTTCCTTGGGTAACAAGAAATCCACCATCTCTTGACATGAAATGTGGCCATTGCGGAAACTCCAAACACACCAGTGAAAACTGCTTCAAACTACATGGGTATCCAGAATGGTGGAATGATCTTCAAGCACGGAAGAAACGGGACACCACTGGACGAGCTGCTGTGGCTACCAATAATGCCTCATTATCCCTTACTTCTCAGGACGAATCTTCCCAGGATCCAGGTATTTCAAGTAAAACATTTCACATCTCTACTCGTAGTGATAAGGAAGATTGGATTCTAGAGTCTGGAGCTACAGATCACATGACATTTGACCCAAATGATCTCTCCAATACAACTCAGCCAAGAAGGAGTCATGTTGCCAATGCAAATGGGGTCACTTATCCAGTTACAGGAGCTAGAACAGTGACCTTATCTCCTTCATTATCATTATCTAATACTTTACTTGTACCCTCTCTGTCAAAGCGACTAATGTTTGTAAGTCAGGTCACTTCAGATCTTAACTGTGTAGTACTGATGTATTCTACTTTTTGCTTTCTACAGGATATTCTCACCAAGGAGATCATTGGGCGTGGTACTAGGAGAGGGGGGCTATATTATATAGATGACCTCAGTTCAGGAAGAGTCAATCACATGTAAAACACTACTGGTAACAAGGAACAACAGATTTGGCTATGTCATCGTAGATATGGGCATCTATCATTCGGGTATTTAAAGTACCTACTCCCCAATTTATTTTCAAATATCACACATTCAAATTTCAAATGTGATACTTGTATCCTAGCAAAAAGTCATAGGGTGTCCTATCCTATGAGCATGAATAAAAGTATGACTCATTTTGCTTTGCTACATTCTGATGTTTGGAGACCTTCCCCGGTCATTACGTCATCGGGTCATCGTTGGTTTGTTATTTTTGTTGATGATTGTACACGAATGACATGGCTTTACCTTCTCAAACACAAAGATGAAGTATTTGCTACATTTCACCTGTTTCACACCATGGTTCAGACACAATTTTCTGAAAAAATTAAGAAACTTAGGTCTAATAATGGAGGGGAGTATGTTAATCAACAATTCCGGACATACTTGGACAACCATGGTATTCTCCATGAAACCTCGTATTCACAAACCCCACAACAGAATGGGACTGCGGAGAGGAAGAATCGACATATTTTAGAAATGGCTCGGGCCTTACTAATCGGTGCACATATGCCTAATAAATACTGGAGTGATGCTCTTGCTACAACAGTGTATCTACTGAATCGTATGCCCACAAAAACCTTACAATTTCAGACTCCATTAAAGGTGCAATCTGATCATTTTCCCTTGCCTACTATTTTGATGCTTCCGCCCCAAATTTTTGGATGTGTTGCTTTTGTCCACCTCCATAAAAATTAACGAACTAAGTTGGATCCATGTGTTATCCGATGTGTATTCTTGGGGTATGACGTACAAAAAAAGGGTTACCGATGCTTTGATACCATGTCAAATTATTACGATTATATTTCTGTAATTTTCTGTTATGATATTTCTGTACAAATGTATAGTATTTGTATACAAAAGGAAACGGAAAAGGAAACAAATTATAACAATATTAACTTCCATTATTATTCTTGTCTGTTAATTATCTGCCATAATTCCTGTTGTAACAGTATATCCTGGTGGGATATCCATATAAATCTCTTCCTCAAGATCACCATGAAGGAAGGCATTTTTTACGTCAAGTTGGTGCAATGGCCAATCTTAATTTGCCGCAAGAGATAACAAGACTCTAACGGTTTTTAGTTTAGCCACAGGTGAGAAGGTTTCTTGATAATCTATCCCGTGTTTCTGTGTATATCCTTTTGCTACAAGTCTCGCCTTGTATCGATCAACTAACCCATCTGCTTTATATTTAATGGAGAAAATCTACTTGCATCCTACCATCTTCCTCCCTTGAGGCAACTCGCTTAACACTCATGTGTTATTCTTCTGCAATGCCTCAAATTCCTCTTTTATAGCTTGAGCCCATTTTGGATCAGATAAGGCTTCTTCAATGCTACTTGGAATTTGACATGAGGAGAGTGTTTGAAAGGTAAAATATAACCAACAGATGTATCTATAGCATTAGTTTGTAAAGGTGTGCTAGGATAGCTTACCTCAGTAGTATTCTCAGCAGGAGGATCATTGGGTACTAGGAAGTGGAGGGGTACATCAACCACTTCATCTTCTGGAGATTCAATTACTACTTCGGCTTCAGTTCTTGGAAGTTCAAACTCGGGTCTAGATACTGGCTCCTCCATATGATTGGCATGATCCGAGTATGTTGGACTATTGTCTAATATTTCAACATCAAGCCAATTTCGTTCTTCACCATAACTCTCCTCCTGAAGAGTGGAATTGGATACCGGTGATGTTGAAATATTAGACACTAATCCAACATACTCGGATCGTGTCAATCATATGGAGGTGCCAGTATCTAGACCCGAGTTTGAACTTCCAAGAACTGAAGCTGAAGTAGTAATTGAATCTCCAGAAGATGAAGTGATTGATGTATCCCTCCACTCCCTAGTACCCAATGATCCTCCTGTTGAGAATACTCCTAAGGTAAGCTATCCTAGCACACCTTTACAAACTAATGCTATAGATATATCTGTTGGTTATGTTTTACCTTTCAGACACAATCGAGGCAAACGTCCAAATCGATACTCCCCAGAAAAAGAAGAACGACAATCCAAGTATCCAATAGCAAATTATGTATCTACTCAAAGGTTATCAGAACCTATCAGGACATTTGCACAAACACTCACTTGACAAGTTGGGCATAAGAGACATATATGCACCACCTTGAGGGGGAGTGTTGGCATGTGAGTAATATGGCAGACAACAAAGAGACAACAATGCAGGAATTATGGTAGATAATCAGTAGACAAGAATACTAATGAGAATTAATATTGTTATAATTTTTTTCCTTTTCCTTTTCCGTTTTCTTTTGTATACAAATACTATACATTTGTACAAAAATATCAGAACAGAAAATTACAGAAATACAATCATAATAATTTGACAAAATACACAAATATATTATATTATTTTAGTTTAATATACTTTAAGGTATTTTAATTGTTAATTGTTCAGGGTCACCAAATTAATTAAAATGAGAAACAAACTATCGGCATGGAGTATGTACGGGATGTATATTTTAATTATGAATAATTATAATTATAATTATTAATAAAAAATTGATAATTTATTTTGAAAATAATCTAGTAGATATATTATGAGGGAGATAGTTATTATAAAAAAGAAAATATAATTAACTAAAATTAAAAATATATTAAAATACATTTTAATAGTAAAATAATTTTTTTTAATAATTAAATTAAATTTTATTTATTTTTATTTTTATTTTAAAACATGTCTAAATAGTTAAAAAAATTAAAAATTAATATTAATATTTTTAATCATATTACAGAGTAAAAATTATGTTAATATTTTATTGTTTAAATTAAATATATTTTTAAATAAATATTAAAAAATAAAAATAAAAATAAAAATAAAAATAAAATGTAAAAAAAAAGAAAGATATTAGAATTGATTACTTTCATTTGTATGTTTAGTTGGATTAAAAAATAAATCATGATTCTATTCACATCTCAAATTTTATTTTCAAGTTTACCTCAATTTCAAATATAATACTAAATTCAAATTCAAAATCCAAAAACTCAAAAATCTAAATCACAAATCCAAAAACTTTAAACACTAAACTCAAAATCTTAAAACCTCAAAATTCTAAATCCTAAAACCCTAAAACCTCATACCCCTAAAACCTAAATCCCAAATCTCAAATCCTAAATTCTAAAACACTAAATCATAAATCACAACACGATAAACCCTAAACCCATATCCTAAAACCCTCAACCTTAATCTACAAATAAAACCCTAAACACTAAATCTCAAATCTTAAACCTCAAAACTCTAAATACTATTTAATTTTTTTTAATAATATATATATATTTTTAAGTAATAATTATTTAAAAAAATAATAATTTTAATAATTTATTTTATCTTACAAAAAATAATAATTAAATAATAATATTTAAATTTTATTAAATATAAAAATATTAAAGTAATTTATAATTTTTTCTATTTTATTCTACTATCAAAGTAAAAAATATAATAACGATTTATTCTTTAATTACAATAATCAAACAAAATAAAATTATTTTTTATATATTTCATTTTATTCACGTTTAAATTTCGATTTCGTTACCTGAAACAAACTGCACATTAACGTAAATGTTTATAGTTAGGCTCGTACGCCCATCTTGATATCAAATAATACTAATAAATTTTAATAAATGGCAAGTACACCTTGTCTCGTAATAGAATTAAATAAGTAAAGAAGCAACTAAAAACATATTCCTGCGAAAAAGGGTAAAAAAAAAAAGAAAAAAATCGTGCGAAAGATATGGGCATAAGCACTCGTTTTTGTTTTGCTTATCCGACAATCCCATCATAGTATGGGACCCACCACGTTGTGTTGTAGTCCCTCATGGCGTCATGGTACATGCCTACATGGTTCCACTAACATGTGATAATCACGTGGAGTTTGACCCCTTGGCCCTTTTCTTAGGTGACAAAATTCGAACTAACCAACCGAAAGTCTGAAACCATCTCAAGTTCTCAACCCAGCTGATTGTGTTTTATAATATTATGGGTAGTTAGGTAGAATAACCGATGAATATAATCTTATATAATAATAATCCTGCTGCTAAAAATTAGACCTTGTGAAGTTAACTTTAACTTTGCTACAATTTATAATTTTAAAATTTATTTTAAAAGTAATATAATTTTATATAAAAGTTATTAATTTAATTATTTATATATATATCTTATTAATTTTATTTAAAAAATTATTAAATTTATGTTTTTAAAATTATTTTAAAATATTACTCGTTACTTTCTTAAAAATCTTAAAGTGTTAATAAAATAATGATTTTTTTAAATAAACCATAAAGAAATATTGTTAATTTTTTATAGGTTAAACATACTTAATTAATAAAAAAAAATTTAATTTAATCTGGTAAAGCCCAACCTAAATTGGCCAATAAATTAGGGACGGATCCAGATAATTGAAGGATTGGGGCATTATATATATATATATATATATATATTTTAGAAAGCTCATGATAATTTTTTAAATTAATAAAATATTACACAAAGGATATACTTCAGATTCCTACTTCTCAAAAAAGTATTGAATAAAATAAATAAAATAAATTAATAAGATTAAAAATATTATTTTTTAGTAGTAAGAATAACTAAAACTACTTGAATCTATTGATAGATTTTTCAACTTTTGAGAAAAAATACACACTATGTTTTGAGACTTTTAAGCACCATTTACATATAAATTTTAAATATAATAAAAAATAATTATTATTATATATTAATTTTTTTTAAATATTTGTGGGGTCATGTATGTCAAGAACTTCAATGTAAGTCGTTATGTAATGAATCAAATTAAATTGGATTGATATTATATATATATTGATTGATTTTGACTAAGAAAATTGATATAAAGGTAAATTGAAACTTTATTGAGAAACCAAGGATAAGAGTGAATTGAAATAATTCTGAATCATTTACAGGCCAATTACATTCTACCTCGCGTATGCATAAAAAAAGAAAGATAAAAATTTGAAGATATGTGACAGTACATCTCCATTGGTAGCATGATTAGACTTCACACTATGTTTAGTCATGTTATATTTCTCCAAGATCCCACTTGCAAACTAACTAATATAACTTATGTTATATGTAAATATTTATTAATTAAAATAATAAAATTTATTTTTTTAATCGTATAATCTATTTTATTATCTTTATAACGCCAACTTAATTTAACCTATAAAAAAATTACAAACCCTAATCACATGCATCATTATTTTTAAGAGCATCTTGGATTTGTTATCACTTCGTATTATTTCCGCACATGCATTACTAACCAATGCAAACTTGTCCATGCTGTATCTGTCAGCGGTCAAATTTTAAATCCTCAATGACTTAACCTCTCAAAAATTAAATCATTAGCTTATAAGAACTAAAAAAATAATTTTATTTTAAAAATCGTATTAAATATTTTTCATTTAGTAAGGGATTTATTTTTTATTAATAAAAAATTAAAATTAAAATTATATTTACTTAATATATAATTAAAATTAAATTTTTTAATTTTTTTCTATAATATTAAAATATATATATATCATAACTCTTTATTTATCATTAGATATTATTATATATATACATATTATTTTTAATCAAGATTTCTTAAATTTAACCAAAATATAAAATTTAGAAATTAAATACGCACATTACGTACTTATACATGTAAAAGTGAGTTGCATAATTTTATTTTATATCACATTTAATTTTCAATGAATTGAAAATTATTGTATCTTAATTAAATATCAATCTATTATATAGAATATAAAATTATAAACCTCATAAATCTCTCATTTTAAGCATAATATTCCATCATTTTTTCACATATTTTTATATTTAAAAGTCATGTTTTATTCTTACCATTATTTTTATTTTTACTTATTTTATATATACATGTTTGAGACAAATTGTTTACGCCAGCTTATATAATCTAAATGTATCAAAAATAAGCATAATATGATGTGATATGTTATTACAATTAATGAGTTTCTAATATAATATTTTAAAAGCATAATGCATGTACATTTAATTTACGGTGTTTTTCTTTTCAAAATAATAAATTATAATTAAATTTTTCATGATTTTTGACTAAAATTGATTTTAATTTTAATTTTAATTTTAATTTTAAAACAATTAATATTAAAAATATTTAATAAATAGTATCTATTTATCTAAAATAAACTTAATAGTTAATATCTATTTTCTTCTTAAAAAAATTCATATTCAATATCTATCATCTTTATTACATAACGATGATAACAAAATAAGGATACTTCTATATTATCATGGTTGTTAATAGAATTGATCAAATGATTATATCAATACATTTAAATCAAGAATAATATTTGATGGATAAAGTTTACACTTAGATCAGATTTAGATTTAAAATTATATAATTTGTTCGGATTTGAATTTATAAATTTTATAATTCACTGTATCTAATTCGGATCGAATTATTATTAAATTATAAATAAATACATATATTTATTTTATAATGTGTTATATTTAAATATTATGCATATTATTATTATTATATTATATTATTATTTTAACTTAAAAATAAATATAAATATAAATATTTATAATAATTTAATAATTGTACATATATATATATATATTTTATTTTTTAATTATGACTATAAATAATAATATTTGTTACAAAAGTATTAATTTAAAATTTTAATTTGTATATGTCATGTTTAATATATGACAATGATTCATAAATAAATTTTAATATCAATCTAACTTTATTAGATCTGAAAAAATTCAATATGTTTAAATTCAAATTAAAAATCTTAAAATTTATTCTAATCATATCAAATTTAAATTTATCAAAAATAAGCTTTTGATTTCATACTCACCTTAGTGTTCTATGGAATCATAAAACAGAATAATATATTTAGTTTATGTTTGTGGGGAGAGATATTATCTTATCGTATATTCTCTTAATATAGCTCCAAATTAAAATAAAATAAAAGTTAATTATATTATATTATAATAAAATCTTATACGCGAATATGAAAACATAATAAAATAAAATCATCTTAATTTTTTATTTTTATAAAAAAAAATGTGTTAGAAATAAAGATGATATCAATGATTAATATTAATAAAAAATATACGATATGTTATATATATAAAAAAATTATGATATAATATTACATAAACTTGAAACACATGTTTAATAATTTCATATTTATTTTTTTATTATATTTTTATAAATTGTATTAATTCAATTATTTAGTAGTCTTCCAAATTATTTTACATTATGTGTTAAACCTACAAAATTTTAAATTTATTTCCTAAAATACACTTTTTTATTCTATAATAGTTTAAATTTTGCATAATTATTAAAGCAATAAAGTAATATATCTAAAATGTATAAATGGCCTATAGACATAGTCACCTCAAGTCATGTCTCTGCTGCTCATAACTATACCTCAACTTGTAATTATTGGACATTTGCCAAAATTGGAGTTTACCATTATTTCATCAAACTTACGTTCCTACACGTATGACATGTAAAATATCCTCTTTTTAATTAAAAAATAATTTATTTTTTTAAGTTATATTTTTTATACGATAATGTAAAATACACATATATTTATATTTATATTTATTACAATTATATAATATTAAATAAAAGAATAATTTTAAAATATAAAATTTTACTTTTTTCTATGTACCTCAAATTAGAATTATTGTAACCGTAAAGAAGCATATAGTAATCGAGAGTATTCAAACTTTATGTAATAAATTATTTTAAATATAAATAATTTTATATTTTATATGATAGATAAATATAATATTTTTTTAAAATAAAAAATATTATATAATTATTATTTTTTATTTATTTATATATAATACTAATTTTATTATAAGAGATGTTAAATATCTTATTTTATCTTAAAAATTAAAAATTATATATTAATATGAAAAAAATTATTTAACTAGATCACCGTGACTCACATTAGTCCCCTAGCTTCGCCATGAGTGTAAATACATGAAATATGGGTACGAATGAAATGTTAAAATTATATATATATATATATATATATATATATATATATATATATATATATATATTGCATACAATGACTATATTTTAAGATATTTGATATTTTTAGATAAAAAAATTAATATAATAATAATTTAAGGATAAAATATTTTTAAAATTATAAATTTTACTATCATACTTTAATTAAAACACAAATAATATTATTTTTAACATATAAAAACACACTATCTTGTGCCAATAAAACACTATTAATAATTATAATTTATTATATTATTATATCTTATTTATATCAAATTAAAAATAAAAAATCAATATTTTTAATTACAATAGATGAGATATCATATTATCATAAATCGTATAATTCTTTTTTGTAAAGTTATCTAATTCCTTTAGATGCGTAATTAATATAAAGAATATAATTGTGCATTTAACATTTCTCTTTAGAGTTTAGATACAGTAGCGAGGGTTGGAGAATGCCCACTAACCTTGCCATGTGACCGGCTGAGCTGGTTGCCTGGTTCCCATGTGAATAACTAATTAGTCGATGGATGCTTCATTCGGTATTTCCGTTATTCGATATTTAAGTTGGAATGCACGTACGGTTTTTAGTGATGGACATGAATGCCCATGTTCAATTTAAATTAAAAAACAGAACCACTTGTATAACGGAAGGGTAGTTTTGGATATTAATGAAGAGTGTACGATTTTTTAGATATGTTAAGAATGCATGTCGTGTTTGTTTGCTTTAAATAAATAAAATCTAAATACTATTAAATATTTTCCACATCATTATTTCATCATTTAGCACGAGATCTATAATAATTTTGAGGGATTTTTTTTTATGTTTCTCAACCATATCTTTACTTCAAAGCCTACATCGAGAATAAAAAACTGATTGTTCTTGAACCGACACATGTGAAAATATGATTAGTATTTAATAGTAATATAAAATTAGTAAATTAATGATAATTGATGATTAAAAATATACTGAGCTATGGTAATGTAGACAATTGAAAATGAGTTTCTTGTCGACTTTCAAATCCCAAAAGGTTAATTTATTGGGTGAAACAACTATATTTTTATAAATTCTACCATAATATTATATTTAATCAATGTAAGACATTATTCTTAATATCCTCTCAAAGTGTTTGTGTTTTTGTCTTATAAAACTATTAATTTATATTTTTAACATGTTTTATTATATTATATTTTATTTGAGTTATTTGTCTCTTTATTGTAAGAACCATTTCATTTTATTTTTTTGTGAAGTAAGGTCCAATTTTTTTGACTTAATCGACTAAAACTTTGATACAATGTAAAAGTCTATAAAAACTATGGGACTTCTGATTCAAAAAGGTTAATCCAATGAATAGAGATATTCATCATCTTTGCAAATTTTATTATTGTATTTAATTAATATGAGACATTATTCTTAATAATTCATCTTTAATGGGTTGAATTATATTCGATGTTAACTAGAATTATGACAATTTAAAATAGAATAATTCGAGTCCTATAAAATTACTAATTGCTACCCCCTAATTCAGAGTAATTGAATGATGCAAAATGGAGTTATGGTGTTACTTATTTGCTTTAATTATTATTATTATTATTTATCTATTTGTATTATCCCCTCATACCACAATATTTTTTTTTAATTTAAACTTTACCTCATTTAAAAAGCCTTATTTTTTCTTTCCAATTTTGTCTTCATTTTCCATTATCCAAAACAAACGTAGTGATTGACTAATGGTAATAATCTTTCAATTTAATTGAATTCATTGATGTTATCTATTCCAATTACTTTTTCGTAGTGTTTTTATTTTTATTATTATATCTAATATAAATATAGGCTGTTTCATTTTTAACTTGGTTAACAAAGCTGCATGGTTAGACTGTAACTAAGCTAAAAATAATATATTTTGAAATACACATAACTCAAATTATGATGTGCATTTTTTTTTTAAGTTTCTTATTAGTTACACTTTGGATGTGTGAATCATTTGCACTTAGGTGACTCCAAAGAGAGTTATTATATTGGTCCTTTAGAAGACGAATTGAAACCAAACAAGTTGAATCAATGGCTTTCACAAGGTATTTAATTTGTAATTTTTTTTTTGTGTTTTCGACATATTGTCTCGACCGTTGTTGATGGAAATCTTGTTCTGCATTTCCTTGTAAAACTTTCTCAGAAATTTTACCATCTTGGAGAACTGTTATGGAATGCTTCTATATAAAACTCCTGTGAGTTTCTTTTTTCATTTTGCTTGTTCAGCATTTGGTTCAATAAGCTATTCGTTTCTTATTGTCAATTTTTTGAGTAAGGTTTATGGATATTTACCTTTGTGATGATATCTACCCATATACACATGTATGCCCATCCATATGTAAACAAATGCATGCATCGATGTTCATCTGTTGTTGGATTGGTTGTTGTAGGACTGCTGGAAATAGGATACTGTCTCTAATGGCTTTGGCTTTGGATCTGGATGAAAACTACTTTGAAAAAGTTGGGATGTTGGACCAACCGAATGCTTTCCTTCGCCTTTTGCACTACCCAGGTTTTGCACATAAATCTAGACTATGGTAGAATGTTTTCATTTTTATTTTTTGACGCATTATAGCTCACGCGTCAGGTAACAAAATTGCATAATGGTTCGGCACCCAGTTATAGGAATGAGTGGTGCACATAATCATCACTATTAGGCCGCATAGCAAGAACTGCCATCCAGAAATTCAAGACACCCCTTTTATATGACTTATAAGATTTATTCTGAAGCAAACGACGCTTTTGTGTAGATGTTTAGCCAGGTTCCTTTGAGAAATGGGATCCTTTTTCCTGTCTTATTTAGATTATCTGCATCTGAGGTAGATTTGGTATAAAACATGGTGGAGGCTCCTCAGCGTGTTAATACATGTATGCTTCTTTTATGATTATCATTTTGCATTTGCATTTTAGGTGACCTTGGAACTTCGGGTGAAGAAGTTTATGGTGCTTCTGCTCATTCAGATTATGGAATGATCACTCTCCTTGCATCCAACGGTGTACGTGGATTGCAGGTATGTTTCTTTTTTTATCAGTTATAGGATTTCCTTTACGATCTCACCACTGTGATAGGATTTTCCCCAACAGGTTTGCAGGGAAAAATTTAAGCAACCAAGGGTCTGGGATGATATTTTGCATATAAACGGGTGAGAATGAGATTATGAGTCATTATTGAAACAGAAAAAATGATTGGCTTTAGCTGATATGATATTGAGCCCCTATGGTCAGGGACAAACTAATAACTGATTTAACAGGCAGCTTTCTCTAACATTTTATCCTAAATGGTTTGATCATATCAATTATATTAGGAGTAATATGGAATCTCCAGAGTTAATATAGATTGTTCAAGTCATTTATGGTTAGACTAATACACAAGAGAAAAAAATATCACCGCTTTGATGTGTTTTGTATTGAGTTTAAAGTCGAATTCACAGGGCATTCATTGTTAATGTTGGGGACATGATGGAGAGATGGACCAATTCTTTGTACAGGTAACTTGTCACCCGAAGAAGGTCTAGTTATGTTTCTTCTAAGAGAGTATCTTTGTTATTTTGTATGGAATGGATTATAGGACTATGGGTTAGAACAAATGTGTTATGTTATATTTTCTTAATCAATTTGTACAAAGCTTTACTCTCAATTTTTTATACAAGTAAATGACCAAAAATGAAAAACTAATTAAGGCAAAATACTCTCTAAATAATTCTAATGATATCATAGTCATATCCTACTCGCTAGAATAATTACACTAAATATAAAATTAATTTACATTTGAATTCAAAGTATTTCAACACGCCCTCTTTAGTTGGATCATAAATGTTAATCATATCCAACTTATAAATAAAATCATCAAAGTTTTGTCGATGAAAACTTTTTTTAAATATATCTGTTGTTTGTTCTTTTGTGAGAATGTAATTCATATAGATAAGTTTGTCTTATATTTTCTCTTTGATAAAATATTGTCTATCTACTTTGACATATTTGGTTTTGTAATGTTGAACTTGATTAAGGAAGATACTGATGCCAACATTGTTGTCCCATAAGAGTTTCATTAGAGTATATTATGATCTGAAGTTTGTTCAAAAGTTTTTTTTAACCATAAAATTTCACAAATTCCTTTTACAACTACTATAAAACCTACTTCAAAACTATTCCTTGTCACTACATTTTGTTTTTACTTTTCTAGGTTACTAAGTTTTCAAAAATAAAAGTACATTACCCTGCAGTGGATCTTGTATCTTCTACTGAGTCATCCTAATTTGCGTCAGTAAAGATTTTTATAGCACTATTTTCACTTCTTTTGAAGAACAATCCTTTACGTAATGACCCTTTTAAATGCTCGAGAATTTTATATAGCTTTCAAGTGAACTTTCATTGGGGTGTGCATGTGTTGATATACAACACTAATCGTAGATGCAATGTTAGGCCAGATGTGAGACAAATAGATAAACTTCTATAGTAATCTTTGATATCTATCTATGTGTACTAGTTTGCTCTGATTTTCATTTTTCTTCTCGGTCTCTATCGGAGTGTCACTTGGCTTGCAACAAAGCATATCAGTTTCAATGAGTAGATCAAAGATGTATTTTCACTAGGACACACTGATTCTTTTTTTTATCTTACAACTTTCATCCTTAAAATATAACTCTTTTGTCTTGAATTCTTGATTTCAAATTCTATGGACATTGTTTTCTTCAACCTTTTGATTTCACTTGGATCATCTCCAGTCATGAGTATATCATCAACATACATTATCAAGATAGTTTTCCTCCCATTTTCAGTATAGTGAAAAAACATTGTATGATCTTATTGCCCTTGTTGGCATTTTTGTTTCTTCATCATTTTTGTCAATCTATCAAACTAAGCTCTATGTGATTCTTTAAGGTCATAGAGTGATTTCTTTAATTTAGATACAATATTTTCTCCTTTTCAGAACCCTAGAGGCATGGTTATGAACACGACTTCTTCTAATTCTTCATTAAGGAATGTATTTTTTATGTCTAGTTGGTGCAGTGACTAGTCTAAGTTTATTGTTAAAGAAAGAACTCTGACTGTATTGAGTTTAGTCACTTATGAAGATGTTTCAGTATAGTTGTTATCGTAGGTTTGTGTAAATCCTTTTGCAAACAGATGAGCTTTGTACCTTTTTATTGTCCTATCAGTTTTATATTTTACTGTGAAAATCTACTTACGATCAACATGAGTCTTTACTTTTGATAGTTCCATCACATCCTAAGTTTCAATTTTTTCGATTGTCTTTATTTCTTCCATAATAGCTTTGTTTCATTTTTGGATTCTCAAAACCTCATGCATATTTTTGGATATTTTTGCTCTGTTAAGATTAGTGGTAAAATCATGAAATAAATATAGAAATTGGATTAAGAGTATAAGATCGTGTTAACTCAGGAGACGTAGTGGGTTCATGGTTTCTTGTATTCAATGTAGACTCATGGTATTTAGATCTGTTATCAGTTCTCATTCTTAATGTGTTTCAAGTGTAAAGTTCTCTATGTCTTTTAATTTTGACATCTGTGAGTAAGTAATTATTTATTTGTTATGTTTTTCTCTATTTTTTCCCACGAGTTAAAGTTATTCTCTATGGTACAATGAGATGTGTTTGGCTAACATTCTAGCTCAGACTCTCTGTTTGGGTCATTACTTTGGTTGAGTAATATGGGTTTGAGAAGAGAAAAGGTTAAAAGGATTAAGAGTAAGATCATAACTTAAGAATTGGCCAAAAGTTCTATCCTCCGTTATAGCATTCTTCCCCTAAGGAGATGGCTTTTAGTAGTAAGGGATGCTCTCAAAAAATGTGACATTGATACTAACAAATATCTTGTGATAGATGGAATGTTTCATTTATACCCCTTTTGAGTAGGAGAATAACCAATAAAAACATATTTTATAGCTTTTGGATCTAGTTTAGATTTGTGTTTTGAATAACCAATGAACAACCAAATACTTTTAGGGTTATACTAGATTGTAGATGTGATATAGTAAAAGAGTTATGTAATTTTTGGAGAAGAGTTTCAAAAGAGAGAACTTGACTGGACATACGATTAATGAGATATGTGAAAGTGAGTACAATATGTCACCAAAAAAAATTTGGCATATTTTTGGTAAACATTAAACCCCGTGTTACTTCGAGGAGATGTTTATGTAGGAAATCAATCTAGGCGTATGATTGATTCTTGATTTTCAGGAGGTTAGTTTCCTGATTTTTAGAGTAACTTCCAACTTTATATTAGTGACTTACAACTGTATACTAGTCATAACAATTGTATATATATGTATCCGTATCAAGAAAAGAGTAGAAGAAGAATAGAATAAGAATAATACAACTTTAAAAGAGCTTGTTTTCTTTAAGAAGGTCCTTGGTCTTGACATTTTTCAACACCAATTTATAATAGTTTATTCATATGTTTAACTATCTCATTTTGTTGGGATGTGTCCACACAAGAACTCTGGTAGATTGTTCTATGATTTTGAAGATAGTCTTGTAAGGTATGATTGAAATACTCGTTGCTATTATTGGTGCGGATAATTTGTTTTTGTGTTTGAAATTGGATTTAAATCTTTTTATGAAAGTATTGCGAATCTTAGTTTTTTTTTAATAGATACACCCAACAACACACAGGTATGATCTTGAATAAACATGACGAACCACTTATTATGAGTATGATTAGGGATACGTAATAGTCTCCATGCATTATTGTGAATTAGAGTAAAGGTTTGGAGGGTTTATATGGGACTCTCGAAAGTAAGTCCACTTATGTTTTGCAAACTCACAAATTTAACACTGAAATTTTAACTGTTTTATTATTTGAAAATATTGAAGGAAATAATTGTTTTAGATAATGAAAATTTGGATGTACCATTCTATGCATAATAATAGTTCGTTATCCCTAGGAACAGAAATAAAATTACAAGTAGCAGTTTGATTAATTTCACTCGCTTTAGCCTTATCAAAGTAGTATAGACATTAACACTTTCTAGCACAACCAATCGCTATCCCCAATGATAGGTCATGAAAGACATAATAAGATGAGAAAAAATTAGCAAAAATAGTGAGAGGTTTTTATCAGTTGATTAATAGAAGTTAGATTACAAGATAGATTTGGGACATGGAGTACAAAATTAAGAGTTTTAGAATTCGATATTCGAATACTCCCTTTTCTAATAACAGATGACAGAGATCCATATGCAATTTTAACATTAAGATTTTTTGCACAAGGTATACAAGTGGTAAATAAATGATTTGTATCAGTCATATAATCTAACGCTCCAAAATCAACAATCTAAGGTATTTTAGTTTGAGAGGTGGTAACAAAGACATTTAAGTGATTACCTTTGTAAGCTAATGAGGCAGATAACTGACTAGCATTTTGAAAATTTAAAATTTGTTTATAAAGTTGATTTAGATGAGCTCAATTGAAAGCTTCGTCTTTTTGGTGGTCAACTAAGGCTTGGCAACTTCAAGACTTATTTTGTCTTGGTTTTCAATCCACGGATTTTTTGTGAATTTTCTAACAAGTTTCTTAAGTGGGTCCGTGTTTTTGATAGTGCTCAATTGAAATTTGGAAAACTGTTTATAAAGTTGATTTAGTTGAGCTCAATTGAAAGCTTCGCCTTTTTGGTGGTCAACTAAGGTTTGGCAACTTCAAGACTTATTTTGTCTTGGTTTTCAATCCACAGATTTTTTGTGAATTTTCTAACAAGTTTCTTAAGTGGGTCCGTGTTTTTGATAGTGTTCAATTGAAATTTGGAAAATTGTTTATAAAGTTGATTTAGTTGAGCTCAATTGAAAGCTTTGCCTTTTTGGTGGTCAACTAAGGTTTGGCAACTTCAAGACTTATTTTGTCTTGGTTTTCAATCCACGGATTTTTTGTGAATTTTCTAGCAAGTTTCTTAATTAGGTCCGTGTTTTTGATAGTGCTCAATTGAAATTTGGAAAACTGTTTATAAAGTTGATTTAGTTGAGATCAATTGAACGCTTCACCTTTTTGGTGGTCAATTGAGGCTTGGCAACTTCGAGAGTTGTTTTGTCTCAGCTTTCAATCCATAAATTTTTTGTGAATTTTCCAACAAGTGTCGTTAGTGGGTTCGTGTTTTTGACAATGCTCACAACATAAGTTGTTTTGTTTTGATTGGTATGGCCAAAGATGGTGAAAGCCCATGACCCAGTCCAAGTGTTTTTATCAAATCAATCAATAGAGGTTGATGGCAAAGGTCGCCAACTAAGTACTCTCCTACGAGCTTTATTTAACTCTTTATTTAGCCCGATGAGAAATTCAAATACATGTTATGTTTCCAATTTTTTCGGTAACATGTATTATCCTCTAGACACGCCAAATCTTATTCAAAACATACATTAATATTTTACCATAATGAGGACATTTTCATGTAATACTCAACTATCTCTTCTCCGGTTTAACTTCCAGAGTCAAGTTTTTAATTTGAATAGATGGGTAGAGTCTTTACCATCAAAATAAGTCTCTTGTACGGCTTAATAGACATCTCTAACTATGGGTAAAAAGATAGGTTTTATTGATTAAAGGAATCATCAAGTAGACGAGCCAGTATATAACTATTGAGTTTTCAAAACCCTAGATATGAATTGTAATAATAATAAAATTTGCCATATTCTAGTTCTCTATTCTTCTTTATTATACCTTAATTATTTGATTTAAGGCTTTTATGAATTTTATTGATTATTTAAGTGTACAATTGATTAGTTAGGTTAATTCATCATTAAACAATTTAGTTGATTGAGTACATAATCGTTTGATCAATTTAAATAACTAGTGATAAATTGCTTAGAATGAGAATTAATACTCAAGATAATTAAATCGAGCTTGTGTGTTAAACCTTGATCCAATATGCTTCTTCAAATTGAATTTATTTGATATATTAAATTTGGATAGCATACTCTAAGTTGTCTCTTAGGAAGAGATTAAATTAAGAGCTTGTTCAATTCAATGAAAAGGTAAGAAGAGATCGAGACTTTTGAGCTTGTGAATTTCTTTGAGTTTGTATAATCAAACAATAGGAGAATATGATATGCTTTTATTGATTTACAATACATGATAGTTGTGAAGAATGATCCTACAATCGCCATTTTATTCATATTTTCATCCTAAAATTCGGATCTTGTTTTTATCTTATTAGTCTTTAGTTGATAGATTTAAGTTTTAGTCTACAAAACTAAAACCCCCCACTTTTGTAAATAGAAATTAGTTCCAAAATCCTCTGCGAAGAAAGACCCTTACTTGTTATATACTAATTTATGATATCTTAAGCAAATTAAAGTAAGATTTAAATTAATTATTCAGCTAAATGCATCAATATTTAGCACCATTGCAGCGGAGGACTACGCCATAGGGGACTTATAACCATGCCATAGTGCACAATGTTTTTCCATAATGCTCAACTAACCTAAGAGGAGTGTGCCACAACACACTATTTTGTACCCCGGTGTGCTTGAAATTATTTATTGTTGCACTTTAACCCCTCCTTGTGTATTTTTTTGCAAATATTTTACAATCAAGTTTTCCAATATATGACAATTATGCTCCAAGTTGCAATTTTTTTAATTCTTGTCATTTGTATCTTTTAAAGACCAAAATACCAAAAATACATCAAACATACTCCTTGATTATGAAAACATATTTTGTAATATAATTAAATAAAAATGTAATATTAAAACTTAATTTACCCACTTAAATATAATAAATCACTAAGTAAGTGTGTTTTTTGAGCACTTATCCATGACCAGTGCCACCATTCACATGACTAGTGTTGCTTTGTTTCTCGACAATTTGATTGTGTGCAATTGGTAAATTTTTCCTCTAATGCCAACCATTGTTTTCTTGCTGAAGTACAACCTAAAGGCACATCATTCTTTCCTAATGAGATATAACTATAAATCCAACTGCTAATTAACGAGTCAAATGGAACCCATATAGGTAAGATTATTTGAAATAAGGCACTCTTTGTCAATAAAAATATTGGGTATTGGCAATGATCCATCAATGAAACACTTTAAGCGAAATTCCATAATGAAGGTCTTGAGTTGCTTCCTCCATATTTAGTAGTTATGATCATCCAACCTAACTAATAAACAAATGTTATTTGGAGTAGTGGATGAACCCTAAGATAAAACTTCAAGATTTACCATTTCATGAGTCTTGTTTGTAGTACAGTCACTTGTTCACTGATTGAAGGAACTTTAATAGAAAGGTCGTTCCTTGGTATATTGATTCCAAGAAAGGAAGACACCACCTCTTTAAATGAAGCTTTTGAAGTCATAGCCACAGGTCACTTGGATCAATGCTCCAAAATTAAGAACAATTGAGAAGAAAAGAAGTGGCTATATATAGTAAAGTCTATAGCACATACAAAATTTATTTCAAGTGAATGAATTACATTGTACATAAAGCAAAGCATTCATATGAGTAGTTGCTGCAACAACTTTAATAGCTAGTTCAGAAACTGTATAGTTAGATATATTGGCTGAACACATTAATATTTAGTACCATTATTATAGTATAGTGATACTAAAATTTTCTTATGAGGTGTTTAAAATCAATATTAATGGTTTGATTTTAATGTGTATATGTTGTATAATGTTATTTAAAAAAAATTATTCTAAATAGAAATATAGGAAAATTTTAGTTTCTCATAAGAGATGACATTATTCATACAAAACATGGCACTGTTTTAAAACATCACGTAATTATTATTATTAAAAAAATAACTCTTTGAGGACTTTTCTAATCATGTGTTCTATTAGATGGGACTAAGAGTAACACTAATACAAAAAGGAGTATTTAAGTCGATATGTAAAGTCAATTTTAGAAAAAATCAATTTATAATGAATTTAAAGTCGGTTCGATGTAGAACAGATGCTATCCACGTAGGATGTAGCATCGGTTGACGTGTCGAACCAACGCTACATATGCACGTAGTGTCGATTGACGTGTCAAACCGATGCTACACGTAGGACGTAACGTTGGTTCTATGTGTCAACTAATGCTACACATAGGACATAGCGTCGGCTAACGTGGTGAATCGAGGCTATCCACGTGTGTAGCATCGGTTGACACATAGAACTGACGCTATGTCCTATGTGTAGCGTCGGTTCGAAATGTCAACCGATGCTACGTCCACTTGGATAGCGTCGGTTGACACGTAGAACTGAAGAGTCCATAAAAGACTTTCTAGTTGAAGATTTTTTGAGCATTGAAGACAAGACTGAAGAGTTAACCTTATGACCCAAAATAGACCGGGTAGTTGAATCTTGTCCATTCCAAATCGATATGAGTGTTGTAACTGATGGGTTTTTGCGCTTGACAATTTTGGTGAAGCTAGAAAAGTAATATTCTTGAAAAAAAGGGATAAATACCTCATACGAAGAAGAGTTAAGATTAGCAAAACCACAAATGAGATGATTAAATAAAGCAGAGTTGATTTCTGGTATAGGGGACTCACTACCAGCATACCAATAACCAACTTGAATCCAACTTTGTGCAACAAAACAATTGTAAGGCTGAAATATAGAAAACAAGATGAGGACTATGATGAAATAATTATTTGATTCCATACAAAGAAAAGCTAGTATAAGCCTTTGTTGATTTTTCTTAACGATGTGCTGAATGGCATTTCAGATCAAGCCTTATACAAATCCTTTTGCTATAAAATCACCATCTGTGGAAGAAATATAGGGACTTGAGAAACAAAAAGTCAATTATTTCACTCCATCTTTCGGCCGACGGTAAACATCAAAACACGTAGCCCAATTCTTTTTTGTGAGAAGCCAACAGATTTTTGGAATTTCATAAATTTTTTACCTTTTAAATCCAATACAATCCGATCTGATCACCTTTCAAATATGATGCAATCTGATATGTAATCTATTTGGATTGGATTGGTTGAATCCAATCAATAAACTAAATTAACTTTATTTTTGATATTTTTGAATAAAAAACTTAAATTCACATGATATAAATTTATTTAAATTAAAATAAACCTTAAAATATGACTAATATATAAATAATCAATGAAAATATGACTAATATATAAAATATAAATATATATTTAAGTATTTTCGATCGGATCGGATAATATATGGTGAAATCTGTCATTCGATCCGAACTTAACAGATTGAAAAAGTTTATATTCGATCCGATCCGATGGTCGGATCGAAACAACTAAAAATTAACAGATCGGATTAAATTGATCAAATTAATCGGATGATCGGATTTTTTGAACACCCCTACTTTTTATACACTAATAGATACATGTAATTTTTATACACTCTTCCATAAATATTTTTTTTCATTCAATAAAAATATTATTTAATTCTTTAATTTTAAAAAGATATTTATTAACCCTATTATTTGTAAAAAAATTATTTATAAAAAAATTGAAACTAGAAAAAAATTATTTTAAAAAGATATTTATTAACACTAATAAATATATTTTTATCATTTATTTTCTTTTATATCGAACTAGAAAAATTGAAAACATAATTAGAGACTGTATTATCATCTTTTATTCTAATTCTATAATTAAAATATCCATGATAATTTTATTTTCTAAAAAATAAATTTAAAATTATTAAATATTTTTTTATACTAATTTTATAAATAAAAAGATTAAATATTTTATTTGTAAAATTAAAATTAAAGAATTCGATAACATTTTTATATAAATGAATGGACAAATATGATCTTTCACTTATTTTTTTCATTAACATAAAAATCATTTTATCACTAATATAAGCAACTATTCTGGTCTACTTTACTGTATATATATGAAATTTTTCATTCAAAACCACCGAGGAAAATATGGATGATTGAAACAATGAGATTTTAATTTTATAAAAATATTAATTATATTACCATATTTATAGATAATTTAAAAAATTATAAATATTATTATAAATATTAAAATAGATAATAATATACTAATTTAACTAATTATATACTCAATAAAAACACAGGAGATAAAATAAGTTAAAAATATCAAATATTTATTTAAAAACTCAAAAATAAGTAGAAAAATCTATTAAAATTGTAAGGATAAAAAGTGAAGAAAATATAATATACTATTCATTAAAGTACATATAAAAATTTCAAATAAAATAAAAAATTATACTTTTATGTAAATATAAGTATTATTCAAGAAACAATTAAAAAATAAAAGTAAAAAAAGAATATTAAAAATAAATTTAGGTACCAAACCCTTTATGATTTTTCTACCAGATGTGGTTGCGTCTGGAACACAAGAATGCAATACTTCTTTGAACTCCGATCAGACAAAACGATGCAAATATCTCTTCATGCTTTTTGGATAGAAATGATATAAATTTATCTAGCAGACACCACTATTATAAAACGGGTTATTAAAATCGGTTCAACGAATCGACTTTAAAATGATTGACTTAAAATTTAAAATCGATTCAACGCGTGAATCAACTTTAAAATATATATTGATTTTTTTCTCATATTTGTACTCATTTTCTACTTTACTAATAACTTGTATTCGATCATATATAGCATAAAAAACCAAAATCTATTTAACAAAATGTAAATAATAATGCAAATAATTGAAAATTGAAATATAATTAATTATTTGATTATTAAATTTATTATAAAAAAATAATGTATATATAATACATATATATATAGTTAACTTAAATTATAAATAAAATGATGTCGTTAAAATATAATAGATTTTGCGAACAAACTTGATTGGCTGAAAAGCGTTATGTTCATTCTTCTTATAAATCATCAAAAATATGCATACCATAGTCCTACTTGTTCCAACCAAAGAAATATACGTAATTAATTAAATTCAAAATAAGAATATAATATCATGAATTCATAAAAAATAACTTATATATGTTAAAAGATTAGTAAAAGAGATTACCACATCGACATCCAAGTTATATAATAATAACCTTATCCCTTTGAACTCATATTAGCACTTTATTAATCATTTGTCTATAAATATGAAGCTATCTGGAATCAAGCTAGTATTTTTAATGCTATAATAAGCTCTAAATATGAATTCAAGTGTAACTTTGATTTGTTACTTGGCTTGGTTGAGTTTTGGTGCCCATAAACGTTTAAAGGCACCAAAACTCAACCAAGCCAAGTAACAAATCAGAGTTACATTTGACTTCATATTTAGAGCTCATTATAGCATTAACAGTACCAACTTAATTCCAAATAACTTCATATTTATAGACAAATGATTAATAAAGTGCTACCATTTCAGACATAGGAATAGACAAATTAAATCATTATAAAAATTATCGTTATGTTGTCACATGCTATTCAAGATTATAAGAATCTTCTCTTGATTCTTCTTGTAATGATATAATTTGAACCATGTGTTCTACCTATTCCTCTCGTAAATCATCAAAAATTTGCTGGTCATAACCCGTCTTATTCCAACCAAAGAACTACATGTATTTACAATCAAAATAAGAATGTAATTTCATGAATTCACAAAAATAACTCATATATGTTAAAAAAATTTCTATATATTGGTAAAAGATATTACCACATCATCAATTGGAATTTTGATATTTGTGATGATTTCGTTCATAAACACCATGACATAATACCACACATGACTCCATTATTTTGTTGTGGAACCTACAAAAAAAGTGTACATGATTTTCCATATTCAAACATCTTTATTATTAAATAGTAAAATTAATAAAATTATTAATATTCGCTTGTACATATCATAACTTTATGTCATATAAGCTTATGAGATTTTTTAAGGGCAATGCCCCTAAACTTGTTTCACAGTTTCCATGCCTTATCAAGGTTTAAAACAGTTAGTTTTTTTATTAAATATTACAAAGAACAATAGAAGGAAAATAACTAGCTATAACTCTTACATTTCAACAACTGCTTTTGTATCTTTACTCAGTTCTATAGAAGTTGAGTCATAGTACAAAGCATGATTATTGAACAGATCAAGGATTACCAACATCCAATGATCTTGACCTTGTTCAAACCTTAATGGCCAAGGGATTATCAACTTTTGATTTATGTTAAGCGTTAATGCCCTATCATATAATTGTTTAGCTCTGATGCTAACATCATTCTCTTGATATTAATTGACATATGAAGAATCATAGAACATTGCTAAATGTGATGAGTGATTATGTTGAAGTTGATAATAACATGACCTATATAAAAGAAATATATATAAGTAATTAGATAATATAAATATAATTATATATGCTCTACATAAATGAAATAAATTTACTGATTGAGGACTCACCTTGTCCATACTTGAATTATACTTAAATCAATCATTTGATATTCAAATAGCTGCAATATGCACTCGATCGATATATAAGTTTGGCCAAGGTCTACACCAGAAATTTCCATGGGAAGTGTCATAGTCCATCCATCATTTATGCTAGATGCCCTTGCAACAATAGTCATCAAAGCGCCAAGATTTCTGCTGAAGTTTAAAGTATAATCATAACTATACTTTTTCCAAGGCTTCTTCTTGAATGACTTAATGCGCGATGATTGGCCACTAGACATAGATTTAGCATGAGATACTTGCTTTGTATCTCTTAAATGTGCCGCATTTAAGAGTTCTGGTATAATAGACTAAGGAAGAAGTATTAGGTATGTTAGTAACAATAAAAGATATAATAAAATAATAGTAGTAAACAAGTATTATCTTTTAAGTAAAAAAATAGTACCACATCAAAATTTAGAACAACTTGAATCGATGGTCAACCCACATATTATCCAACCGTTTTTTGGATTGTGGTAGCATCAGAAGGCACAAGTAGTGGAAAATCATAGAGCAATGATTAAACAATTACTATTTGCCATTGATTTGACAAATATTGATTATGAATCATCCGATCATTGTTTAATTGTTGTACCGTTCCAATAGAAACAAAGTCCGTTGATGAAGGATGTTTCAATAAACATTTCATATTCTGTAAAAATTTTAAGTGTTATATATAATAAATAAAAAATAAAAATATTAGATTATCTACACTAGAAATTAAAATCTTACCATATATGATTCATCAAATAGAGAATGACTCCTATGTGGGGTAGCTATTGGATGCATATTCTCACCAAAACGTTCATCGTGATGTGATTGATGATAAGAATGCGCATATTGCATTGGAGATCGCCGATCCTACCAATACTTTGGTTTTATATTTATAAAACTCTCGCAAGTACACGAATCATTTAGTAGAAAATGATAAGTATACTCCCAAGGTCGATCTAAGGAAGAAATATATGTGATTTTTAATTTATTATTCAAACTTTTAAAAACGAAATTAAATCTTAAACATCCTATCACGATATTTTGGGTTTTTGTGTTTTTAATCTAATAACGTAAAAATATACATAGATATCGATTCAATAAATATTTATGCAAATATTATCTTTTATAATAGTGGAGTATTTATGGATATAATAACTAAGTTAATTATGCTTGCTCATATTATTTAGGTTATTAAAGTTATAAATTAATATTAATTGATTTTTTTTATATGAATACCACCTTTGGTAGGGTTATATATTCTTTGTTAACTAAACAAATCAATTAACACCTATGGGTGGGGTTGATAACTAATTTGGTTAATTAAATTAATTCCTTTTTTCTAAGAGATTAAAAATGAACCATTTAAATGCCACCTTTGGTGGGATTAGACAATTTAAACTTTATTCAAGGTGTCCAAATTAAACCTAAGAATTTAATTATCGAGTACTAACTTTCAAGTTTTAAAACCACTACTGAAAACATGTTGTCAATACATTTTTAGATAATAATTCTTATAAAAACTTTTGAAATAGAGCTTCACTCTAACTACCGGGCGATTGTACCAACAAATAAAAGATCACTACTCTAAATCTGACCAGATAACTAAACCTTAAAATCCAATTTTCAGATTTAAGTTTGTAATGAAAAATAATATATTTCTCTCTAACATTCTTAATATAAAATCTTGAATAAAAACAAAATCAATTCATTTTAGAGATTTTTACCTATTTAATATTTCGCAAGCATAACAATGTTATTATTATATCATGTTTACAAACAGCTAGCAATGTTAAATTTAATCACAAATAAATTAAATATAACATATAAGAATAAAACATAAAAAATAACTGTAAAGAAAATAAAATCCTTATAGTACTTTGATGCTATTTCTGTTGCTGGAAAACCTCCAAACGGATTTTGCACTCCCATTTATTGAATCAAAAAGCAAATAAATTACAAAAACATAATTAGTTCTTCTCAAAAAGAGAAGAACTCTAAAACTAAGAAAAACTAACTAAGGAAAAACTAAAAACTAAGAAATGGAGAGAAAGAAAGAGAAAAGAAGATGTGTTTTTAGGTGTGTTTTGTTATGAAGAGAATGAGGTATTTATAGGTAAGGAGAGGAAGAAAATATGGGTGAAAAAATGATTAAAATGGAGGAAATGTGGAGTAGTGAATGATGACATCATTGCTGACGTCATGGTAGGTGGGGCGCAGCGGTGCGCGCGGAATGGGGCGTAGATGGGAGGCGGCGCATGCAGACTGGAGCAAATGTGTGCGTGGAAAGAAGCAGGGGTGCGCATAGAACGGAGAGTAGGCGTGTACGGACTTGGCGATGCGGCACGTGGGACCGGGCGTTGATGGGTGTAGCCACGTGCGGACTGGGCGATGCGCGCGGCTGGACGGCACGTCTAGGCGACTGCGTGTGTGATTTTCTCCTTTTTGACCCATTTTGTCCAATTTTCCATCTTTTTTTACTTTTCCTCTTTTAATTTATGAATATATTTGTGATGTATTGCCTTCGGTAGTTTTCTTTGAGTCTTTAAGTTACTTTTTAAAGCGAAAATACTTGAAAAACGATAAAAATACCCGTGATTCTAAAAAGATAGATTTATATAGAAATATGATAAAATCATATATATATATATATATATTTAATTCTTTAAAGTGAATAAAATCATGGTAATTTTGGTTCTTTTTGAGTACTCATCACAACCCCTAACCAGTTTCTTGCTAGTCCCTTAGCAAGAGAAGCGATAAAAACTAAAAATTAAACTATTCTAAATCATTTTCGTGGATTGATACAGTTGCATTTAGCCTTTGCAACAAGCCTTTAAACCCCTAAGTTGCCCTAGTGGACGAGTTTGAGTCTCGTGAGGGTTTTCAGTAATGATACCCACAAACATTGAACTAAATGTAAAAATTAAAAGAAATAATAAAAATAACAACTTAAAAACTAAAATTACAAAAAAAATTAAAAATTAACTTTTTTCAAAAAAAATAAATAAAAGAAAACAACGTGAAACATAACACAAAAATGTCTCATACTTGTAATCTCATTTAATATCATAATTAAAATCTAAAGCATAAGTTATTTTAATCTTCTTAAACAATCATGATTTATTATAATAATTAGTCAAAACTCATTTTCATATTTCATATAAAAAATGTATCAATTTAATTTCACCCAATTTCAATGTCTAGAATCCGAATTCGCTTCGACTCTATTCCTCACTAGTCAATACTCTCAAAACATTGAATCCTATGAGTTCAAACACTCATACTAATTTATATGCGAAAGAGTTTATGTATAGAAATGAACTAATATGTTCACATATGTATAAAGAATAAAGCCTCAAAGTGTTATTTTGACGTTGATCTCATGAAAGGAATCAAATGTATAAATTATAAAGATATCATATATAAAAATTATTTTCATGCATAAATCAAACTCATTAAGAAAAAAAATTCAATATATATGCCTTTTACAAATGAAGAAAGTGTAATGACTTTTTAGGGAATTACTTCCTATATCTTTTTTTTGTAATTAGCCTTTACTCACAACTTTGTAGGCAATGTGGGTCATAGTACGTAGATTATACTATATATTCATTAAGAAAACTAACTAATTATCAAAAATAATTACAAAATATTTCATGATATGTTTTCAAAAATTAATCTAAAAGTACAAAAGACTTAACTATTTACTTAAATTTGATTTAAAGAAATGATAAATTTTGTGAGATTTTTTTTTAACTAATTCTAAAATTCCAAAAATTACTAAATCACACAAAGAAAATAAAACCAAACACAATAAAAATGAAAATGTGAATAAAAAAATAAAATAAAAATTATTATTATTATTATTTTAAATTGTTAAATCTTTTTTTGAAATTAAGTATGGTAACTTTTCACCACCCCCAACCTAGAACTTACATTGTCCTCAATGTAACAAATATAAATTAAAGATAAAGAGAAAAGAGAAGAAATATTACCTATTTCTTAAGAATGTTGCAAGTAGTGATGGAGAAATGCAGGTACATCCATCGTGTTCATTAAAGTGCACACAAACAGATCGTTGTGAACTTCTAACATCTCAATAAATATTTTTAGTTTTAACAATTTTAAAATAATTCACATGTAATTAAACTAAAATAAACAATAGAAATTAAATAAATAAAACAAATAAGAGAAAATTACCTAAAATGATGGGTTGCCTCCCATCCAGCGCTTAGTTTAACGTCTTAGCAAGATGTAACTTGGAGATTTCATTTTAAGTAAACTCAATGTCCCCACATCATTGAGTCAATCAAACCTATAAGTAAGACAAGGTTGTCTACCTATACTTTTTCAGTCATGTCCTATGTATTTTTAAATTTTTCTGTAGTTAAAACTAGGGACATGCTTGTGGGTTTTAGATAACCCACATCTAGGTACAAATCAAATAATTAAAGGCATCAAAACACAATTGTACCTAGATCAAACAAAACAACTAACCTCTTAGATTGTAATTAAAACTTTAAAATTTTGGAGATAGTTTCAGAATTTTTTGTTTTATTTTTTTTTATTTTTTTAAGTATAATATCTAAGTTAAAATAATATAATCAGTATTAACCAAGAATGCTCCTAGGAAAGAATAGTGGGATAAAAGCTCCTTAAAAACCATCCTCTTAGATAGAGCAACGTTTCTAGGAGAGACTAGTGGCACAAAGGCTTCCATGAAATAGTCTCCTAGACATAAATCCCTTAGATCTTTACTTTTTGTGCTATTAAAATTAAGTTAATTAAGTTAATAAAAAGGTAGGTTAATTAAGTTAATAAAAATCTAAGTTAATTAAGTTAGTAAATTAAGTTAATAAAAACTTAAGTTAATTAAGTTAAACGAAAATTAAACCAAAAATAAAATAAAAGAAAAAACAAATATATTTAAAAGGTAAAAGAAAAAAATAAAATAAAAAGCAAAAAATTTAAATTAAAAATTAAAATAAAAGTAAAATAAAAAATAAAATTGAAAAAGGTAAAAGTAAAAATTAAATTTTATTTATTCATTTATTTTTTTTTAATTTTTTTCAAACAAAATGATTAAATAATTTTTTTTTTTTTCATAATTTTTATTGTTTTATTATTATTTTTTATTTAGAATTTATTAAAGTTTTTTACTTCAAATTTCAAATTTCAAATTATTTTATTATTCACGCTATAAATACTTTTTTGTTTTAAAATTTAAATTTTTATTTTTTATTTATGTATTATGAAATTTGAAATTTGAATGGTAAGTTTATTTATTTATTGTTTTTCAGAAAAAAAAATTATTTTTAAATTTGTTTTTACTATTCACGAACAACAATTTATTTATTTACTTATTATTATATATATATGTTTTGGTTTTTTTTACAAAATTTTAAATTTTAAATTTTTTTAAATGAGAAAAAAAATAATTTTAATTTTAATTTATTTATTTTTACTTTTCACGAACAAATTTTTTTTTATTTTTATTAACTATTTTATTTTTTGTTTTTTTAAATCAAAATAAAAAAAATCACAATTATTTACAATACAAATTTTTTTTTAAAATTTTGATAAATAATTTAAAAACGTTATTCCTTCCCCAACAATAATACCAAAAACTTGATGAGCAAAACCGAACATCGCCTATCCTACCAATACTTTGGTTTTATATTTATAAAACTGTCGCAAGTGCATGAATCCACTACTACAGAAATAGGCATTAAAGTCGGTTCGCTGAACAGACTTTAAATTTAGCGACTTAAAATATAAAGTCAGTTCACGCGGTGAACCGACTTTACCCTTTCCGTACATTTTATGATTTTTTTTATTTTTATTCTCATTTTTTGTATTATTCAATATATATAGCATAAAAAACTAAAATTTAAATAATAATACAAATTATTAAAAATTTAAATATATTTAATTACTTGATAATTAAATTTATTACAAAAACAAATAATGTATATATAATACATATAGTTAACTTAAATTACAAATAAAATAATATCATCAAAGTGTAATTATGCGATCGAGTAAGCTCTGTTGGCATAGAATCTTGATTGGCCTTCACAAGCATTATGACAAAAAAACAGCTGATCCATATAACAATTCATATTCCCCTACATATACATGAGCACGTAAAACATCCATCAAACAAGCAGTCTAAACTTCAGACATACGAATAAAGAAATTAAATCATTATAAATATTACCATGAAAAAGAGATTACCACGTACAGCGACATTCGACGAACTAATTTTAGCACTTTATTAATCATTTGTCTATATATATAAAGTTATCTAGAATCTCTACTAGTATTTTTAAATGATATATATAATGAACTCTAAATATGAAATCAAGTGTAACTCCGATTTCTTACTTGGCTTGTGTGAGTTTTGGTGCTCTGAAACATATGGAACACGTTCATAGGCACCAAAACTCATACAAACCAAGAAACAAATCGGAATTACGTACACCTGATTTGTCCATTTAGAGCTCATTATAACATTAAAAATACTAGTAGAGATTTCAGATAAATTCATATTTATAAACAAATGATTAATAAAGTGCTAATATGAGTTCTTAAGGAAAGTAGGAAAGAGATATGAGATGTAGTTTGGGCCAAAAATAGGTCCATAAAACAATGCATCCTCCTAAATATATGAGCATATAATCATCAATCAAACAAGTGATTTCAGACACATGAATAGATAGAGAAATTAAATCATTAAAAAATTTACTGTTATGTTGTCATATGCTATTCAAGATCATCAGAATCTTCTCCTGATTCTTCTTGTGATGATATAATTTGAAGCATGTGTTCTGCCCATTCCTCTCGTAAATCATCAAAAATTTGCTGATCGTAGCCCGTCTTGTTCCAACCAAAGAACTACATGTATTTAAAATCAAAATAAGAATATAATTTCATTTATTTACAAAAACAAACTCAAATATGTTAAAAAAATGTATATGGGTAAAAGATATTACCACATCATCAATTGGAATTTTGATATTTGTGATGACTTCGCTCATAAACCTCATGACATAATAACCACACATGACTCCATTATTTTGTTGTGGAACCTACAAAAAACAAGTGTACATGAATTTTCATATTCGAACATCTTTATTATTCAATTGTAAAATTAATAAAATTATTAATATTGACTTGTACATACCATAACTTTTGCCTATATAAGCTTATGAGATTTTTTAAGGACAATGCCCTAAAATACCTCTTTTTGTAGTAGTGATCATTTCGTAGAAAATGATAAGTATACTCCCAAGGTCGATCTAAGGAAGAAATATATATGGTTTTTAATTTATTATTCAAACTTTTAAAAACGAAATTAAATCCTAAACATCATGTCACGATATTTTGGGAGTTTTGTGTTTTTAAACTAATAACATAAAAATAAACATAGATACAGATTCAGTAAACATTTATGCAAATTTTATCTTTTATAATAGTGGAGTATTTATGGATATAATAACTAAGTAATTATGCTTGCTCATATTATTTAGGTTATTAAAGATATAAATTTATTTTTATTGATTCTTTTTTTATATGAATACCACCTTTGGTGGGCTTAGATATTCTTTGTTAACTAAAACAATCAATTAACACCTATGGGTGGGGTTGATAACTAATTTGGTTAATTAAATTAATTCATTTTTCTAAGAGATTGAAAATGAACCATTTAAATGCCACCTTTGGTGGGGTTAGACAGTTTAAACTTTATTCAAGGTGTCCAAATTAAACCTAAGAATTTAGTTATCCGAGTACTAACTTTCAAGTTTTAAAACCACTATTGAAAACATGTTGTCAATACATTTTCAGATAATAATTCTTATAAAAACTTTTGAAATAGAGCTTCACTCTAACTACCGGGCGATTGTACTAAAAAATAAAAGAGCACTATTCTAAATTAGATCGGATAACTAAACCTTAAAATCTAATTTTCAGATTTAAGTTTGTAATGAAAAATAATATATTTCTCTCTAACATTCTTAATATAAAATCTTGAATAAAAATAAAATCAATTTATTTTAGAGATTTTTACCTATTTAATATTTCGCAAGCATAACAAAGTTATTATTATATCATGTTTATAAACAGCCAGCAAAGTTAAATTTAATCACAGACAAATTAAATATAACATGTAAGAATAAAGTATAAAAAATAACTATAAAGAAAATAAAATCCTTACAGTACTTTGATGTTATTCCTGTTGCTGAAAAACCTCCAAACTTAATTTGCACTCCCATTTTTTGAATCAAAAAGCAAATAAATTACAAAAACATAATTAGTTCTTCTCAAAAAGAGAAGAACTCTAAAACTAAGAAAAAACTAACTAAGGAAAAACTAAAAACTAAGAAAAACTAAGAAAAACTAAGAAATAGGGAGAAAGAAAGAGAAGAAGATTTGTTTTGAGGTGTGATTTGAAGTGAAGAGAATGAGGGTATTTATAGGTGAGGAGGGGAAGAAAAAGTGGGTGAAAAAATGATTAAAAATGGAGAAAATACGGAGTAGTGAATGATGACATCATATTGATGATGTAATGCTAGTGTGGGCGCGGAAGCGCGTGCAGATGGGGTAGATGGGTGCAGCGACACGCGCGGATGTGGCAGATGGGCACAGATTGGGCGTAGGCGCACACGGATGTGGTAGATGGGTGCAGACTGGGTGTAGGCGTGCACGGACTGGGTGCGGGTGCACACGGAATGGAGAGTTGGCACGTGTAGAAGTGGGCATACTGTTCGTGCAGACTGGGCGTTGTGTTGGCGCGGCGTGCGCGTTGCTCGGCGTGACTGGGCTACTACGTGCGTGATTTCCTCCTTTTTGACATTTTTGACCTTTTTGACCCATTTTGTCCAATTTTTCCATATTTGTTGACTTTTCCTCGTTTATTTTATGAATATATTTTTGATGTATTGCCTCCAGTATTCCTCTTTGAGTCTTTAAGTTACGTTTTTAAGCGAAAATACCTAAAAAATAATAAAAATACCCATGATTCCGAAAAGACAGATTTATATAAATATATGATAAAATCATATAAATATATATATTTTTAATCAATTAATGTGCATAAAATCATGGTAATTTTAGTGCTTTTTGAGCACTCATCAGTGCATGACATCTAAGATGTGATGAATGTGTAGGTCTTTCCAATAAGGTAATTCCTAAAATATTGATTTTTTATTCCAACAACCATGGTCTACTAATTCTCCTCCTTTTTCATTTTCACCCCTTTCATTAGTTGACCTTTTTCGTTTCCCTACCTTAGTGAGCATTTTTTTTTCATCTTTCCATATCGTTTGAATGTCATACCATTCAATTGCCTTAATATCTCAACATCTCGCAAAGGTCAGGGTGCATGATCATGATCTTCTTCACCATTGAACGATTTCTTTTGGTATCTAAATTTAATTTGTTTCTAGATGGAAAAAATCTTCTATGTCTTCTATAAGACATCTTTTGTCCGTGAACAAGATAAGTTGTAGAAGTTTCATCACTACATATAGGGCATCCCTTGTAACCTTTTGTTTCATGTCCTGATAAGTTCCCATAGGTAGGAAAGTCATTAATTGTTCATAAAAGGACCCCCTCTCAAGTTAAAATGTTCTTCTTTATGTGCATTGTAAACATTTACACCATCATTCCACAATGTCTTTAAATCATCTATCAAAGGCTACAAATATACATCAATGTTAACACCGGGTTGTTTTGGTCCTAATATCAATAATGTTAACATCATGAATTTTCTTTCCATACACAACCAGGGAGGAAGGTTGTATGTTACCATAATTACTGGCCAATAGCTATATCTACTACTAAGGGAACTATGTGGATTAATTCCATTAGTAGCAATGGCAAGATGAAGATTATGCAGATCATATACAAATTGATGGGATAAATTATCTACTACTTTCCAATTTGGAGAATCATAAGGATGACATAACACCCCATCATTAGATCGATTATCTGAATGCTAAGTCAACATATTTGATGTATCTTTACTTTTGAACAACCTTTGAAAGTGAGGAATCAGAGGAAAGTACCAAAGAACCTTTGCGGGCATGCCTTTCTCAGATGTTATCTCATTTGTAGCATACTTCCATCTAGATTCTTTACACATTGGACAATCATCTAATGTCTCGTATTCTTTTCTATAAAGAATGCAATCATTTGAACAAGCATGAATCTTATGATATTCCATGTCAAATCGACTAGGAGATTTGTTCACTTCATACATTGAAGATGGAAATTCAATACCCTCAGGAAATATATCTATTAGTAGATTTAGTAATTCTATGAATCCCTTGTCAGAAAAATAATGTTTTGCCTTCACATTGTACAAATGAACCAATCCCGACATTTTAGTGTATTTCTTGCATTTTGGATACAATGGTTTTTCGGCATCTTCTAGAAGTTTTTTAAAGGTTTTGGGATCATCCTCACGTAGTTCATCTTCAACACCATGAAACATATTTTCTATTTGTACATTATGATAAGATGTATGTAATCCACTCAGATTCTTATTTATCTCTTCCCCATGAGTATTATCAATATTTTCTCCATGATAATACTAACATTTATAGCTCAAAAGAATACCACTAAGGATAAGGTGATACTTAACCTCGTCAACTTCATGAAATCGCTCATTTTTACATTTAACACATGGACATCGAATCATACTAATTTTATTATTACTATTTCCAGAAGCAAATTCCATGAAACTTTCAACTCTAGAAATGTAGTCCTACTCAATTCTACAATTTGAAATCCATTTTCTATTAATGCAATTAATTAGGCATATTGATTAATTATGTATCCAATCAATATATTTCAAGTATTATTATATCAAAACATACATAATACAAAAATTTATCATTTTAATCATTTTAAAATTGTATTACTTTTATTTAATAAAATTATACTATATTTATGTAAATAAATTTATCCATGTATGGTAAATATTCTAGTCCCTCAAACCCACAACATCCAGATATTATTTTCATAAAAAATCAGCCAAACATATAATAGCAAGCATAATACAAAACATACATAAATCAAAAATTTATACAAAAAATAAAACAAACTAAATAATAAGTGCGTAGGATTAGGAATGGGCACAGGGACGGGCGGGGATGGTATCGAATTATAAAACCTATACCTAAAACTACCCGAAAACCATTACGGTTCGAGGACTGTTTTTTACCCGTGGGTAACTGTTCGGGGCAGTTATGAAAAAAACCCTGAAAAAAACCTGAAATATATATATAATTTAATTTATTAAATATATATAATTATTTTTTGATTTATAATTTAATATATTAAATATATAAATTAATTAATTTCGGGTACGGGTGGGAACAATTTTTAGTATAATCGTAACCAAACCATACCCGTTGTTTCATGTTCGGTTGTTACCCAAAACTGTCTCCGTCCCTATGTAGGATTAATAGAAATACTTACAAGAGTAAATGAAGTGACTAAATGAAGGAAATGAAGACAAAATGAGTGTTTTGTAAGTGAGAAAATGAGTATAAAGTTAGAGTATTTCTCTAAAAAAATAGGGGATTTGGAAAATAATATGGAGAAGAAGATAACCCACTAAACAGTGTTGGAAATGGTGGTCGAAGGTGGCCAAAAAATGAGAGAGTGGAGGAGGTGAGCTCAATTTTTGAGTTTTTTTGGGTGGTAGTTGCGTGCAAAAATGATTTTCTAATGGAGAAGAGAGAAAAGAAATGGAAAAATACATATAGATAGCGTTGTTGACGTGTTGAACCGACGCTACACACATGGATAACATCAGTTCTATGTGTCAACAGATGCTACACATGTGGATAACGTCAGTTCTACGTGTCAATGGACGCTACACACGTGGATATCTTCGGTTGACACGTAGAACCGACGCTATCCACATGTGTAGCATCTATTGGTCAATTATTATTTTATTTGAACTCTTTAAATTTGAATTTGGATATATATAGTATAATTTTTTCTTCTTTTTTAATTTAATCAATTGGTTTTTAAAATTATATAATTTTGTGTATTTTTTGGATACTTAATTTTATATACGTACATGTTTTAATTTTCATACTAGTTATTGAATTGGATAGCATGAAATATATGCATAATACAGAAAAGTTTTCAAAAAAATATAAAAGGTTTATAGTTAAAATCAAATAAAATAATAATTGACTAAAAAAATAAAAAAAATTGTACTATTTAATTTCAATTTTAAACTACAATTTTAAAATAAAAAATATGTGTAGGACGTAGCATTGTTTGACATGCACAATGAACCACTATTTCATTCCTATCATAAGATAGTATTTAAATATCAATCACATTATATACTTCTCATGTGAAAAACCTACACATCTCATATCTAAGATTCTAAAGACACAATGGAAACATTAATGACACAAAACACAATCCATATAATGTTCCATCTAGTTAGGTCATGTTCAATATATAAAATACATATTTTATATACTTATGTCATTAAATGATAATCTCTTATCAACATTTATAAAACTACAATGTACTTTTAATCGACATAATAATCTTTCACGGTAATTAATGTTCCTCTTAATTACCATAATTGTGAACATATTTAGGATTACATGTTTCTCATTCTAAGAGTTCTATGGTTCAAGACATAGTGCATTTTCTTGAACACTTCCAAAATATAACATATTAATCTCAAGGAATAAGAATACATAATATTCAAAATTATGAATAATACATAAATCTTTATAAAAAGGAATAACTTTTAAAACACATATCCTACACCAACATCACTGACCAAAACATGGTTTATCAGGGAGAGTCATCTAGGATTGATGCCAATGGCCAAGGTATAGTCCAACTGGCATCGCATACTAGGTCGACCTTTACCTGCCACTAACCTCTACTTATCTGAGGTGAACTCGAGTTACTTTTGTCTCATAGCCTGTCATTGATGAGCGCTCAAAAAGCACTAAAATTATCATGATTTTATGCACATTAATTGATTAAATATATATATATTTATATGATTTTATCATATATTTATATAAATTTGTCTTTTTAGAATCACGGGTATTTTTATTGTTTTTCAGGTATTTTTGCTTAAAAACATAACTTAAAGACTCAAAGAGGAATACTGAAGGCAATACATCCCAAATATATTCAAAAATAAAAGAGGAAAAGTCAACAAATATGGAAAAATTGGACAAAATGGGTCAAAAAGGAGGAAATTGTGCACACAGCCGCCCAGCCGCGCCGAGCAGCCGCCGCAGCATGCCTAGTCCCGTGTGCGCTGCCCTTCCTGACCACGTGCACCCTTGCTATTTTTCGCGCGCACTTGTGTGCACAACTGCTGCTTCCGTGCGCCCCAGCTCCACTCCACACGCGCCACTGCCATCTGCGCCCCAATCCGCGCACAGCTGCCCCCATGTCATGCTGATGTCATTCATCATGATGTGGGGGGCGGCTGCATGCAGATTGGGGCGTAGATGGCAGCGGCGTGCGCGGAGTGGAGCTGGGGCGTGCACATGCGTGGGCGAAAGACAGTAAGGGAGTGCACGGTGCATGCGGTCAGGAAGTGCAGCGCATGCGGGACAAGAGCAAGGTGCCTGCGGGACTAGGTGTGGGACTGGGTGTGCTGCGGCAGCTGCTCGGCGCGGCTGGGAGGATGCGTGCGTGATTTCCTCCTTTTTGAAATTTTTGATCTTTTTGACCCATTTTTCCATTTTTGTGGACTTTTTCTCATTTATTTTTGAATATATTTGTGATGTATTGCCTCCAGTATTCCTCTTTAAGTCTTTAAGTTACGTTTTTAAGCGAAAATACCTGAAAAACAATAAAAATACCCGTGATTCCGAAAAAACAAATTTATATAAATATATGATAAAATCATATAAATATATATATTTTTAATCCATTAATGTGCATAAAATCATGGTAATTTTAGTACTTTTTGAGCACTCATCACAACTTTGTAGGCAATGTGGGTTATAGTATGTAGATTATACTATATATTCTTTATCTCTCCATATTTTTCTGAAGATATTTTTTAATATATATCATTTTTTAGAGAGTCAACCTATGTACAAATTGTACATTTTTTTAGGATCTTGGGTAATGCGGGTCATAGTATGTTGATTATATTATATATTCTTTATCTCTCTATATTTTTCTAAAGATACTTTTCAATATATATCATTTTTTTAGAGAGTCAACCCATGTACAGATTGTACATTTTGTTTTAGGATTTTTGTGACTGGTTAATTTTGTGGCTTTTTTGTTTGATTTGGTTTAGGTAACCCCAAATATATCTCTTTTTTTTGTAGCAGTCATGCATGAATGAGATAAAAGCATATACTATCAATTTCTACTCAAATCATTTATTCTAAGCAAAACTAATAATAAAAAATATACGACACTCTATTAAGATGAGAAAAAAATCATACATTCAATGCTAATGCCTATAGAGATCATCTAAAAATTTGAAGAAATAAGAAATGTGTTTGGAATAGAAAAAATATATATTTCACTTTGAATAAGGGAAATTAGGCTCAAATTATATCTCATAAGGTAGTCTCCACTAAAACAAATTCATAAACACCGATTTTGGGTTTAATATAATTTCTACATCTTATCAAGAAATACTAGTTATGACAAAAACTAACTAATTATCAAAAACAATTACAAAATATTTTATGATATGTTTTCAAAAATTAATCTAACAGTACAAAAGACATAACTATTTACTTAAATTTGATTTAAAGAAATGATAAATTTTTGTGAGATTTTTTTTTTAAATTCCAAAAATTACTAAATCACACAAAGAAAATAAAACTAAACACAATAAAAATGAAAATGTGAACATAAAAATTGTTAATTTTTTTTAAATTAAGCATGGTAACTTTTCACCACCCTCAGCCTAGAACTTACATTGTCCTCAATGTAACAATTGTAAATTAAAGATAAAGAGAAAAAAAAAGGAAATATTACCTATTTCTTAAGAATGTTGCAAGTAGTGATGGAAAAATGCAGATGCATCCATCATGTTCATTAAAGTGCACATAGACAGATTGATGTAAACTTCTAACATCTCAACAAATATTTTTAGTTTTAATAATTTTAAAATTATTTACATGTAATTAAACTAAAATAAACAATAGAAATTAAATAAATAAAATTACCTAAAATGATGGGTTGCCTCCCATCCAACACTTAGTTTAACGTCTTAGCAAGACGTAACTTGGGGATTTCATTTTAAGTAAACCTAATGTCCCCTCATCATTGAGTCAATCAAACCTACAAGTAAGACAAGATTGTCTACCTACACTTTTTTAGTCATGTCTTATGGATTTTCAAATTTTTATGTACTTAAAACTAGGGACATGCTTGTGAGTTTTAGATCATCCACGTCTAGGTACAAATCAAATAATTAAAGGCATCAAAACACAATTGTACCTAGATAAAACAAAACAACTAACTCGTTAGATTGTAATTAAAACTTTAAAATTTTGGAGGTAGTTTCTGAATTTTTTTTAAGTATAATATCTAAGTTAAAATAACATAATCAGTATTAAGCAAGAGTGCTCCCAGGAAATAATGGTGGGGCAAAGTTTCCTTAAAAACCATCCTCCTAGACAGAGCAATGTTCCCAGGAAAGACTAGTGGCACAAAGGCTTCCAAGAACTAGTCTCCTAAACAGAACTCCCTTAGATCTTTACTTTTCATGCTATTAAAATTAAGTTAATTAAGGTAAATTAAGTTAATTAAGGTAAATTAAGTTAAAATTTAAGTTAATTAAGTAAATAAAAAGGTAGGTTAATTAAGTTAATGAAAATCTAAGTTAATTAAGTTAATAAATTAAATTAATATAAGTTAGTAAATTAAGTTACTAAAAACCTAAGTTAATTAGCTTAAACGAAAATTTAGTAAAAACCTAACTTAATTAAGTTAAACGAAAATTAAGATAAAAAAATTAAATTACAAATTAAGCCAAAAATAAAATAAAAAAATTTAAAAGGTAAATAAAAAAATTGAAAAAGGTAAAAAAAATAAAAAACATTAAATTAAAAATTCAAACAAAAAATAATAATTAAAAAAGATAAAAGAAAAAAAATAATAAAAAAATTGAAAATCAAATTTTTTATTTTTTATTTTTGAAAAAAAAAATTATTTTTTAAATAAAATAATTATTTATTTATATTTATTTTATTTTTTATTTATTTTATTATTATTATTATTATTGTTTAAAATTTACTTAAGTTTTTTTTTGTTTTTTTTAAATAAAAAAAATCACAATTATTTACAACACAAAAAGTTTTTAAAATTTTGATAAATAATTTAAAAACGATATTCCTTCTCCGGCAATGGCGCCCAAAACTTGATACCATCCCCGGCAATGGTGCCAAAAACTTGATAGGGCAGAACTGACATCGTCGATCTTGCCGATAATTTGGTTTTATGTATTTATAAAACTCTCGCAAGTGCACGAATCATTTCATAGAAAATAATAAGTATACTCCCAAGGTCGATCTAAGTAATGAATGTATGTGGTTTTTAATTTATTATTCAAACTTTTAAAAACGAAATTAAATCCTAAACATCCTGTCACGATATTTTGGGGTTTTGTGTTTTTAATCTACTTACATAAAAATAAACATAGATTCAATAAACATTTATGCAAATTTTATCATTTATAATGGTGGGGTTAGATATGAATTAATATTTATTGATTCTCTCTTTTTTATATGAATACCACCTTTGGTGGGGTTAGATATTATTTGTTAACTAAACAAATCAATTAACACCTATGAGTCGTGAATGATGACATCATCATGACGTGGGGGGCGGCTGCGTGCGGATTGGGGCGCAGATGGCAATGGCGTGCGTGGAGTTGAGTTAGGGGCGCACTTGGTAGCGTCACGGTCGTGAAATCTGGCCAGCGTCTTGAGACTAAGCGTCTTTGAAGTAATTTGGTAATTTGGTAGTCATAGCGATTTCCTCCTTTTTGATATTTTTGACCCATTTTGTCCAATTTTTCCATATTTGTTGACTTTTTCTCATTTATTTTTGAATATATTTGTGATGTATTGCCTCCAGTATTCCTGTTTGAGTATTTAAGTTACGTTTTTAAGCAAAAATACCTGAAAAATAATAAAAATACTCGTGATTTTGAAAAGACAAATTTATATAAATATATGATAAAATCATATAAATATATATATTTTTAATCAATTAATGTGCATAAAATCATGGTAATTTTAGTGCTTTTTGAGAACTCATCAGTCATCTACCATTATGCTCGATTAGGAACTTGTCCCTTACTAGGGCATGTTTCGACAACCAAACTAGTTGAATAGGAAAATATCCTACTCTTATTTGAGGATGAGCCTTATAGGATCATCTACATTGGTACATCATTGCCATCAAACGAATAAGAAAGGTAAGATGAGTTCCAAAGAAAAAGTAAATATTTGTTTGCATGATCCTATAAGGATATACTTGGCATAGATAAAAAAAATCATAGTGCACCATCTCATTATGGACCCAAAGTTTAAACTTGTTAGGAAAAAGAAAAGGTCATACATTCAAGAAAGATACTATGCCATGAAAGTAAAAGTTGATAAAATCTTGAAATTTGAATATATAATAGAAATGTACTATCTTGATTGGTAGGACATTTTTTTCTTGGTCAAAAGAGCCAATGGGCAATGGAGAATGTCTATAGATTTTACTTACCTGAATAATTCTTGTCTAGAAGATAGTTTCCTATTTCCACGTACAGACTAGCTTATGGATGCCACCATAGGACACACTGCCTTCTTCTTTATGGATGCTTACTTCGGGTATAGTCAAATCCATATGTATAGCCCTGATCTGGTAAAAAAAGTTTCATGACCAACTAAGGGCTATTTTAATTATTATAAAGTCATAACCTTTGGCCTGAAAAAACCTGGTGTTATATATCAAAAGTTAGTCAATAAATATTTTCAGACCTCATTGGAAAATCAATGGAGGTATATATAGATGATATGATTATCAAAAGCATGCATACCAAAGATCATGTCACTCATTTGGGTAAGATCTTGGACATTCTTAGATAAAATGGAAGGAAGTTGAACTCGAGCAAGTGTATGATCGAAGTAGGTTTAGGAAAGTTATTGGGGTTCATGATAAAAAAGGGATAAATTGATCCAAATCTTGAGAAAATAAAAGCATTGATAGATATGCAACCTCCTAGGACTATCAAGGAAGTCCAAAGATTGACTAGGAGAGTGGCTGCTTTGAATCATTTCTTCTCACATGCAATTGACAAATATGCACCTTTCTTTAAAGTGTTATGTGTGAAATCTAATTTTTCATGGGATCAAAACCGTGAGAAAGAATTTGAAGAGTTAAAGAAATATTTGAGAAGTTCATAACTAGGTGATATCCTTACCATGTACATAGTAGCCTAAAAAATAGCTACTAATACAACCATAGTAAAGGATGATAATGGAGTCTAGAAACTTGTCTACTATATAAGCAAGTCCCTCCAAGATGAAAAACAAAGGTATTCATAGATAGAGAAAGTAGAAATCGCACTTATAGCAGCATCTAGAAAGCTACACCATATTTCCAAGTTCAAAGCATAGTTGTCCCCATGGACACCCACCTTAGACAAGTACTTTCTATGCATGAGGTCTCTGAAAATTTGCAAAAATGGGCTATTGAGCTTATTGAGTTTGACATTAAGTATGTTCCTTGTAATATCATTCAAGGATGGAGGGACATTTAGATAACATTTAGATAAATTCCTTTTATACCCCATCATTGTCTTTATTTACATTATTTTTATATTTTATTTTGTAATTTAAAGGCTATTAATTATATTACAAAATGATATAAGCCCAACCTAGCCCATTTTTTTCTATTAAAAAGTAAAGAAAAAAAGGGAGGAAAAAAGAAAAGAAAAGAATAAAACTTACCAAACACTTTAGCTAGTGTTAGGAAATACCCCAAAGTTCTTTAAGCTAAATGCCCAAATCAAATTCATTTTTCATCTTCTCTTTAAGCTAGCTTAAGGTCAAGCTGTTTGTGCTATATAAAAAAAATCACCATAGGTACTAGTCCACTTACATAGCAAAGTAGAAATAGGAAGGCCAAAGTTAAAAAAAGGTAATTTTTTAAGAACAAGGTATGACCTCTTGCCTGACCTTTTATATTTCCCGAGCCTTGATACATATCTAGTATCAAACCAATCCAATTCACTCTCATTTTCTAAAATCTATCTTGGTTTTCTCTCTAAATTGAATTATCCTTAAGATTTTGGAACCTATCTTAGGACTCAAGATTTAAAGATTGTGCTTTTATTTTTGAGCCCATATTTCTCAGGTTTCAGCTTGAGTTTTAAGAGAGAAACCCTAGAAATTAAAATATTTCACCCCACACTCTTATTAACAATAGTTACCATCGTCAGTATTCAAATTGATGAAAGATTAAGTCTAGCTAATGAGCTAGCAATAGAGGACAAAGTCACATCTACAGCAAGGAGGTTTAGGATGAACCTTGCACTAACCCATCTGAAGAGGTCAACCCTTATAGATAATTGGCACAAAAACTCCTTCGACTCAAAAGAGAACTTGAGAAAATGAGAAAAGAAAATAGGGCACTATGTGCTCGAGCATAGGTAGCTCCACAAGTAGGTCAAGTTAAGAATTTAATTGAGGAGGTTGAGTTGGTACCAAGGATAAATAAGCCTGGAAGAGTAGAAAATGTAGTTGAAGTGATCTTGCATTATAATGCCTGAGCTAAGGCACAACTAGCTCAATTAGGGCAATGTACAGCCTAGTATAACAACAAGAAATTACTTGAGGAAATGAGGTTATAGGAAGCACACTTCCAAGCTCTCGAAGAAAAAAATAGAAAAGAAGACTAAGCTCTCGAGAAGATAAATAGAAAACAAGACTATAGTAAATATCACTATGATGTTGATAGAGATTGTGAGCAATTGTGTGTTTTCTCTTTCTTTGATGAGATAGAATACAATGAGCTACCCACTAAATTTAGTGCTCCTAAATGTCTTGATTATCAAGGGATGAAAGATCCTATAAATCATGTGCTACATTTCAAAATAACCATGACCCTTGTTAGTATCACCCGAGATAGGAAAGATGATATGATGTGTAAATTCTTGGCAACTACCTTACGTGATAGTGCATAGAAATGGTTCAATAACCTGTCACAAAATACTATAACTTCCCTTGCATAATTTTCTAGGTTGTTCATCACTAATTACGCAAATAACAAGCCTATGGAGAAAGAGTCTCATCATCTTTTCTCAATCACTTAGAGATATGATGAATTTGTAGAAGAATATATGAGAAGATTCAGAAAGAAGAAGTTAGAAATAGTAGACTATCCTAGTTTGATATAGATAAAACCATTAAGGCAAAGTATTCTAAGAAATTCATATTTGTTTCCTAAATTGACAAGGAATATGCCACACACTATGGAAAAGGCTTATGACGAGGCCAAAAAAATTATTAATCTTGAGAGAGAAAGCTAAAATTTAGTAGAAAAAGTAAGCCAGTTGTGAAAGTTGCTCAGGAAAGAAAAAAAGAAGAATAAGTCTAGACAAAATGGTTGATAAGAAAAAATAAATTCTTCACCTCAAATCATAGAGGAGGAGGTCAATGGTCTAGAAATTCTTGACCTTGGGATAGAGCAATCTCACCTTTTAAGGGGCCATCCCTGAGTGTGAGCTTGGCTTAGGATTTTTTAAGGATAGAGAATAAGTAAAACATCAGATGCCCATTAAAGATAAGGAAACCTATAAGAGATACTTTTAAATAACATCCCTTTCATAATGACATAGGGCACGAGATGCCAGACTATAGACACTTAAAGAAAGAAATTAAAGATCTATTATCCAAGGGATATTTGGGTGACTTATGGGGAATGATAATAGAAGGACATACCATCAGCCTTAACAAGAGGTATTGAGATTACCTGTACCACATGTTAATATGGTATAGCTAAGTAATAAATACAATGTAAGGAATGTACATTCTATACATAGAGGAACTAGGCTTAATGAGGCCTCTAATAACACGAGAATGAGGCATGCTCAAGAAATACGTGGGGCTCCTAATGTTTATAATTTACATAAAGGATCTCCCTCTACCTCAATCATTTTCACAAGTAATAATAAGAATTTATCTCCATACGAAGATCCTCTGGTAGTCACACTTTGGGTGGGGTTATACAATGTTAACAGGATCTTAGTTGACATTGTGAGTTCAATGGACCTTATTTTCCTCACAACCATGAAGGCATTAGGGGTAAAATATTGTGACATTACCAAGAAATATTTTCCTTTAGTGGGATTAAATATGGCCAATTTTGTGGTGATTGATGTCCCAACTCATTATAATGCAATTTTAGGAAGGCTCTAAATACATAAGATGAGGCCCATCCCATCAACCTATCACCAAGTTATTAAATACCCAACTGGGGGGGGGGGGGGGGAATAAGAGATATAAGGGGTGAATAAGAGATATAAAGGGTGAATAAGAGAAAGCTAGAAGTTGTTATAATGCTACTATGAAAGAGGCAACCCCTAAGTAGAAACTATAGCAAGATTTTCCATAGAAATTCCCACAAAAGAGTGTTTAGATGGCTCAGTTGATGAGATGGAGTTGAAGCTATACAAGTTGGCCATGAAGGAGAAGACCACTCCTTGAGAATAAGCACCAATATAACAGTAGAAGTTAAGGAGCAAATTCTACATTTCTTAAGACCAAACATTGATGTTTTTTCATGGAATAATGGAGAAATGCCTGAAATTGACCTTGGGGTTATATAACTTAAGTTGAATGTTAATACTAAGGCTAGACTTATCAAGTAGAAGAAAAGAAAATTTCCAAAGGAAAAAATGAAGTGATTAAAACTCAAGTGACTACAGTTAAAGAAATGAAGATTGGCAGAGAGGTAGATTATCTAACATTGCCATCTAATTTTGTGTTAGTGAAGAAAGAATGTGGATCATCTCTAATGTATATGGATTTCACTGATTTAAATGATGCCTACCCAAAAGACTATTTTATTTTGCTACGTATTAATCAACAAGTTGACGCCATTGTTGGATTCAATTTGATGAGTTTTCTTGATGCATATTCTGGTTACCATCAAATTAGAATGCATCAAGAGGATAAGGAAAAAAATATCTTTCATTGTTAAAGAAGGTACATTTGATTATACTTGAATTCCTTTTGGTTTAAAGAATGCTGGTGTTACTTATCACCATTTGGTTAACAAAATTTTTGAAAACTAACTAGGGAGAAATATGAAAGCATATATAGATGATATGGTGATCAAGTCTGCATGACCTATGGACCATGTCAAAGATCTAAAAGTAGTGTTTGGTTTTAGGAAGTATGGCTTGAAACTTAATCCCAAAAAGTGTGTTTTTGGTGTTACCTCAGGAAATTTCTTAGGATATTGATAACTGTATTTTATATAGTTATTTTCATCTATTTTATTAATTATAATTGCTATGTTCTTGACATTTTTGGTTAATTTTAGTTAAATAAATTAATATTTACTGTTTATGTGTTAAGGAATATATTTTTAAGAAAATTAAATAATTTGAATCGAAACCGTACTTAATTGCAAATTTATGTCCAAAAATATAATTTCAAATAAAAGAGTTCTTAATTGCAATTTATAAAAGTCTAAAATATAATTTAAATTGAAATCGGGCTTAATTTTAATTATTAAAAGTTTAAAATTTAATTTAAATTAGAACAAGGCTTAATTGTAATTAAAGAAAGTTTAAAATGTAATTTGAATTAAATTTGTGGGTCAAAATTCAATTAATTAAAGTTGAATTTTCTGCACAGGAGAGAAGAAGTCCACACGCCATCATTCACGCGCAAAATGTGGACCGTTAGATAAGAGAAGAAATGGTTAGGATGCACGCGTGTCTTTCAAACCCGACAAAAGAGAGTGGACTCATTATTCCTGGAGTCACACGGCTCGGTGCCCAAGTGGGGCCCACTTGCCGTGTAGGCCAATGTGCAGGGTGGGACCCACGTGTCTCACGCAGCTGCTAAGGCATGATTCCGTACGGCCGATTCACATGCACCTGGTTATACAATCAACAGAAAGTTACGACGTGTCCTACCATTCTATGCAGCCAATCATGTGTTGACACGTGGTAAGTTTCGGTGAGCACGAAAACGTAGAATTTCACGCACGCGTTTCAGCTGTCCCCCACTATTTCGGTGAGCACGAAAAGGCATGATTCCGTGCAAAAATTCCTCTTGCGCCCTTTCCCGGAAACGAATGAGATGTTGCCACGTGTCCCACTATTTCTTTCAGCGAATCAGATCGAGGCACGTGGCAGAGTTTATTGAAAAGCAAAGCAGAAATGGACTGCTCTCCCACTCAGTTTATTCAAGGTGTCCGCTACACGTATTATTTAAATATTTTCCCCATACGTGTTTGTCCCCCACGTGTTAAAAAAATATATTTTTAAATGTATTTTTTTAAAAAAATTTGATGTTATAAATAGGGGATATTAAGAGCAGTTTTAGAGTTTTTAGAGTTTGAGATTTTTCGTAGTGTTCATGGTGGATTGTGGAACACGCAGAAGCCATTTTTGGCTTCTGCTGTGTTCTGCGTGTGCCAAATATTTGTGCTAAGAGATGTTTTAATTTTCCTTTGTTCTTCATCTCATATTCCTTAACTGTTGTAATTTTAATTTTTAATTTATGAAGTAATTTTATTTTTCTAGGGTTGCATTTTATCTAAATTTATGAAGCTTGGATTTAATTATTTTTGAAAGATTTATAAGACGTTCAATTTTTTTATTCTATTTGTGCTTAATGCTTTTGATTATTTATGAATTTTATCAAATGATCCATGGCACTTAAATAAACTTGGAAGAGGCATTTTTGTGTATATTGCTCATGGATAGAATGACATGTATGATGAAGGATATGAATATACCCTAATTGTATGTGTGGCCATTTGAGAACTTAGAATGTAATGAATCTTGGTGAATTTAATTCTCATAGGAATATAGTGAATTAATTTAACAAGGTGTGTCTATACGGAGCTTGGAAGAGATGTATGGATAAAATTAGAAGTTTTCGGTTGACAAATTAAATGTACTAAAAAAATATAAATCAAGAGAAAATAACATAATTTGAGTGGATTAATTTGGTGAAAAACTACAATCCTAGATTTCTTTTATTTTGTTATAAAAATCTTTTCTCAACTTGTTCCAACCAATGATCGTTTTGGATAAAATCAGAGAGAAATAATTTTAGTACTTAACAAATTGTAGTAACAAATCTCCGTGGGAATGATACTCTACTTATCAAATTTTATTACTTGTGACTGTGTATACTTGCATATTTTATGTTCTCCTAAAAGAGACAACATATATCTTATCTCTATCTATGGAATTGAAGCAAATCTAGATAAGATCCAAGCTCTAGTTCATATGAAATATCCTAATGACTTGAATGGACTCCAAAAACTAAATGAAAGAATTATGGTGCTTAGTAGGTTCATTTTCAAATACACTAACAAATGTTTGCCATTCTTCAAGTTATTAAGGAATAATAGCATTTGGGTACACCTCTTATATTGGTTAGCCTCACCCCATGGGAAATACTATATTTGTATTTGGTTGTTACTCCCCAAACATCAAGCGTTGTACTATTAGTAGAAAGAAATAAAGTTAAACACCCTATCTACTACATTAGCTAGATTTTAACTAATGCCCAAGGTAAATACTCGATAATTGACAAGCTAGCCTTCACTTTAAAAATGGTGGCACAAAAGTTATGGTACTACTTTGGCTCAAACACAGTAATAGTACTCACCTTCCACCATTTAAAAAATGTGTTGAAGAAGCCAAAAGTTATGGGGAGGTTGTCACATATCGCAATTGAGCTAGGAAAGTATGATACCAAGTTTATTCCTAGGTCTTTCATAAAATCCCAGGTAGCCAGATTTTATCAGCAAATTTAGCAATTCACCTGAGGTTATTATTAATAAGGGTGTAGCATTTGCAATACAAATTTGGAGAAAGTCCAAATATAGTAGGTGTTCATAGATGGTTCTTGATGAGCATAATCAAGTACCCAACACTGATGCCAAAAACTTGATGATGAATACAACAAGATTGGCATCAGATTAGCAATATCGATCTTGCGGATACTTTGGTTTTATATTTATAAAACTCTCACAAGTGCATAAATTATTTTGATTTTTGTTTCCAAATCTAATGATATAAAAAAAATAAACATAGATATGAATTCAATAAAGAATAATACAAATTTTTATCATTCATAAAGTGAAGTGTTTATGGATATAATAATTAAGTTAATTATGCTTGCTCATATCATTTAGGTTATTAAAGATATAAATTGATATTTGTTGATTTTTTTTGGTATGAAACTGTCCTTAGACGGGCCCAAATTATTGTTTTTACTATTAATTAACTAATATTCTTATGTGGGGCCTATGAATTAATTAAGTATTAAATTTTAGCTTTATTTTTAAGAAAATAGCAAACCATCTAATCATAACTTTAGGCGGAGTCAATTAATTAGACTTTATTCAAGGTATCCAAATTAAATCTAAGAATTTAATTATTCGAGTACTAACTTTCAAGTTTTAAAACCACTACTAAAACTATGTTGTTAATATTGGGTGATTGTACCAACAAATAAAAGAGCACTACTCTAAGTCAGACTAGATAATTAAAACTTTATAATCTAATTTGTAGATTTAAGCTTGTAATGAAAAATAATATATTTCTCTCTAACATCCTTAATATAAAGTCTTGAATAAAAACAAAATCAATTTATTTTATAGAAATATTTTACCTATTTAATATTTTGCAAGCTTAACAACGTTATTATTATATCATATTTATAAATAGCCAATCGTGTTAAATTTAATCACAGACAAATTAAATATAACATATAAAACATAAAACATAAAAAATAACTGTAAGGATTTTATTTTAAAATTATACCTCAAAAGAATCCTTACAGAACTTTGATATTAATTTTGTTGTTGGAAAACCTCCAAACAGATTTGCATTTCTATTTATTAAATCAAAAACTAGAAATCTATAAAAACATAACTAGTTCTTCTCAAAAAGAGAAGAACTTTAAAACTATAAAATAAAAACTAGAGAGAGAGAAGATATTTTGAGGGATGAATTTTTACAATAGGGGAGAAGGTCATTTTATAGATGAAAAAAAGGCCAAAAAATGGAAAAATATCTCAAAAATTGATTTTGGACGCGTTTGGATAGACTAACATGTGTATAGGGGACGAGATTTGTTGCAGATGGGCATTTGGCATGAATGGGATAGGTGTAAGCATATACTGGTACGTGCAGAACTCGGTGCGGATGTGTGCTGGGCATATGCTGGCTGCGTGCGGGTGTGTTGATGACTCTACGAAAGCAGAGTCATTAGCGTACTTTTTTACTTAATATTTACTTATTTTATTCAATAAATAGAATTTTTATGGTCAAAAATATTGAAATATAAAATTTTTAGTGAAGAAGGGAGATTATATAATTTTTGTAATTTTTTGGGAGTTTTTATGGAATTTTAGTACAAGATAAATGAGGAGATGCCATGTGGCATGCCACACAAGAAGAGGAGCTAACTGGGTAAGCCACGCAGACACCACTTATGCAGGGACAAAAAATCATGTTACGTAGTGTGTGAGGAGGACGAAATACGTGCCATGTGTCAGCACGGCGTTCAATCAGAGTTCAGGCTTAGTTGATCTACATTACCACGTGTCACTACGCCATTACTCTACGCCTTCCACTCGTGTGCCATGCCATCTATTTTTGCAAATCATGTCACATAATGTGTCACTAACTTATCAAGCGTTGACTCTTATTGGTCTCCACTACCACGCGTCACTCCCTGATTCGGCTAATGAATTCCTAATGCCACGTGTCATGCTGTGATTTCTTGATGTTGTCAATTTTCATTGTTTTGATCGTAGCCCTTGATCTGAAGTTGATATGATGGTCTAGATCGTACTTGAGAAATATTTAAGCCACTAATCATCCCATAAACCCAAAGGGGCCTCTATTAGCATAATTTTGGTTAGTTTTGAAGCTAAAAAGAGAGAAAAATACATAAGCATTCAAGCGAGGACACAATTTTGATGGAGATTCAAGAGGAGATTAACACTACAATTCAAGAGATTGATTGTATTGCTTCTTTTACTCTTTTCTTTATCAATTTTTATGTCTTCCTTTATGAAAAATATGAGCTTTATGAACACAATTATGTGTAATTAATTTATTAATCTAAGGATCTTATGAACCCAATTTTTACCATGTGATGATTTAATATTTTACCTCAATTCTAATTTTAATTTAATTATATTATTTAATCTGATTTGTATGTTATTAATTGTTTGGCCAACAATTTATCTATATAGGCAATTAAATAGATTTGAGAGAATTATTTAATTGTTTGTCTTGATTATGTATGTGATCTATAATTGATGAATTTAATGAGTAGTATGCAATTTATTTGGCATAAGAGTGTGATTAAATTAATTACTATATGGTGTGTAGTTTACTTGAGAGAGGAATACATGCTAGGTTAGATTCAATTGATCATGTATTTAATTGATAATTATGTTAAGGGGATTTTAGCGATTCACATGTTTAGAAAATTAGAGGATTAAGTATTCCTAAATATTTTCTCATATATCTTTTTAGTTACCAAATACAATTTAATTAATTATTGCTACTTACTTTTAGTTATTTTAATTTTGCTTCCTTAAAATATAAAAACACATAAAAAATTGATTTTGTTTTTTAGTTTTAAAATTTAGTTTCTAATAAGTAATATTTCATAGGAATAATCCTTTCTTATCAATATATTATTTGCTACGATACATATACTTGTGTATTCATTGCACACACTTCATGTGTGGTGATCATGTCTGCAGGACATATACTGGTTGTGCACAGGTGTGTGCTAGGCATATGCTGGGCGCGCGCGCACCAGACTCAAAATTTGTGACATTTTTGATCATTTTGTCCAATTTTTCCATTTTTTTAACTTTTTTTTTTTAACTTTTTCTCATTTTTTGTCCATATATTTGTGATGTATTGCCTCTACTATTTTTCTTCGAGTTTTTGAGTTATTTTTTAATAAAAATACTTGTAAAACAATAAAAATACCTGTGATTCCAAAAAGATAAATTTATATAAAATATGATAAAATCATATAATTATAAATCTATTTAAGCAATTAACATACATTAAATCATGGTAATTTTAGTGTTTTTTGAGCACTCATTACTTCTCACAATTTCGAAGGAGTTGGGTTGGGAATTGTTATACTAGATCATGACATAAAGAATTTTGAGTATTAGATATAGATTCAATAAACAATAATGCAAATTTTATCATTCATAATTGTGGAGTATTTAAGGATATAATAGGTAAGTTAATTATGCTTACTCATATTATTTAGGTTATTAAATATATAAATTGATATTTTTTGATTTTCTCTTTTTTTTTTGTATGAAAGTGTCCTTAGACGGAGTCCAAATTCTTTTATTTAATATTATCTAACTAATATCCTTAGGCAGAGTTTATTAATTAATTAAATATTAAATTTCAGCTTTATTTATAAGAAAATAGAAAACCATATAATCATAGCTTTAGGCGGAGTCAAATAATTAGACTTTATTCAAGGTGTCCAAATCAAACCTAAGAATTTAATTGTCCAAGCACTATCTTTCAAGTTTTAAAAAAATTAATAAAAATAAGTCGTCAATATATTTTCGAATAATAATTCTTAGAAAAAAAATTTTGAAATAGAGTTTCACTCTAACTACCAGGTGATTGTGCCAACAAATAAAAGTATACTACTCTAAATCAGACAAGATAATTAAACCTTAAAATCTAATTTTCAGATTTAAGTTTGTAATGAAAAATACTATATTTCTCTCTAACATTTTTAATATAAAATCTTGAATAAAAATAAAATCAATTTATTTTATGGAAATGTTTTACCTATTTAATATTTCTCAAGCATAACAACGTTGTAATTATATCATATTTACAAATAGACATTTATGTTAAATTTAATCTTAGAAAGTTTACCACAATTTGATCCTAATTCTGTTGCTAGAAAACCTCCAAAGAGATTTGCATATTTTCTTATTGAATCAAAAACTAAAAATTTATAAAAATATAGCTATTTCTTCTCAAAAAGAGAAGAACTTAAAATCTAAAAACTAAAAAAATGAAAACTTTCTAGAGAGAGAAAGTACTCAAAAAATATGTTTTGGAATGGGGGAAGAGGGTCCTTTTATAGATTAGAAGAAGGCCTAAAAAGGGGGAAACTATTTCAAAATTTGAATTTGGATGCGTTTGGTTAGGTTGGCACGCGTATAGGGAGCGAAAATCTCGATAGACAAGCGGTTGGAGTGTGCGGGAGATGACTAGGACTGTGCTAGCATATGTATGGAATGGCACGGGCAAGATTCTGTACACAAGACTTGACGCGATGAGCGGCTACCCGCATTGGTACGCGGTAGATTTCTGCCATGTTAACATTTTTGACCATTTTGACCCATTTTGTCCAATTGTTTTCCTTATTTTTGACTTTTCCTCATTTCTTTTCTCAATATATTTCTAATGTATTGCCTCCAGTATTTTTCTTCATGTGTTTAATCATAAAAATATAAATCATAAAATTATAAATCTATTAATTAATTAAAGTACATTAAATTATGGTAATTTTAGTGCTTTTTAAGAACTCATCAGGGCCCAATTTTTCTAATTCCTTAAAAACATTCATAACTTTGAGAAATATGCTCTCACCTTGTTTCATGTAAAAGTTGACTCAATTAGATTTATTATCAAATAGTGTAGCCTTCTTCATCATAGTTTTCCTTTTACGTGCTCATGTTTGAACAATTATTCTCTGCGAAGCTCGATCACAAACTTGAGCTCATCATAAAGTGAAGCTCTGTCCTTGATGAGAACTAGGTCGGTACTTAATTTGAAAACTTCAATAGCAAGCCTAGAATTCTCTTGCTTTAAGGCTTGAGCTAAATGTCTCTTCACCCAATCAACAACCATAACATTTAAGAAGAAAAGATAAGGTTAGTGCTTTAAATCTTACAAAGTAACTAAATCTCTCTATACTTGTGTGCTTTAAAAAGTAACCACATTTCCTTTTATAAGGCAAGGCATTGGGATGAGCAATTGGACAAATTTCAAAAGGGACCCATCTCTTTCATATGAAATCTATCTTTTTAGAATCACATATATGTTTTGTTGTTTTAGAGATATTTATAGCTACAAATTGATTCAACTAATAAACACATGAAAAATAGTATTTGGAAGCACTCAATTACAACTGTGAAGAATACAATAATAATTTATGTAATCCTTACATATGTTCCAAATCAAATTTAAGGAGTGAAATACAAAAGTGCTTCTAGAAGTGTAGAACAATGCGAGGTGTGGTGGGATTTTATATGTGCTGTGGCACATAACTTATGGCTTATGATTTCAACTCTTTACAGATTGACTCATTCCATGACATAAAATAAATTCATGCTATAGTGCCAGACTATATGATCCACATTTTCTTCCTTTTTGCAGGGTTTTCTAGCCTATAAAAGAGACCCATCCCTTTCATAGTAAATCACCCCTCAGCTCTCAATTTCCTCTCATTTAATGTTTCTTGGTTTTTTTCTCTTTTTATTTTTAATTTTCTTCTCTCAACTTAAGAGTTTAAGGAAGTTTAGTTTATGTAATAGTTTTCATTCAATAAACAGTATTGGAAAATCTGCTTTGAGGTTTTCCAAATATTGAAGCAATACTAAAATTCTTTACTTAGAAGGATATACTTAAGGTATAAATTTTAAATGTATTCTTCTATATTTAGATTAATCTTATGCATTTTTCTAAATTCTATGTTTAATTTATTGATCATTTATTTAATTAAGCATGGTTGGTTGAAAATATTATGGGATATTAGTAATGTTGTTACACTTGTGAAGTATTAACATAGGTAAATTTTTTTTTGTATAAAATAAATTAAATTTTATTTCTATATTCAAGTTTTAAAATTTTTTTAAAGAAAAATATATTAACAAATTCTTTTTTAAAATAAATTTAAAATATGAGAGTCAGATTTAGGATTTGATTATATGAGTCTACTTTAAAGTCAACTCTTTGATTTTAGATTTGATTATTTGGATCTTTAGAGTACTTTATTTCAAAGATTTTTATAAGGATTATTATTTGAAAATATATTAACGACATATTTTATGTAGTAGTTTTATAATCTGAAAGTTAGTTCTTCAATACATTAAGATTTCAATGCAACTTTGACACCTTAAATGAGAGTTTAAATTGTTGGCTTAACTCAAGGTGATAATTAAATGGTTTTTTAATTTCTTAAAAAAGAAATATAATTTAATTACATATTTTAGTATGTATATATGTATAAATACATGCATAAATTAACCAAAATATTCGGCTACTGAAAAAAGATAATCTATCTTTAAAATTTGAAGAAGAAGATTGAGCTTAAACATAGCTTAAACCTATTACAAAAAGAGGTAGGATGAGTTTACAAAAATATTAATGAGATCAAGCTTTACAAAATAAATTAGCTTGATCTAATTACAAAATTTACGCATCGCCAGGATTGTTGGTTCAATCTCTCACCTTGGCCTCATCTTCACCCTTCTCTTCATTTTCCTTATATTCTCCATTATCCATCTGTGTTTGAGTGGGGTAATGTGTTATTCCCCCTTCTTGGCCTCTTCATTGAAAGATATCATGGCAAGGTTATAACCAATATGGACGCTAATGAGTGCTTGAAAAGCACTAAATATTACGTGACTTATTTACACTTTAATGTAAAAAAATATTTGTATATGCATATGCATATCAATATTTTAGTAAATCTATGTTTTTAGAATCATGAGTATGTTTTGTTATTTTTTAGGTATTTTTGGCTTCAAAATGATTCAATTGATAAACACTTGAAGGATTGTACCTGAAAGCACTCAATTGCGACAAAAAAAAAGATAATAGATGTAAACCTTACATATGTTTCAACCAAAATGTAAGAGGATGAAATACAAAATAATTTAGAGGCACTCAATATAGTGGGGCCCATGACTATAATTATTGTGTGTTGTGATGCTTGTGCATTTGATCTTAATTTACATACATATTGAATCAATGTATGCCATAGTAGTGGTAATAGTGTGTCATGGTGCATGACCTCACGATCCACATTAATCTCATTTTCTTAGCATTTTTCAACCTATACAAACCCCCTTCCTCATTAATATGTATACCAAAAAATCTGTTTTCTTCATATTTTTCTAAATAGTTTTTGTACTTTAATTTCTTTAGTTTTATGTAGTAGTTTTTTTATTCAATAAGAATTATATACAAATCTATTTCGAGGTTTTTCGGACATAGATCAATATTGAAGTTTTGTATATTGAATGATGCAATTGAGGTATTAACTTTAATTGTATTCTTATATTTTACAATTAATTTTAGGTACTTGATGCTTATTTTCGCAAGTGTACGAATTGTTCAAGTAATAAAGTGTACAAAAGTACGGATATCGAACCCACAAGGAATGACGTTACTAAGTACCGAAATTGACTAACCCTAATTTTATTTGAAAACCGAATTGTTGAAATTTTGTGTACTCAAGCCAAAAGTGTTCTTTTACCATATTTCCCTATGGTTTATTTAGGGGACATAATAGTAATTACTCTTAAACCAAGCATTAGGGTTTCACCTCCCCTATACAAAGCAACCAAATGCTCCTTATTTTAAACAATCATATTCATGCTATTCTTCTAATTGTTTGTGTGCTTCTTTTCCCTCTCAAATTATTTTGCAAAACCCGAATAATTTCTTGTTTAGGCTTCTTTCTTGGATTAATCTATCAAAAATTGTGTAATTATGTTTGATTGATTAATAAGCCTTATTATTTTGTGATATTATGATTATATATTTATGTAGATTCTTTTTTATTGGGTTCTTGAATGTTTGGATCAAATAATTTTGTGAGTGATCATAATTATTTGATTTGCTTATTCAAATTTAAAGAAGCTATCTTTATTGAACTTGTGCTTCAACTTTTGTTCTAGCGTTGCTAGATGATTTAAATTAACTAATTTATTCTTAAATCTTCTAACTAGGATTTGTCATTATTGAATCTTCCCTAGGACACACTTTGCACTTATATTATTGTGCTAACATTTCAGGTTTTTTTGAATGAGTTTGATTGCTTGTGTGACTCATGTTATAAGAAAATTGGTCTGAATCCATATATCTATCTTGTAGAGACTATGAAAGAAGTAATAGTTTGTAAGTAGACTACTTTGGGGGCTTTAACTTGGAGGGTAGTATAAGACATGATCTTGTTATTAAACATTTATTTTCATGCTAGATAGTTAGATAGACGAGTGGACCGATGGTTTTCCTCTTAGGTTATTATTGTGATGTAAGTTGTTTTCCACGTAAAATATCATTTGTCAAGATCTTATTTATTTTTAGCTTTATATTATTTACACGTGCTTGCATATCTAACCACTTGTGAATTTTTAATTAGATATAATTCAAAAAAATTACCTATTCATCTCCCTCTAGGTTAATTAGATCCATAACTATAAATTTTCAATTGGAATTAGAGTGATTCACTGGATATTCTTAGTGTTTGCCTAGGACCTTGTTATGGATCATTTGGGAAAGGGTTCATCTACAAACCATACTCCTTTATTTGATGGGTATAAATACCTATATTGGAAGGATCATATAAGTAATATTGCTAACCATCTACGTAAACCAAAGATAATGTTGTCACACTTAAACCTAGGAAAGAACGAACCATTGAAGATAAATTTGGTAGTAAGTAGAACCAAAACAATTAATGCTATCTTTAGTGTTATGTCTACTTATAAGTTTCTTTGTATTTTTTATGTTAATACTGCTAAACATGCTTGGAATACTTTAGAGGTTTTCCATGAGGGCACCACACAAGTTAAAAGAACTAAACTTCTAATTTTAGTCACTAGGCTTGTAAACCTTAGGATGGAAGAAACTAATTTTTTTTTCTAAATTCTATTTTGAACTATTTGATATTGCTAGCACCTCTTCGAATCTCAAAAATAAAATTAAGGAATTCATGTTGATTTGGAAGATTTTTTACTCAATACCACATTGATTTCATTCAAAAGTCATTACCATTGACGAAAGCATGGATGTAGATACAATCAAAATTGAGAAACTCGTTGGTTTACTTTAAACCTTTGTGATGAGTTTTCTAGCACCTAAAAGAAGAAAGGTATCGCTTTTAAGATCACCATGATTGATGATGGTGGTATTGATAATGATGAGGATGATGAATAATTGAAACTCTTAGCCAAAAGACTCAAGAAAATCATCAACAATAACAATTTATAGACTAAATGACAACCAAGCCATTCAAGGTATCAGAATCTAAGATAACTCAAACCTATGAATTCTGAAGGTAAGAAAATTAAACCAAATAGATCAAATTTTTTGAATGTGATAGGATTGGTCATTTTGCATCTGAATATTTTAACAAAAAGAAGAGAACTATAAGAGCTTTCAATGCTACACTTAGTGACTCAAAAAGTGACAATGACAATCCAAATAAATAAAAAAATAGTAGCATAATCAGAAAATAGTGGCACCAACTATTTAACATTTCCTACAACTATTAACGGACATTCCAAGAAGACCAACAATAAGGAATGTTATTTTGAATATTTATTCAATAAATTTAATACTAATAGTCTTGATGAGCTATTTATAGATTTAGTAGGTTGCAAGTGACAAATGGATTTGTTACTTGTAGAAGTAACCAAACTAAATGATAAAGTTAAATCCTATGAAACAAGTTCCTCAATTATAGAAAAAGAAAAATTAATCTGTTTGAACTTGTTGATGGTTTGAATTCAAGTCTTGTAAATCTTAAATAGGAAAACAAGAATCTTGTGTAGGAACTTGAACAATCAAAGGAATCCATGAAGATTCTAACAATTAGAGCTAAAAAGATAAATAAGGTTCTTAACTATGGAAAACCTTTTATTGATAAGAGAGGGCTAGGCTATATAAACGTGCACTCTATGACATCATCTTCAAAAATAACTCAGTTTGATACACCCCACCCTTCTTCTTCAATGATACACATGGCCTTGGTTAGAAGGATGAGGGCTCCATACCTTCAACATCAAAAACCACATGTGTAAGGCTTTCTAACTCTATCTTACTGTTACACTTATGTACGAAGAACCATTGCACCTATAGTTAAAAAAATTGTTAAGTTTGTGCTTGTCTATCATCATTTGGTAGGAAATGTCATACTAGGTCCACATGTATATTTTTGTTAAGTACTACCCATATTGATAATCCTTTCCATGCTTTTAGTTATAGGGCTCACTATTATCGTCCATCTATACATAGTATGTCCAATAATTTTATTAAAAAGCATGAAGTTGTTGGTTCAAAGAGGCAAGTGAAATTCAACACATTTAATTCGAAGACTAATTATCATCAACCTATCATGAATGTTGCATCTTCATTTAGGATTAATTTGTAATCTAAAGATAAATCCAAGAACATTCCAATGAAAACTAAGGTAATTGATTTCAAATATAAAGATATAGGGAAACCAAAATTTAAGAAAGTATGGTTAGGAAAGATTGTATCTTTTTTGAGTATTTAATAAACCCTAGTTGTGCATCTTTAGTAGGTTTTTTTTTATTTTTATTTTTATTGTGCTTAGAGGGCGTAGATTTGTTTAAACAATGAAATAGACTTTACATACTACTTTCACTTTCAAAGTTATTTTATTCAAATTGACTTTTTTTGAGCAATTGAGTATTTCGACTTGTGCATTTATATACTTTCTCACATGAAAATTAGTCGGTGGAAGTATGATAAATTAAAATTTTATAAACAACCTAGGTCACACCAAGGCCCTAAGTGGAAAACCATCAAACCATCTAGCTATCAACTATGAAAAATAAGTATCTACTTACAAGGCTAGGACTCAAACTACCAACCCAGGTAATGTTCCTAAGTAACATGCCTACAAATTGCTACATTGAATGCAGTCTCTACAATATAGGGATTTGGATCCAGATCAGCATTCTGACAAACTCGAGTCTCACCAGTTAATTGAACCTGTATCATTGTAATCTAAAAAATTAGCACATAAACAAAATTGCAAGTGTGTGTCCTAGAGCATATTCAATAAAAAAACCTAACTAATTTATTTAAAAAATATACCAGATAAATAAAAAAAATATCACCTTTAGAATAATCAGTTTAAGCATAAGTTTAATAAAGATAGCTTCTTTAAAAATTGATAATCAAACCAAATAATTATGATATAATACACACAATCATTTGATCTAGCAATGCTAGAATGAAAATAAAAAAGAAGTTATAACATATAACTAAAATATCATAAACCAATTAAACTTATTAATCAAACACAATCACTAGCATTTGATAAATTAACTAAATAAAGAAACATAAATAATTATGATCTTATATTTACAAAACAAGAGAGAGAATAAAAGATGAAAAGAATATGCATAATAGCTCTTGTGTGGTTATTTTGAAAAGTATGCTTAGCTTTGTATTTATAGAATATTTTAAAGCATATTAGGTTAAAGTGTAATTATCAGATTATCCATAAAATTATTTAAAACATGTTTACAAAATAAGGACAATACTGTAAAAAGCTAATCTAACTCATATTAGAAATACGTTTTAAAATTAGATAATTGGCTTCTTTATTAATCCATTCAATTGCTCAATCAATCGAATACATTGGTTAATTGATTGAACATCCATTCTATTGATCGAGTATTCACTCGATCAATCGAGTGGCTCAAATTCATATTTTTCCTATTGTGTCTAATATGTAATCTAACATGCACCAGAATAGAAATATACCTGATATGTGATCGTTAAAACTTGATAGGTTTTTCGGCTTGAAATATTCCTTAAGATACATCTAGAACCAAAAATTAAAATTAAAGGTTTTGTTTCACGAATATTGCCAATACTAACATAAACTTAACATTATATCTAATGATCGATGCTGATAAGAACTTATCCACACACTCACTAAACACTTATGTATGTCATTCTTGAAGTTTATAAGTACTTTTATAAGATTTAAAGGCTTAAGATAAACTTGCTTGCAAAATTGTGTTTGAGCTCCATTTTTCACTTTATAAACAAATGTAAAGAAAGGCACCTAGTTTGAGAGCTGTTAACTATGATAATAGACTAAAAAGGAAAAATAAAAGAGAAAAGGATATAAAACATGAAAAGCTTTGCAAGCACAAAAAGAAAGAGCCAAAAGTGGTTATACAAAATGAAAATAAATAAATAACTAATCCTTATATATAAAAAAGGGAATAAAAAGTTTAAGTTCTTTCTTGGTATATAGTTTTTATTTTGTGAAATTGATGATACAATTGCAATTTTTCATGATAGGTCATATTCTTTCCTTTGAATCCTCCATGGCTGATTATAAATAAGTTAATTGACATACTTTTGAACTCTAAACATGTTTAAATAAGTATAATTTCCTCATTTAAAGAGAAAAATTATATATATCATATTCTATAAAAAAAATTTATACTACTTTATTTTGTAGAGTCATAAAACTTAGTGGAAGTTTATTCATTGCATAAATCGCATTCCTACTCTTATTGAATTTAAGCTTCAAAGTTAAATTATATTTTCGTATAAAAAAATTGGGGATGAGGGAAGGGGTGGTTATGAGATATTACACATAGGGGAGGACACATTGATTAATTATTCAATTTGATATGTCATATAAGGGGAGAACTTTTAAATGTTAAATGTTCTATCTGTTACCACTCTTTGATTATGTTTTGCTTCGCTTTACTATCATTATGTACTCTGAACCAATAATCAATGAGTCTTTCTAGGCAATTTGCATGCCAATTTTTCTTTTGATATTTGATGTACATATGAGCTGTCAAAGAGTCAAGTAAAGATGGTGTCATCAGATCATAGGATAGTGTTACTATATAAATTTATTTTTCCTATAAGTATCATGTAGTGAGATAAAGGTTTTGTCACACAATTATGCGAAAAAGGGAGATTGTAATGTTTATTAGTATTGGCGATATTCATTAACAAAATATTAAAATTTAAACTAGTTTTTAGGAGCATTTTTATGTCTGTTATTCATATTGAAGAAACTTTCAAGCTTTAACTCAATGTGTTTTAGGTATATACTTATTCTTAAGCATGTTAGAGTACATATTATAAATATAGGAGCTTTCGTATATATACTAGTCGGTTGATCAAAGTGGTAGGTCGATGGATTGAGTATCGATCTTGTACCATCTATGTTTTTTTCGATTTATTTTCAAATAGGTGTTGATCAATCAAAGTTAGGTTCAATCAATCAAGGGACTAGATTGATTGAGAATTGACCATGTTCAATCTACTTGGTTTTGAGTTTATTTGAATCGTTGCTTGATCGGTCAAAAAGTGTTTTGATTGATCAACCTTATAGATTTATTTGATCGAGCCTCGACTAGATCAATTAAGTGGCTAGGGTTTCAACTTTAAAATATTTTGTGTACTCTAGACAAAAGTGTTCTTTTACCATATTGTCCCTATTAATTAATGCTTTATGGTTTGTTTAATGGATAGAATGGTAATTGCTTATGAAACTAGTAATAAAGTTTCATCTCTTCTATATAAACAACCTAATGCTCTGTATTTTAAACAATGACATTCATTTTATTCTTCTAATTTTTTTTGTGCTTTCTCTCTTTCTCTCTCAAATTATTTTGCAAAAACTGAATCATATTTTGTTTAGGCTTCTTTCTTGAATTAATCTATTAAACATTGTGTGATTATGTTTGATTAATTAATAAACTTGATTATTTTATGATATTGTGATTCCATGTTCATATAGCTTAGCTATTTTTTATTAGATTCTTGAATATTTAGATCAAATAATTTTGTAATCAAAATTATTTGATTTGATTATTTAACTTTATAAAAGCTATCGTTATTAAACATGTGCTTCAACTCTTGTTCTAGAGTTGCTAGATAATTTAAATTAATTGATTTATTCTTGAATCTTCTATCTACGATTTCTCATTATTTTATATGCTCTAGGACACACTTTACACTTGTGTTATTATACTTACTGAACAGGTTTGATTGCTTATGTGACTTAAGTTATCAGAACGTTGGTTTGGATCCGTATACCTATCTCGTGGAGACTTTGAAAGAAGCAATGACTTGTAAATAAATTTCTTTGAGGGCTTTATCTTGGAGGGTAATATAAGACCTTACCTTATAATTGAACATTTATTTCATAGTGGATAGTTCGATACATCAATAGTTTTCTTTTTAGGTAATTGTTGTAGGCTAAGTTATTTTTAACTAAAATATCGTGCATGAAGTTATAATTTATTTTGATCGTATATTATTTACACATGATTGTATGTATGTCTGCTTGTGAATTTTTAATTAAACGTATTTTAAAAATTACTTATTTACATCTCTCTAGGTTATTTAGATCCTTAACTATGAACTTTCAAAGATAATAGGTAACAAGTTGGAATTAAACGACATAAAATATATTTTAATATGTATAAAATTTGAATTTTGGTTTGAATTATAAGATAATCTAAAATTAAATATCTATTAAATGATTGATTAATTAATGTTAACATATTGTTTAAAAATATATAAATAAGAAGATGAATGATTAGAGTACATGAATTTATATATATTTTTGTATTCATGATATCACTTATTTTACATTATGCATCAAAATTACTTAAAAATAAATTATTTTTCTAATTTTCATTATAATTTTGATATATAACATAATATAAAAAGATATGTTAAAAAATAGGTGCTATAATATTAACATTTTTCTAGATATTAATCCTTTTCAATTAATTAGCTCATAATGCCACCAATAAATCCACATATAAATACCATCAAAATGAAAGTGCAATATGAATGGGAATTTTGTTTACCGCACATTTAAACAATGCCGGGAGGCATCTTGACATATACATACATATATATATATATATATATATATATATATGCACAAATACAAAGATGATATTCTATAAATATAATCTTGTTATTTTAACAATTACACATTGAGTCTTGTTATTTTAACAATTACACGTTCGAACACCCACATACACACGTAATGTTCATCATCGTGAACATATATTATTACATTATAAGATAATTTATTATATTTAGATAAAATATAGTAGAGAGACTTCTAAGGTGAAACAATAAGAAAAATAATAAAAATAATACATTTAAAAATTCTAACAACAAAAATAGTACTTATTATGATTAACTCATGTATTTTCACTATTAAAAGAAAGTTTAATATATTATTTTATATTGAACGTCGTTCAATTAAAATATGTTCAAATTAAACTATGATCATTTAGACCCGCTCAATATTGAATACAATTTAATTGAATTCTGTTCGATATTATTAAAATGATGTTTTTGTTGATAAAAGTTTTAAAAGGATTATATTTTTTAATTTCCCAAATAATTATTTCATGGAATATTTTTGGATACAGAAGGTGGGGAGAAGGAAGGGATGTTGGGGATATTTGGATATAGAGGTGGAGGCAATCTGTATTCTGGATATAATGGTGTTGGTGGCAGATTAGGAAATTTGAAGCGAGGGAAATTTGGAAGGTTAGTCAAGGTTGGGTTGGAGTTGACAGTTTCCTAGTGGCAATTGCTAATTCAAAGCCAGCCAATGAGAAAGTGATGAACAAAGCTAAGACAAACAAACGTGATGATCCCATTGTGAGTAAATTTGGAAATTATAGTTATTCGGTAACTGTAGTGGAAGAAAGAGAGGAAATATTTGGATGAATTATGAGCTCTTATCAAAGACTAGGTCAAGATGGTGTAAATGTGGTGGGAAGATAATGATTTTGCTTCTGGGTTTTTTAGTCATTGAAGAGACTCGGCATACCTTTTAATTTTTTAATTTTTTTTATTTTGAGGGTGATAATTTATCAAAATATAATGCATTTATTGTGGGTTTTAAATGGTCGAAAAGTTTGTTGTGAGAAGTAAATGAATAGTACAAATGTCAACTGGTTGGTATAGTAATTCAACTGCAAGCTAATTAATATTAAATTAAAAATGTGGTCGGTGTACATCTACTCTACTGATAAGATTCAGAATCTTCTATTATTTTAAGTTAAATAATACAAAATATTGTTTGTTTTAAAAAAAATAAAATGTTAATACTTCATGTCTTTGTTAACTTTTCAATATTATTCCAAGCATTATTTTAACCCATTGCTGCAGAGCAATAGCACCAAAGGAAGAAAAAATTGTAAGATGCGCAACCTCAAGACTAAAGTTCAAATTAAATGTCTGAATTATGTAATATTATTTATAAAAAAAATAATATGCGAATCAGAAACATAGGAAGATTTTACTTTATAAAGTTATTGTAAGATTATAATATTATTGTAAAATTGTAATGATATTATTTATAAAATTGTAAGATGCACAAACTCAACAAAATATTGTAAGATTACATAAGAAAAACACAAGTAATAAATGTTTGGTAAAGAAAACAAGCAATATGATTGGTTATATATGTACTTCAATACTAATGAATAACACCTCATGTAATATTTAAGTGGAATAGAAACACTTAAACAGATGGGAAAAAAGAACCTACAAAGGATGGGAGGAGCTACTATGGCTCAATCAAAATGGATGTTCTAGGATAAGAATCATGCAAGAAGTATCTCACCACACTCATTTTCCTTCTAAATATACACCTAAAGGTAGTCACACAAAACATAAATGAAAAACGATAGAGAAAAATGATAAACGACGATAAGAAAAATAATACAATAAATTGGAAATAAAAATAAACAAGTATAGGTTTGCCTTCTGCATTAGTTGCCCTTTTTTGAGAAGAAGACTCTTTCGACGCTTTAATGGCAAAAAATCCCTTAGCAAGTGAATGATACTCAAACATATTAAGCACATTGAAAGTGGGTGAAATATTAAGATGTTCAAGAAGGTCAAAGACATAGGCATTCAGATTAACTTTACTATTAATTATGTTTTATACCCACAATATTTGGGATAATTTACAAAAATATTCAAATGTTTACTTTGTTTCAATTATGTCCACAACGTATGAATTAAAGATAAAAACATGTCTAACAACTTGCATTTTTAACGTTGCAATTATATATACAACGTATAGATAATGATGCAATTATGCCCAAAGTTAGATATGTTTTTTTATCGCTACTCATACATTGTTGGCATAATTACAACAAAATAAATGCTTTGGAAATTTTTGAAAATTATCCCATATTTTATGCATTAGTTGCCCCTTTCTTGAGAAGAAGACTCTTTTTATACTTCAATAGCAACAAATCCTTCAGCAAGTGAATGATACTCACATATTAATCACACTGAAAGTGGGTGAAATGTTAAGATGTTCAAGAAGGTCAAGAGCATAGGCATTCAGATTAACTTTATGATTAATTATATTTTATACTCACAATGTATGGAATAATTTAAAAAAATATCCAAATGTTTACTTTGTTGCAATTATGCCTAAAATTTTATAAATTATGGACTTAATTAACCTAGATGGGTGAATATGTTATTTTTAATTTTTGTCAATTTATAATTTAATAACATAAAATAAGCGGTCAGGTATGCAATCACATGTAGGAATAAAGTGTCGAAATAAAAGAATAACACATGATATTTTTTAGGTGGAAACAATATATGTCATAACCATGACCTAAGAGGAAAACCATCGGTCCACCGAATCACCTAACTTTCAACTATGAATAACAAATGTTCAAGTATAAACTTGATCTTATGCTACCCTTCCAAGGATACTACCCCAATGTACCTTACTTATGAATCCTTGCTCTATTTTCATAGTTTCCAATATTAGCATGAGTAGTTTCTAGACCAACGTTCCAATAAGTTTTCCACCAATCAAATACGTTTCCAAATCAACTGCAAAATGGTTAGTACAAAAACACAAGTTCCTATGTGTATTCTAGAACGAATTTAATAATGAATAATCCTAACTAGATGATTCAAAACATATGTCACTTAAATTAAACAACTAGAAAATCCTATAGGAAAAAGATCAAGAACAAGTTCAATAAAAATAGCTTCTTTAAAGATCAATAATCAAACCAGATAATTATAATATAACAAACACAATTATTTGATCTAACAATTCAAGAACAAAAATAAAGAAGAAGCTATCAGAACATGTGATCAAAATATCATAAACTAATTAGACTTATTAATCAATCAAACATAACCACCAATATTTGATAGATTAACTAAATAAAAAAGCCTAAAGAATTATGATTTTATATTTCCAAAATAAGATAGAGAAATTAAGAAGAAGAGAATAATGTTCTTGTGTGGTTGATTGAAACAATGAGCAATGTGCTTTATTTATAGGAAAAATTAAAACCCTTAATCCTATGCAATTGATAAATATATTTTCTATTGCAAATAAGATTAGTAATACTCATTAATTAATTAATTAATTAAGAAGACTCGTATATAATTGATAAATATTTTTTCTATTACAAATAGGATTAGTAATACTCACTAATTAAGAAGACTCCTATTTAAAGAAGAGTTCTTTTAAAGTAGACTCATTAAACATGAAGACTCCTATTTAAAAAAGAGTTTTTTTAAAGTATATTTTAGGCTATCTTTTAGGCTAAGATTTAAGGTATATCTTATTTAATATGTTAGCATATATCTTATTCTATATTTTTGTAACAAAAATTATTTTAGATTTATGAATTTGTGCTATTAAATATATGAGTGTAATCTTATGTGTTATAGTTATAATAGATATACCTAAAGTACGAGTATTTGAAATTATGATGTTTCTTCAACTTTACTGGATAGACTTGATTGCGAGCTTAAAAATAAGTTTATAGGTAAATATTTTGTTCACAAAAATAGCGTACACTTATAATCCTTATAATGCCCACAATGTATCAATTAAAGATACCAATATGCCTAACGTTATGCATTTTTAAAGTTACATTTATGCCCATAATGTATAGAGTATAGTGCAATTATACTCAAAGTTAGATATGTTTTTATCGTTACTCATACGTTATGAGCATAATTATAACAAAGTAAAAATTTTGGACATTTTTGAAAATTATCCCATATTTTGTTAGTATAAACATACTTAACCCTTAACTTTATGACAAATCATGGAAGCACCTATTTTCCTATCTTCCAACTTGTTGTAGACTCTAGATGGTCCGCTATCCTTTTCTATGTGAACCATTATGTATCTCCTGCTAAAAACTCTTTAACTCTTCTTTTCTGGTCAACCCTTTCATGGTAATTTTGATTAGCTTGAGCTAGATGCTACTTAACTTCAAGAATCATCTTTTAAATGTCTAGGGCAGTATTTGTTGCAACTTGACTCTTCAAAATTGGAAGAGTTGTAAGATCAATAGTATTATTATGGTCCTTTTTATAAACTATTTGAGAAAGGAATTTTATTAATTAACTTGATAACTATTCCATTATAGGAAAATTCAGCTTGAGTTAAGGCAAAATACCATAATTTAGGCCTATAACCTGATATACATCTAATCTTATTACCTAGAGTTCTATTGACCATCTCTATCAACCCATGAATTTAGAGATGATATATGGTGCTACACTTGGAATAAAATATCTTATACAGCTCTCTCAAAATGAATGTGAAATTTACATTACGATCAAAGATAATAGACATTATAAGAGTTTGGGCAATATAGGACGGTCACAACTATAGAATGAGAAACAAATAGAACAATCAAAAGTTTATGGTTGTTCTATAAGTCTTATTGGATGCTTATTACAACAAATTTGAAGCAAAATGATAAGAGTCAAATTATTGCATTATTGTTATGATTTAAATGTTGATATTTGTGTGAAAATTGCGCTTATTTGATTATTTAATCCACAAATGTCATTTCATGGGTATTTCGTGTTTAAAATGTAATTTCAGGTAAAATCATAATTTTGGAAAAGTTTGGGACAAATTTCAATGATCGGGATTGAGTGCAAATAAAAAGAAAACAAAATTTTAAAATTTGGAATTTCGCCGCCGGCAAAAACCTTATAGAGAATATGTTGAAAATCATGTAAGGAGCACGGGTTTTGACAAAGCAATTTTGCCGCCGGCCAAAGCAATCTCGTCGCCGGCCAAGTTAATCTCGCCACCGGCCAAGATAATCTCGCCACCGGCAACATTAATCTCGCCACTGGCAACATTAATCTCGGCGAGAATCTACGGAACCAAAATCGTAACTTTTCCAGAAATCTCGCTGCCGGCGAGTTTCGTCCAAAAACACATTTTTTTGTGTTGTGTTGTTCCAAAATTACCCCCCAAACCCTAGATCTATATATACAATATGATGGAGAAAGAGGGGGACGGCAGAAAGGGGAGTTCAAAGACATTTTTGAAGGAGAGAAAGAAATTTTGGAGAGAAAGTTTGGAGAAACTTGAAGGATCTTCACCATTGTTGCTACCAAGTCTTCATCTTCTAGAGTTTTTCATCTCTTCTCCTTAGCTTTTATATTCTGTAGTTTATTCAGTTTTGTTATTCATGGATTCAATTGAAATAATGGTTGTTCTTATTTCTATTATGAACTAATTCGTTTTTGCTAAGGCTATGATGTAGTTAAATCAAGGAAATCTGATTTCTTTTGTTATTGTTATATGAATTCATTGTTTTCAAGTTGAGTATTTATTTCCATGCTTAATGCTTTTAAATTTCTGGCCAAATTTTAAATGATTTGTTGCATTATATTGAGACTGAGAGGAGATGTGTAATGAATGCTTCTTCTGATAAATACCGTATGTTGAATGCGAGTGTGAGAACTAATGCATGATGTATGTGGTTATTCTAGAAATTTCATAAATCGTAATGTGCTTGTTTGTGATTAAATCTTCATAGAAATATAGTTGGTTTTCATAGATAAGTAATTCTAATATAACTCGAGAGAGAGTATTAGGTAAATTTGGGTTTTTCAACCATCACTTTTAGCTTTGATTCTCATATAACATGACTTGAAATTGGATTGAATTGATTTAGCGAAATAAAATGCCTTAGCGTTTTTAATCATTTGTGAACAACATTAAATTTTGTTATTTGCGTTTAGTTTCATGTTCATTTTCTTTTTAAACAATTTCAACAATTCGGTTTTCAAATAAAATTAGGATTAGTCAATTTCGGTACTTAGTAACGCCATTCCTTGTGGGTTCGATATCCGTACTTTTGTATACTTTATTACTTGAACGATTCGTACACTTGCGAAAAAAAAGCATCAAGTTTTTGGCACTGTTGCCGGGGAATGGTTTGATTTTATTAATATCGATACTACCTAATCTTAGTTTTAATTTGAAGTTAATTTGCTTTTCTTTCTTTCATTTTTAATTTTGTTTATTTTTCTGTTTTATTTTATTTATCATAAAAAAAGTAACTTTGTGTTGTTTTTGTGTTAGTTGATTTTCTGGTTGTAGGATTTTTGTATGAGACATACAAGAAGCCTTAACCTTCTTCCATTTGATCTGGAGATTGATAGAACATATAGGCATCTAAACCGAGAGAGAAGACGTTCAACTTCAGCTCCTAATAGACAATTAGCCATGGATCTACCATTTGTTAAGGGAGGTGGAAATCATAGAGCTTTGAGGGATTATGTTGCGCCTAATGTTGCTGGAACTATTTCGGGTATAAGGAGGCCAACTATTCAAGCCAATAACTTTGAGATAAAACCATCCTTTATCCAAATGGTTCAATCAAATCAGTTTGGGGGAATGTCAAAGGATGATCCAAATGCACATATTGCTTACTTTCTAGAGGTGTGTGATCTTTACAAGATAAATGGTATGTCCGAAGATGCTGTAAGATTGAGGGTTTTTCCTTTTTCACTTCGGAATAAAGCCAAGGAGTGGCTAAACTCATTACCACCAGGATCAATTACAACATGGAATGAATTGGTTCAGAAATTCTTATCCAAGTTCTTTCCTCCTACTAAGATAGCAAAATTGAGGAATGAAATCACATCTTTTACACAGTATGACCAAGAATCATTATATGAAGCTCGGGAAAGATTCAAAGCAATGTTGAGGAAGTGCCCACATCATGGTATACCAATTTGGCTGCAAGTCTCTACATTTTATAATGGGTTGGTTTCAAACTATCGTGCAATGATTGATGCTGCAGCTAGAGGGTCTTTAATGGGAAAAACACCGGAGGATGCTCATGAGTTGTTAGAGATTATGGCAGAAAACAACAATCAATGGCATTCAGAGTGGGTAATTGCAAAAACACCAGCAGCAGTGCATGAAATTGATTCAGTGAATGCTTTGTCGACTCAAGTTACTGTTCTTTCAAGAAAGATGGATTCTTTGTCATCCAAATTAGAATCCAAACCAACTACACAATGTGATTTATGTGGTGGAAATCATGCTAGTATCGAGTGCCAAGTTGTAAATCCATTTGCTTTACCAAATGTTGAGCAAGCAAATTATGTTTCAAATTTCCAAAAACCTCAACATAACCCATATTCGAACACCTACAATCCAGGTTGGAGGAATCATCCAAATTTGTCATGGGAAATAACCAAGGGGCATTCAAACCGTCATCATCTTCCTACCAACCCCAAGAGAAGAAACGAACAAATTTGGAAGAAATTTTGGGAAAGTTCATTGATGAGACAAGAGCAAATTTCAGAAATCAAGAGGCAATCAACAGGGACATCCAAAATCAATTGGGGTAGCTTTCAAAGCAGATTGCAGAAAGGTCTCAAGGATCGCTGCCTATTGACACAATAAATCCCATAGAGCATGCAAAGGCTATCACATTGAGAAGTGGTAAAGAACTTGAATGGCAGAGGAAATCAGAGAAAAAGATGGAAGAATCTAAATAAAAGCCATCAAGATCCCAAGATATTCAACCTTCCCCATATGCAAAATATGAGCCTCCTATCCCATATCCTCAAAGATTGAATAAGAAAAAGCTTGATAATCAATTTGATAAATTTTTGGATATTTTTAAGAAATTGCATATTAACATTCCTTTTGCAGAGATGTTGGAACAAATGCCCAAGTATGCAAAATTCATGAAGGAAATTCTATCAAAGAAGAGGAAGCTGGGAGATTATGAAAGCTGCTATGCTAAATGAGAAGTGCAAAGGTCAGCTTCTTCAAAGAAAACTCGCCATTAAATTGAAAGACCTGTGGAGTTTTACTATACCTTGTACTATAGGGAGTTGCAATTTTGATAAAGTCCTATGTGATTTAGGAGCAAGCATTAATTTGATGCCACTTTCTGTTTTCAGGAAACTAAGCCTGGGAGAAGTGAAGCCCATTTCAATCTCTTTTACAATTAGCGGATCGATCGGTGAAATATCCTCTAGGGGTAATTGAGGATGTTTTAATTAAAGTCGACAAATTTATTTTCCCTGTAGATTTCGTGGTGCTTGACATGGAGGAAGATAGAGAGATACCGTTGATATTGGGGAGACCGTTCCTTGCAACTAGAAGGACATTGATTGATGTTCAGCAAGGAAAGCTCATTCTACGGGTGCAAGATGAACAAGTAACTTTTGATGTTTTTGAAGAAATAAAATTTCCAAGTGATGTACATTCTTGTTTTCAAATTAACACTCTTGACGGGTTAATCTCGGAAACTTTTGAGGAGAGAACTCCATTGCTACCACTAGAAGCTTGCCTTGTGAAATCTGCAACAATTGAGGAGGAAGATGAGGGGATGAGACAATGTTCCGAATTACTGGCAGCACCTCATGAATATTTGTGCAATGATGAAACATTTAAGGAGTTGGGAACAAATGAAACTCCAACCTCCGTGGTAAAGAAAGGAGCCAACAAGATTGAGCTAAAGCCAATGCCATCCCATCTAAGAAAAAAAAATCTTACGTTCACTGCCGACGAGGGCAGTTTCACCACCGGCGGAAAGGAGATCTCTCTTTCTTTAATTTTGATTTTTCATTTATTTTTCTGCATTTTGATTTAATTTCATTTATTTCTTTATTATCTTATTTTTATTTTTATTATTTTATTTTATTTTATTTTTATTTCTCATTTACATTTTATTTGTTTTAATTTGCACGTTGATGATAATAATGTGATTCTGATATCAAGTAGCTTTTAGAAGACATTAAATTTTGCTTCGGTTTAAAGATAATTTCAAATGTTAATTTTACCTAGTTGGCGACTCTTTTGGTATATGGTATGATTTGGTTGATTAGTCTAAATGCTTAGAGAAGTCTTATGTGCAAAATTTTCATGGACATTTTTGTGAGCTCAACAAAGTCTAGAAGTCATTTGAAAACCTCTTGAGGCGAAATAATTTGGAATTGCACTGTTTAGGATATGATGTAGGCCATTTTTGGATCGATTGTGCCATTTTAAGCCTACCTTGTTATCCATATATCACTAGTAACCTCTTTGAGCCTATTTAAATATATTGTTAGCCTTACTTTTCTTTCTTTTTTCCTTATATAACCTACCTTTTATTGAGCCAAATACATATATATATATATACTACCTTATTTGTTAAGAGCACTTAATTTTGAACACAAATTTTTGAAGAGGAATTAGAGAAATCTTCCACATATATTGGAAGATATTGGTTGGGGGTTATGTCTTTTCAAGAGCAATTGAAAAAAAAACAATTTTCACATATATTGGAAGGAAGTGGTTAGCTTTTCAAGAGAAATTGGAGAAATCTTCCACATATATGGGAAGAAAGTGGTTGGCTTTTCAAGAGCCATTGGAGTAAGGATGCAAAAAAAAAAAAAAACAAAAAAGAAGAAGAAGAAGAAGAAAGCCTTCACATTCTAGTAAATAAAAGAGTGTTAGTGATGGATGTACTGAGGTGAAAGATTGAGGAAGAACTTTGTTTATCTGTGGAAAAATGGGTTATGATCGGAAGAAACAATTTGGGTTAATTGGTGTTATTCTTTTACTTAATTGGTTGTGTTTAATGTAATAAGTGCTCTTATTTGTATTTTGACACTTCTCGTTTTTCTTAACCAAATACCTAAGCCTAACATTACAAGCCTCATAAAGTCCTATTGATCCAAAGTGGTGTATTTTCCTTCATTAGTGGAGAGAGGTTTGAAAAGTGAGCCTATGGAGGTTGAGATTTCACCTTTTTGTTTGTGGATGTTATGCATAATATTATCCGGGCATTATGGCTATTGGTTTGTGGTTTGATGGATGTTTAAGAGTCAATAACAAAAGTGAAATTGGCATTTGAGATTTCTTAAAGCTTAGGTGACATTTAATTATTCTATATGTCGGGTGTTATTTACAATTTTTGAGACATTTGTGCAAATTATTTGTTATGTGATTTTATTGTTTTAAGTTAGGATAGTTATAGGTAAGATGTTTGTGGGTATCATCACTGAAAACCCTCACGAGACTACAACTCGTCCTATTAGGGCCGCCTAGGGGTTTAAAGGCTTATTGCATACGCTTAATGTAATGTTGTAAATAGAATAAATTTCCTTTGAATTTTTCTTTTAATGTCTCCTTTGAAATTATTCATAGATCGATTTTCTTGCTAGAGACTAGCAAAAAGCTGGTTGCGGGTTGTTGATAAGAGTCAAATTATTGCATTTTTGTTATGATTTAAATGTTGATATTTGTGTGAAAATTGTGCTTATTTGATTATTTAATCCACAAATGTCATTTCACGGGTATTTCATGTTTAAAGTGCAATTTCAGGTAAAATTATAATTTTGGAGAAGTTTGGGACAAATTTCAATGATTGGGATTAAGTGCAAATAAAAAGAAAAGAAAATTTCAAAATTTGGAATTTCGCTGCCGGTGAGAATATTCTCGCCGCCGGCGAAAACCTTATAGAGAATATGTTGAAAATCATGCAAGGAGCACGGGTTTTGGCAAAGCAATCTTGCCGCCGGCCAAGTTAATCTCGCTGCCGGCCAAGATAATCTCGCCTTCTAATTTTTTGGTATTTTCCCTCTCAAATCACTCTTTCTTCTCTTTTGTATAGCTCCTTAGTAAGCAGTTTGAAAAAGTATAAAATGAATTAGGAACCATAATGGGTGTTGTATTTTAGGCTATAAATAAAGCCCCTTCCTTCACTTTGAAATCATCCAAAAATTTGTATCTCTTCCTCTCTTTTGTATGAGAAATTGATTAGCTCAATCTTGCTTAATCAGTTGTAATTTTTGGAGTTCATCTTATTTGAAGATAGAAGAAGTGCTCAACGACGCCCAATGATATAAGTAACATTTATACCGAACTTGTTAAATTTCTAGTAATTTTATTTTTTTGTTTTAATATTTTATTTAATATCTACTTTAGTTTCTTTTAGCATTATATTTCCAATAACATTATTTTGTTGGACTAATTTGAGTTATATTCGTATAAATCATAGTATTTATGAATAGTAACTATTTAGAATAAGAAAAATATACTTAATTTTCCTAACGTTCTCAACCTCTCAAAGTGCTCATTGTTTACCAGCCACTCTTGATGTCGTTAACATCCATTCATTGATGTTGTTCTTCAGTCATCTATCCTTCGTCCCTCCCTCAATAGCTATGCATCATTCCCTATTCTAGCTACTCTTCTTCTGGCGTGGTTCTACTCTTTCTATCGACGTTCCATCTTCACCAATAGTCGTGCCATCGCCAACTTCGTGTCATGTCGTTGCTCTACCGCCGTCTGTCCTAACCTACCTTGTCTTCCTCTTTAGCCAAACGTCTATCTCTTCGTGGTTTGCCATTTTTTTAGTTTATATTGTACTTTTTTTGAATAAAATGTTTAAATAATCTATATTATTATTTTTTCGTTTTTATTTTTAGAATATATTATTTTATTTTTGTTAATTTTTTTCCTTGCTTGTTTAATTTGCTTAATTTTATTAAATGAGAAAATAGAAAGGATGTGTTTTATAAATTCAATAAAAAATTTCAGTTTAGATATAAATAGTTGAAGTATTATGATAGATGTTAATTGAAAAAGAATATAGGATTGTTATAATGTTAAATTAGACCTCATAGACAATTTCTTTGCACAAGATTTACCGAAATAATGGCGACAATGTCAATAATTGGTTTCTTTGAATCAAAACCTCATAATCTATTCAAGAATGCAAAGAAACCTACTTTCAAGACGTTCCATGGCCTTCTCGATCTTCTAAAGGTTAAAACTGGCAATCTCAATGGACCTCTAATAGAGTAGAAGCAATTAGCTAAAACTATTATCAAGCTTCGATATTTTATAGACCAAGGAAGTGCAAAAAGGAAAGCTAAAACTATTATGTCATTAAGCCTTTTATTTCATCCATTACTTTTCCTTTACACAATATAACAGCACCAAGGATGTGATGTTTAATCATAACTTCAGTCTAGTTCTTAATTTCTTTTTGGTATAGATTCTTGAGACTTCATGAGCAGAAAGAAATTCTTACCTCATGCAAAAGTGCATTTGATGTATCCTGTCTCTGCATGGAAGAAAAATTATCCTACTTCAAAACAGAAAAGGTACATTTATTATACTTTGTAGCAAACTAGCAGTTAAACTATCAGTAGTCATTCAATAAAGGATTTGAGATATAACTCTACTGTGAACAATACTTGACATCACATTTCACTTATTGTGTAAGTAGCGACAACTAATAAACAATTTAGCTCCATACTCATACTAGACACCAAAGCCTAAGATCGAAAGTTTAGGCAAAAAGCGCACCAAATATATCTTGTTGCAGCATATTAAAAACGAATATTAAAAATAAGCTTTTTTGCTCCAAATGGATTGTGTTATATATGATCAAGATATGGTGCTATTGCATCACCAAGTGGAGGTAGAGTTTCCTGATAACAAACCAGCAGAGAAACATGCAGCTACTTTGCTGGAATTTGGGAGGACCAAGAATGGAAAGAACATCACTGCTATGGCTCTCACTGTTGGAATTCCTGCAGCTTTTGGAGCTCTGGTACTTGTCATAACAATCTTAAAAATTTCTATCCTATATCAGACCTTACAAAAATGTACCCTATGTGTTTGAATAAATACTGCATTGCAGCTCATACTTGGAGACAAGATAAAGACAAGAGTGGTATTGTGGCCTCTTGAGCTTGAAGTTTATTTTCCAAGTAACTCTTTAGGTAACCTTTTTGTGTTGCTCTTACTGGTCTCATTTAAAACAAAAAAAAAAAAAGACTTGAAACTACTCTAGCTATGCTGGCACTGCTGAGAAATAGTTTCGAAGTAGAGAAAACAAGAGAGCGAAAAATATTCATATTGTTTAACATCTCATATTTATAAGCAGACTAAGTTGATAACACTAGTGATATAAAATCCTAATAGGATACTTAACACACAAAAGGAAACTAAATAGAATAATAATATTTATTTTCAAACACATTTGTCTAGCAGAAACCCTTAAGGCTTCACAGATTAACAAATGTTTACTTCAGAAATTAACTTTATAATATTTCTTTTTCTTTAAAAGAATATAGGACTGCTATAAAGTTAAATTAACAATTCATATACAGCTGGTAAGTCTAAATTATATATATATATATATATATATATATATATATATATATATATTTCATGATTATCTAGTTTTAAAAAATTAATTATTTTGTGTAAGTAGTTTTAAGTAAAGATCTATACTCACCAACAAAGTTTGAGTAATTGTGAGACAAGTGGTGCATATACACGTTTGATTATCGTTCAGATAATTGATGAGATGAACTTGAGTGAGACAAGCTATATATTTATGTACTTATGTACGTACTTTTACATTTGTGTAAGGTTTAGAATGTATAGTGTAATTATTATAATCTATACAATGATTTTTAATTAACTTGCGTTTTGACATATATGTATGTTTATGTTTTCCAAGTATACGTACTTATGTGTATTTGTTTGAAAGATGAACTTGTTGTGATAAGTTGATAATGAATGATAGATTTCTTAAATTGAGTAAAAATGATGAATACTTATTGTGATCAATTGAGAATTAAATGTGATATTATATATGTGATAAAATTTGTGATGTAAAATTTTATTTATACAAGTATAAAAATAGAAAATAATAAATATTAAAATTAAAAAAAATATATATATATAAGACGGTCACTAACTATCTTATATGTATATATAGGATAGCAACAAACTATCTTATTAAAACTATATAGGACGATCATTTTAAGTAAATAGATGATCAGTAGCCATCCTATAAGAAATCATATATGATAGTCAATGATTGATCTATTTCAAGGAAATGGGGCAGTCAGAAGCCATCCTATAAGAAATAATATAAGACGGTCAATGACCGTTCTATAAGAATTTCTTAAAGGATGGCTACTGACCATCCTATAAGATTTTCTTATTAGATGGCTACTAACCATCCTAATAAAATCTATCAGCCACTACCATAATTAAATTTATATGCCTTTGAGTCTCAAAGAACCCCAAGATAAAATACAAACTATTATCTTCCCAAATATTCTTGGGAATATGCAATGGGGTTTGACAAACAGAACAATGTTGTAAAAATTTAGCCACTTCTCTTCTTAACTTAGGCTAAAAGAACCTAACCTTCAGTGCGACAATAGTCTTGTCCCCTTTCAAGTGCAACAAGGCCTCCCAAATGGTATTGTTTAATTAGTTGTTCCTAATACATGCTGGAAAGCACGCATATTTAGTGATTTATTAAAAATAAAAGAATGAATTATGTTGTAATATGGTATTTTAACCTAAGTATTTTATGAATTTTTTTTTCAAAATCACGGGATGTATTTTGATATATTTCATATAATTTTGGACTTAACAAATGCAAATGACAAAGGACTAATCAAATTCTCATAATCAGGGCCACAATTTCATACAATGGAGGGCCTAAATGTAAACATTTATACAAGATATATCAAGGAGAAATCAAAACATTAAATTGTCATAATTAAGGGCGTGTCGTAGCATGATTACACATGCATCACAACATAGCACTCCTAGGATGAATTTACACATATCTGGAAATAAGGTCGCATCGACGCATGAGTTGACATGCATGGTGTCTTATGAAGTCAGATTTGTATTCCAATGATTGATTTCAAGTTCAACTTTGCCCAAAAAATTTTAGATTTGTTAGATTAGCATTTTAATTGCTTTAAACTTTGACAACTCTAATCCTAACTACATTGAAACTACATATAACTATTTTTCTATAAATATGTAGCTAGGGTTAACAATAAAAGCATCTATTGATTGTAGACATATATTTATAGACAATATATAGGTCTATAGAGAAATTGGAGGTTAGAGACAAGATGGAATTCAAAGAGGCATTTAGAAAGTTGGAATTGAGACATTGATGTTAATCATTAGCTTCTTCTCCTCCTCCTCCTCCTCCTCCTCCTTATTCTTCTTCTTCTGTTTCTTTTTAGTCTTATATTATTTTAATTATGACTCTTTCAACGCTATGTTTAAATTCCATGGATATGCATATATGAATTAAAATAGCTAACTAGTTTATTACATGTATATGTTTAATGCTAGTTTAAAAGTGTTAGTATATTATGAGAATATAATTACTAATATTCTTATTTAATGTATTATCTTGTTGTTTTGTGACAGTGTGATAAGTAGTGTTGATACCTTCATTAAAGGTTACTAAGAATTAAAATATTGCATAGTTTAGTCATATCCTTTTTAAAATGTAATGTAATGAATGAATTATTTAGCGATATGACTAGGTTGTTCATGATTAGGTTAGTTACTAAGTAGATATTTAATCAATACCAAACTAAGAAAAGGTGCATTATGAAGTCTAGCCTTAATTGTCTAGACTTTTCAAGCTAAAGTTAAGAATTCATTGATAATTATAATATTTATTCATGATATAATTGGTTAGATTATAGGCTAATGGTGATGATAGTCCCATAATCACATGCATTCCTTAATCTGTGTGCTCATGTATTTTATGTTCTATTTTTAGTTAAAAAGAATTTTCAAAACCTTATTTACTAATTAACTAACAAGCTAATAAGTAGTGATAGTTATTATAGCAATTCTCGTGAGTTCTACAACTTTTGTTCTTAAATTATTTATCATTTGTACAATTTGATCACGTATATTTAGGTGGTTTCAAGTGTATCAAATATTTGGTACCATTGTCGGAGATTATTTTTATAATTTTATCATTAATTATTAATTTAATTTTGATCCTTTTTATTTTTATTTTTTATTTTTTTACTTTTCTAGTAACTTCTTTTTCATTAATTAATACATCAGTTTTTTGTTTTTATTTTCTCATATTTGTTTTATTTTTAGATTTTTATTTTAACTTCTTTTTATATTTTTTTTCATTTTTTTTAGTTTGTTAACTTTTACTCTTTCTTTTAATTTTAGTAGCTGAATACAATACATAAATTCCTATAATTTAACATGAAAAGGGTCACTACAAGCAGATACAACAAAATCCTCTTCTTCAAGTGAATCTAAAATTGAACACAAAGAGATGGTAGTAGTAGACCCAATACTTAAGGAATTAGATGCATCTGACTTGAAGCAGTAACCTTTGTGCATTGTGTACCCCAACTTGGAGGTAGGATTTGAACTCGAATCAAGATTAATACATCTTTTACCTACTTTCAAGGACTTAGTAGGACAAGTTCCAAATAAGCATTTAAAATATTTTCATGTAGTATGCTCTACCATGAAATCAGTTGGGTTTACTGAAGAGAAAATTAAACTTAAGACATTCCCCTTCCCACTTGTAGATAGTGTAAAGAAATGACTCTATTATCTCCCTTTAGGTACTATCTCCACATGGTCTAACGTGACCAAATTATTTTTAGAGAGATACTTTTCATCTTCTGAGGCCATACAAATTGGAAAAATAATTTGTGGCATAAGGTAATTCAAGGGTGGAAACCCTATATGAATATTGGAAAACAATGAAAAGATCTCAACCAAGACCTTTCAAGTGGTTTCAAATTATGGTAGAAGTTACATCTGTCAGGCTAAGATGCTTAACCAAGCGCTACATAGTAAAAAACCTATTGAATTTCTTTCATTTTACTTTTATTTGACCATTAGTTTTTATTTCATATTATGATTATTGTTATTTTTTGTGTTATTTGATTGTAATGGACATTACCCGACTTAGGTTGAGGAAGTATTATGCATTATCATCAAATACTATTTTTATATAGTAATTTTTTTTCGTTATTTCTAAGTAACTTTTCTTAACTTTTTAGTTTTTTTTTCAAATTTTGTAAAATTGGAATTTTGGAAAAAATTGAAAATTTTCTATTTTCGCCACGGCACAATGCTCTCGAGTCAAAAAGTAGGAACGTGAAATAGGGTTGCATTGCGGCATGATTTTAAGTGCACCATGGTACACTGATCTTGGGTTGGATTCTAGGGATTCATTTTTTATTCACACTGTAGCATGATTTTGTGTGTGTTGCAACTTGTGTACATTTTTAATCCTAAAATCTCGCCCATGCTAGAAATAACATATCAAACACATAATTTTCTAACTTTTTTCAAGTCCTATTCCTCTCACACTCTATCACAATTATTTCTTTATTCTCCCAATTTGTGGGTTTAGTTTTTTCTTTGTAGTTTTATTTCTTTTCATTACTTTCTTTTATTAGTAATTGGTGTAATTTGTCTATTACTTTGGAATTATGTTATGTATTTTGTTGAACCTATTAATTTCATGACTTTTTGTTGATATATTATTTGTGAGGTACATATTAATTCTCAATTCATGTTAGCATCGATACATATGATAAATTGAGAATATGAACTTAACGCTCAAAATTTCATAATTCACCACTACTAATATGGTAACTTTTTCTTTCTCCCTTCTTTGGAGACAATATTGATTTTAGGTTAAGAGTGAATAAAGTTCTTTTTAAATTTCTATTAAGACTTCAAACAAAATTTCAGACACAATTGTTTAAATTTTTTATTTTTTATTTTTTATTTGTTTTGTTTTGTTTGTGTGTTTCAAATCAATTTATACGTCAATTATAGGACTATAATTGTGATAAATTTTATATCTGGAGGTCTCTAAGTTTTACATTAAATAAAGAATGATTTGAATGTGAAATGAACTTAGTATGAAACTCTTATGATTGGCGGTAAAAATGATTGAGTAATCTGTGTAAGAATGATTGAGTAATTTGAGTACTATAATTGTTACAATGTGAAATTGTATCCATAGTATATTTAGCTATAGATGTGAAGATAAATACTAGTTGGATGAGTTAGGTAACATATGGAGCTATTTTAGCACCTAAAATGGTGTATTTAAATTTAATAAATGTTCACTTATTTTTGTGATTCACTTTCCCATTTTTTCATAACCCCACACACACCTTAGTCTAACATTATAAACTTGACAAAGACTTATTGATCTAAAGTAGTGTGTCCTGTCTATTTTAGTGGAGAGTGAATTGAAGGAGTTTGTGATTACAATTCTTACACATTTCATATTTCCGTAATTTATAGACCAAAAATTTTGTTCTATGAATATCTTGCATAAGATTCTCTGATATGAAGATTTTATGTTTGTGGTTAGATGGATGTCTAAGAGTTAACCATGAAAGTTAGATTAATTTTTGAATTTCTTTTTTATAAAGAGTGAGATTTAAATAATCTATGTGTTGAATGCTATAGGAAATATGTGAGATGAATGTATAATTGATTTGATAGGTAATGTCTTTATTTATTTTCCTATTTTTGAGTCATTTTAATTTAATTTAGTTGTGATGTTTATGTATATCATTACTGAAAACCCTCAAGAGATTATAACTCGTTCATTAGAGCACCCTAGGGATTTAAAGGCTTATAACATATGTTAAATACAGTGTGCCAATCTATGAAAATGGTTTAATTTAGTTTAGTATTTAATTATTTATTTTATTTTTGATAACCTTTTTTGAGTGCTTATCTTGCTAAGAACTATCCAAAAGCTAGTATACGGGCCTAAAAAGTACATATATCTTGTAATTTATCATAATTAAGAGAGTGAATTATATTTTAATATTATTTTTAAACCTAAGTATTTTATAAAATGTATTTTCAAAATCATTTGATATGTTTAGATGTATTTAAGTTTTTTTGGACTTAAAAGATGCAAATGACAAAGGATCAATCAAATTCTCACAATCAGATGCATAATTGTTATAAAATGGAGGAGATAAATATGAACATTCATACAAGATACATCAAGAAGGGGACAAAACATTAAATTGTTAAAATTAAGAGTGCATTGTGGCATGATTACATTGCATCGCGACATAGTACTCACAGGATTAATTTGCACGGAACTAGAAACAAAGTCACATTGCGGCATGAGTTAATGCGCGCCGCAGCCTACGAAGTTGAATTTGTATTCCAATGCCTAATTTCAAACTTAACTTTATCCAAAGAGTTCCAAATTTGTTACATTAACATTTTAATTTTTTTAAATCTTTACAAACCTAATCCTAACTAGATTATAAATACATATAACTCTTTTACTATAAATATGTAGCTAAGGCTAACAACAAAAGCAGCCATGATTATAGACACAAAAATTTACAAAAATATGTAAATCTATAGGGAAATTGAAGGCTAGATGTTAGATGGAAATCAAAAAGGCAGTTAAGGAGTTGGAATTTAGCCATTGATATTAATCATTGGCTTCTTCTTCTTCTTCTTTTTATTCTTAGTTTTTTATTATTTTAATTATGATTCTTTCAGACCATGCCCAACTAATTTATTTATGTGATTATGGGAAATTTTCAAGCCCTAAACTATGATTTTAATTAATAAAATGTTATAATGATTTTTAGATTCAATCCTTGATTTTTGATGTATTCAACTCTACGTTTAGAAGCCATGGATATGCATGTATGAATTAGAGTATCTAACTAGTTTACTGCATGTATATATTTAATGCTAGTCTAAGGTTATTAATATATTATGAGAAAGTAATTGTTAATATTCTTCTTCAAAGTAGTTTCTTGTTCTTTTGTGATAGTAGGACAAGTAAAGTTAATACATTCGTTAAAGGATACTATAAATTGCAATTTTGCTTAGTTTAGTTATTATTTTTAGAACGTAATGCAATAAATGAATTATCTAGAGATATGACTAGGTTGTTCATGATTTTGGTTAGTTAATAGATGCAAGTTTAATCAATTACCAACTAGGAAAAGGTGCATTATGAAGTGTAGCCTTAGTTTCCTTGATTTTTCAAGCTAAAGTTAGGATTCAAGGATAGTTCTAACATTGATTCATGATATAATTAGTTAGATTATAAACAAATAGTGAGGATAGTCCTATAATCTCATGTGTTCTCTTAATCTGTGTGCTCAAGTATTTTAGTTAATATTTTATGTTTTGTTTTTAGTTAAAAATAATTTTCAAAACCCTTTTTACTATTTAACTAACAAGTAGAATAGGCATAATCGCTGGAACGACTAGAAGTAGGGGTGGATTTTAGGTGAGGGTGGAGGAAAGACTCTAGTGATTGTCCTTTCTGGCTTTACCTTCGATTTTTCACAGGAGTAGTTATTGTAGCAATTATCGTGAGTTCGACAACCATATTCTTAAATTATTTATCACTTGTACAATTTAATCACATATACTTACATGCTTTGAAGTGTATCGGTTTCTTAAGAGGGGTTTTTAGTACACACAATTTAATATTTTTGAAAAGAAATCCATCTAAAAGTATAAAATCATCATGGTACTCCTTTTGCACACATTTCAACCAAATATATGCAAAATATTCATTAGTTTCATATTCATCTTTTAAGGGAATCAAAACTAGTGATCTTGCCTTTCATAATAGTCATGACATGTTCTCTTCTGCAAAGAGCATCAATTGCTACATTAAGTTTCTCATTCCTAACTTAAAAACAAAACAATACTTTTGAAGGAACAATGCTTAATGGAAAATAGGAATATGATAAGCAAATTTTGAGACTTATTTTGTGTTAATGGATTGATAAGCTTAAAATTAAATTGACTTTAAAAATGTCACCCATTGAAATAGAAAACTTTATAAACCAAATGAATGTGGACCATCTTCTTGTTTGTTAAATATGTTTTATTTGAAATATAAAACTTTATAAACCAAATGAATGTGGACCAGCTTCTTGTTTGTTAATATGTTTTATTTGAAAGAAAAAAATTGCCAAAAATGATAAGTGATTATTGTAAAGAAATTTGATTTATTTTGGTTTAATTTCTTTTGTCAATAAGTCTCAAAATGATTTATGTTCTAATTAGAACCGAAGTTTGACAAAAATATAATCATTATCTGAATTGAATTAGAATTAAAATCTCCTATATGAGTGGCTATAAATTTAATCTTCTCTCTTATTAATTGAACACACAGAAACTAGATTTATGGAAATAATAGAAAACAATTCTTATGAATTTTGCAGCCATCAATCATCTCCCAAAAGCTGTCTTTCTTTTTCAAAACTTTTCATAATATATTAGGTTTCATAGTGGTATATGATCAGACAATTTTAGTTCATTGGAATAAGCTTTGTGTGCTCACTCGTATCTAGGGAGACAAACTATTGGATATTAGTCCTTAATTCAAGGAATAAAACAAGGACCTTAATTCAAGGAATAAAACAAGGACCTTAATTCAAGGAGTAAAACAAGGAATCCTTAATTCAAGGAGCTTAATTCAAGGAGTAAAACAAGGAATCCTTAATTCAAGGAGTAAAACAAGGAATCCTTAATTCAAGGAGTAAATCAAGGAATGCTTAATTTAAAGAGTAATTGAAGGAGTAAAATTTTCTTATAAATAGCTATACAATTGTAATGAAAACATGAAGAAAATAATACAAACTAGAGAACTCTTTTGTGTAGAGTTATTTCTTGTTTTTTCTACATGGTATCAGAGCAGGAAAATTAACTTACTTCTGCTTTATTATTATCTTAGCATCTTCAATCTTTGAAATGGCAGAAGACAAGCCGCTAGGATCAGAAGCCGAAAGTTCATTGGTGCTTTCCTTCATGAATATGCATGAGGTGGATGTCAACCCAAATCAAAGATTAAGCTCAGTCTTATTGAATGAGTTTAATTACTTTCCTTGGTTAAGAGCAGTGTTTTTGGCTCTAGGTGGAAGGTCCAAGTTGGGGTTCATAAATGGAAACATCGAAGTACCTGATGTTTCCTCACCAACCTATGAATCCTGGCTTAGTAAGGATCAGTTGGTTATGTCATGGCTCCTAAATTCCATGGAACGTAAATTAGCTGAAATATTTAGTTACTTTGAATCTGCATATCAACTATGGGAGACGGTCAAGGAAATGTATGGCAGTCAAAACAATGCTGCACGAGTTTTTCAATTAAAGAAGGACGTCTCAGATCTACAACAAGATGGCAAGTCTTTTGTACAACTCTTAGGAAGCATGAAAAGCATGTGGAATGAGTTGGAATTATATCATCCTCGTACAACTGATGTAGCTCTGCTACGAAAGAGAGCGGAAGAAGATAAGATATTTCAACTTCTGTCCAGTCTCTATTCAACATATGAACATATACGATGCCACATACTCATGAATACTGAACTTCCTTCCTTTACTAATGTATGTGCGACAATTCAACGTGAAGAAGTAAGGAGGAAAGTCATGAACAAGGGTACAATGGCTACTGCACCTGAGGCAAGAGCCTATCTAACCAACGAGAGGAAGTACAAAGGGAAGCATCCAAACTTGAAGTGTCAACATTTCAACCATACGGGTCATGTTAAGGACACATGTTGGATTATACATCCAGAATTAAAACTTGATTTTATAAAGGATAAGGGTTTACAGAAAGTGAATCGTACATCACACCGTGCAAATCATGCTTTTGGGTCTACCTCTAATGGGTTTGATCCATTCAATAACTTCAAAGCGAATCCAGCTGAACTTATGAATGCGTTTATGTTGTATCTTTGAAGCAAGATAGGAGGAGCTAGAATTGACTGTGTGGATAACATAGAAGAAGGAAACTCGATAGCATTGTTAGGCAAGTTTGAGGGTTTCTTGGCAGATACAAAACTCATACCACAAGAGGACATGCAAGGTATCATAAAAGCCTTTAAAACTGCTCTTAAAATAAATATGTTGCATGATTTTTGGGTTGTAGATTCAGGTGCCACAAATCATATGACAAACCATGTGTCAAAGTCTCATAAGTTTGAAAAATTAGCAAATCCTTCTCAAGTTTCAATTGCAAATGGTGAGAATGTAAAGGTTTTAGGAAAGGAAAAAATAAAATTAATGTCAGATGAAATCGAGTCGGTGGTTTTATATGTACCATCCTTTCCCTTCCAACTTCTATCTGTAGGAAAAATCACAAATACCTTGAATTGCTTAGCCATGTTTTCTCCTCACAATGTCATTTTTCAGGATTGTGCCACCAAAAAGACGATTGGTGAAGGGTTTTACTTAGATGGTCTCTATTACATATCCAAGAGCAATCCTAGAGGTTTTCAAGCCAAGTTTAACCCTATCCAAGATAATAAATTATGGCATCAACGTTTAGCTCACCCTTCTCCACCAATTTTGTCAACTTTATTTCCACCATGTGAAACTTGTCACTTGTCTAAGGCCACTAGATTTCCTTTTAATTCTTCCTTGTCTAGGGCTAGTAAGTGTTTTGAACTAGTTCATTCAGATGTATGGGGACCAACTAATGAATCTTTTGATGGTTATAAGTATTTTGTGATTTTTGTTGATGATTTCTCTCGAGTCACATGGTTATATCTTTTAAAGTCTAAGAATGAAGTTATGGAAGTATTTAAGGACTTTCATAATCTTGTTAAAAATCACTTCTCCTCTAAAATTCAAACCTTAAGGTCTGACAATGGCACCGAATACATGTCTCATATCATGAAATAATATTTGAGCATTCATGGCATTATGCATCAAACAAGTTATGTTGGCACACCTCAACAAAATGGTGTAGCTGAACGCAAAAACTGGGACTTACTTGAAAAAACTAGAGCATTAATGCTACAAATGAATGTACTAAAGAGATTCTGGTCCCAAGGGGTTATGGCAGCTGCTTACATCATCAATAGATTACCTAGCCGAGTCTTGGATTTCAAGTCTCCCCTAGAGGTCATAAAAGGAAGGAAAATTAACCTCTCACATCTTAGAGTCTTTGGCTGCATCTGTTTTGTTCATATTCAATCTCATCATCGAGATAAATTGGATCCTAGAGCAGTTAAATGTATTTTTCTTGGTTATTCATCTACACAAAAAGGATATAAGTGTTATGATCCCCAACTTAGGAGATTAATTGTGTCTAAAGAGGTTCGATTTGATGAAACTAACCCTTTTTTCAGCAAGTCACATGAAATCACAAGTCAAGGGGATGGCATCTTGGATATATTTCCATTACCAAGAATCGAACTTGAGGCTCCACAACAACAAGATCTCAGCCATGTCAACATTGATGCATCTCTCACTGAAAGTAACAATGAAGGGTCTCGTCTTAATGGTACACTGTATGAAGATGGTGATAATCAAGATGATCCTCACAATATGGTACAAGATATGAACGAGTGTGAGATAACTCCTCCTACTCCACGACGTAATCCAATGTGTGTTAGGCAACCTCCCACAAGACTTCAAGACTTTGTCACCTATAAACCCACACATCCCATCTCAAATTATGTCTCATATAAGAGAGTGACACCAACCCATGCCGCATTCCTCAGCACTATATCGAATTACAATGAGCCTCAAAATTTTCATGAGGCCAACAACCAAGAGGTGTGGAAGGAAGCCATGCAAGAAGAACTTAAAGCCCTAGATCAACACAACACATGGAGCATCACTAAACTTCCAAAAGGAAAGAAAGTCGTGGGTTGTAAATGGATCTATAAGCTCAAATTCAAGTCAGATGGATAAATTGAGAGGTATAAAGCAAGATTGGTGGCTCAGGGATTCACTCAAACATTCGAGGTGGATTACAAAGAAACATTTGCACCAGTAGCAAAAATGAACATAGTAAGAGTGCTACTGTCTGTGGCTGTAAACAAGGGGTGGTCCATGTACCAAATGGATGTGAAGAATGCATTATTGCATGGTGATCTCAAAGAAGAAGTCTATATGAAATTGCCACCAGAGCATCCTCAAAGCAATGAACTGGATTTAGTGTGCAAATTGCACAAATCCATTTATGGTTTGAAACAGTCCCCACGAGCTTGGTATGCCAAGCTAAGCTCAGTTCTCACTAGTGTTGGTTTCAAAAGCAGCAATGCTGATTCCTCACTATTTGTTTGCACAAGAGCTATATGCAAATTGGTTGTGCTGATTTATGTAGATGATCTGATAATTACAGGTGATAATGCTGACAAGATTTTCAACCTCAAATAGTCCCTCAGACAAAGGTTTGCAATTAATGACCTTGGGATATTGAAGTACTTTCTTGGTATAGAAATGGCAACCTCGCACAAGGGACTCTTTCTTAACCAAAGGAAATATGTCCTAGATTTGCTCAAGGAAGCTAACATGAGCGATGCTAAACCAGCACTGGCAACCTCGCATATGGTATCATCATGGAGAAGAATGATAACACACAAATCATGGGGTATTGTGATGCTGATTGGACAGGGAATGCAATCGATCACAAGTCCACCACTGGCTACTGTACATTTGTTGGTGGAAACTTGGTCACATGGAAGAGTAAGAAGAAAAATTTCATCGCCAGATCAAGTGCTGAAGCTGAGTATCGTGCAATGGCTTCAACTATGTGTGAGTTGATATGGCTTAAAGGTCATTTGTGTGATTTAGGTGTTCGTACAACTCTTCCTATGTCCTTATTTTGTGACAATCAGGCAACCATGCATATAGCATCAAACCCAGTGTTTCACGAGAGGACAAAACACATTGAAGTTGATTGTCATTACATTCGTGAACAAGTTCAATCATAGGTGATTCAGACACATTATACAAGAAGCTTCGACCAACTGGCTGACATCTTCACCAAGCCCTTGGCTTGTCATCAGTTTCAACGAATTTTGTCCAAGCTTGGATCCATAAACCTTCTGGATCCAGCTTGAGGGGGAGTATTGGATATTAGTCCTTAATTCAAGGAATAAAACAAGGACCTTAATTCAAGGAATAAAACAAGGACCTTAATTCAAGGAATAAAACAAGGAGCTTAATTCAAGGAGTAAAACAAGGAATCCTTAATTCAAGGAGTAAAACAAGGAATCCTTAATTCAAGGAGTAAAATAAGGAATCCTTAATTCAAGGAGTAAATCAAGGAATGCTTAATTTAAAGAGTAATTGAAGGAGTAAAATTTTCTTATAAATAGTTATAAAATTGTAATGAAAACATGAAGAAAATAATACAAACTAGAGAACTCTTTTGTGTAGAGTTATTTCTTGTTTTTTCTACACAAACGTCTATTAATTCTCAAGCATCTACGTGAGAGAGTGAATATGTTTCAAGGACACTATATGAAACACGAGTTTCAATTATCTTTAAACCTTTTTATTTAAATTTTTTTCAAATTGTATTTAATTTTTGTTTTTGTATTTAATTATTCATAATTGTATTATTATTTTTAATTTCTAATTATATGTTCATTCTATCTCACCCTACTAACAATCTTAAAACAAATTCTTCTATCAAAACAAACAGTTTGAATGGAACAGATACATATTCTGAAAAGGAAAAAAAATCTATTCTGGAGACATAATTCTCTAAAATATAATTGATATCTATTTTAGATTGGAAATTGTATATGCCTATATCGTTACTCACTTGTTTTTGGTCAAATTAGATGTAAATGCTAAGACTTCATTTTTGGCTCTGGGTAATTTACTTTGATATTAATTAATTCTTATTGCTAATAAATCTCTACTAATAGTCTTATTGAGTTATCTCAGATAACTACTATTACTTGTCTGCTTCACTACGAATATATTGTGAATCAGAAAAGGAAGATGAAGAAATTATAGTAGATGAAACGTTAAATAGACTTCATTGTTATTGATTTATATGTGTGATAAGGATAGTTTTAGAGAGGTAGAAGAAGATAGAAAACAAAGGTGAGGGAGGAGCTGATTTTGTATAATATTTGAGATATTCATCACAGAATTTACTAAGGCTTTATATAGCCTTACAAAGATGGAATTACAAGGGAATTATTCTAACTAACTCTAACATTCTTAACTGAATTGGTGGTCCCCTACTCATGTTCTTTGCCTACATTCATGCGGCATTCATGGTCCCTTTCTGCGCCCACATGGTCCTCTTTGCCTGACGCTGTGCCCATGAACAGCTCGAGCAAATGCTGCTCGTATCATTTCTCTCTCCTTTGATAATCCTTATCCACAAGGATGAATTCAAGGTAGGATTTTGAAAAACGTCATTCATTCTCCCAAGTGGCTTATTCTTCTGAATCATAGGATGAGCTAGTATGGCTTCATGTTGGGGCATGATAGTGGCTTGATTAGAGATTGAAGGAAGTTAGATGGAGCTCAGAGTAACTTATTCCAAATGTTTCTTTAATGAGCTGACATGAAATACATCATGTATGTGGGAATCAAGTGAAAGTGGCAATCTATAAGCCACAAGACCTACTCATGCAATGACTTTATAAGGTCCAAAGAATCATGAGGAAAGCTTCATCCATTTGACCAAAGTTTGTATGTAGGGTTGGAGGTTCAAGTTAAGATAATCTCCTTCGAGAAATGAGACCTCGTATTGGTGATTGTCAGCTTGACATTTCATGTGATTTTGAGCCTATAAGAGGTTATGTCTCAGCTTTCCAAGAATAATGTCCTTGGCACGTAGATGCTCATCTACATCTTGGGCATGGGCGGTTCCTAGAACATAGGTCAATAAATATGGAGGTGAAAGGTCGTAGACTACTTCAAAAGGGGTCATTTTTATAGAAGAGGGGATAGAAATGTTGTAACCGTACTTAGCCTATGGAATCCATTCAAGCCACTTTTATGGCCGATCCCCAATAAAGCAGTGCATATATTGCTCGAGGGTTTGGTTGACCATCTCAGTCTGTCCATCTGATTAGGGATGATAGCTGGAGCTCATGCATAATTGAATTCCCTACAATTGGAACAAGTCTTGCTAGAAGGAGTTGATAAACACCTTATCATGATTACTAACTATGGTAGTTGGCATGCCATGCAGACGTACTACCTTGATCACAAATGTCTTGGCCACAGATGTAGTAGTGAATGGGTGTTTCATAGGAAACAAATGAGCATATTTTTTCAAACGATCAACAAAATGAACGGTAGCTCTTCAATGAAGTCCATTGAGATACCAATCCATATCTTAGTAGGGATAAGGAGTGGCTAGAGTAAGCTTGTTGGTTTCATGCTATTAGTTTTTAATTGTTGACAAGTACCACACTCCCTTAGGAACTTCTTCAACATTTGGCATAGTTTTGGCCAATAAAAACTTTGTTTGATATGGGAGAGGGTTTTATAGAACCCAAAATGACCCCCAATAGGTATGGAATGGAAATCAACCATTATCTGAGGTATGAGAGAGGAGTTGGGACTCAAATACACCTTATTATCTTTGAACCACACTCCATCTCATTGGAGTAGTTTATGAGCAGTTGTATGTGAGGATTTGGTTAATTGGTCTGCATAGAAACAGTCTTATTGCACTTCTAAAGCTAGAGCCACCAATCTGCACGTGGTTGGGAAATACATAAGAAGTGGAATTCAATTTCATGGTTGTATTCAAGGAGTTTTGGCAGCCATTGTGCCTGTTTTGGGGTGGTGATAAGTTATTCCAATAGGTATTTGAGGCTTTTCTAATCTATGCGAATGGTGAAGGGTTTTCCCAGCAAGTATGGACATCATACCTTGATGGCCAACATTTCCTTTTCATAGGTTGATAAGGTCAATGCTTATCCTTTTAGGGCTTCACTAAAGTATGCCACTAGTTTGTTTTCTTGGATAAGAATGACACCAAGTCCAATTCCACTTGCATCACACTCAATCACAAACTATTGAGTAAAATCTAGTAGGTGCAAGATTGGTGGGGTTGTTAAAGCTTCTTTAACTTGTTTGAAGGAACTTTTAGCTATCTCATTCAAATGGAACCCTTCCTTGCTCAAAAAATAGGTTAGGTGAGATACAAGACTTCATGTAAAAACTAGCTTACCTGAGGAACCCTCAAACTCCTCTACCTATGGTTGGGGTGGACTAGTTAATGACAACTTGTATTTTTGAAGGATCTACTAATATACCATGCAATGAAACAACATACCACAAGTACTCCACTTGTGACACTCCAAACCTATATTTGGACTCTTTGGCATACAGGCTATTAGCAGCCAAGATTTGGAGGACAACTCGTAGATGCACTAGGTGATCCTTTCCACATTATGAGTATATCAAGATGTCATCAGAGAAAACCAAAATAAACTTTCAAATGTAGGGTTAAAAGAGGTCATTGATGATGCTTTGGAAGGTAGTTGGGGCATTAGTGAGACCAAATGGCATCACTAAGAATTCATAATGGCCTTCATGAGTTTGAAAGGTTGTTTTACGAATATCTTCTTTATGTACCCGTATTTGATGATACCCTGATCATAAATCCAATTTGGAAAAAATCTTAGCTCCATAAAGTTCAACTAATAGTTCATCAATTACAAGAAGATGGTACTTATCTTTCATTATACTGTCATTCAAAGCCCTATAATCCACACAAAATCTCCAACTACCATCAGTTTTTTTACTAACAAAACTTGTGAAAAAAAGGACTATTACTAGGCCTCACCAACCCAGATCGAAGGAGCTTTTTAACCATATTTTCAATTTCCATTTTCTGGTAGCATGGATGATGATATAGTCATACATTGACCGACCCTACACTAGGTTTCAAGGGAATACGATGGTCTTGTAATCATTTAGGGGTAAACAGGTAGGAGGTTCAAATATATGTGAGAATTCTACAAGCAAATGTCTTAACTCTATGATGTTTGAATTGGCTTCAAGACTGCCTTAGTTGTATGAAGGATTGTTTTTTAAAATAGCCCGATATTTTGTAGCTCACTGCATTCCTTCTCAATCAGAACTACAATGTTGGTTTGTTGTAATCCTTGGAACGTATGGTTGGTTCCTTTTACCTTGAAGCTTAAGGTAAGCTTTCTATAATACATCTTAATTGGGCCAAGGGTCTCAAGCCATTGGACTTTGAGAACCACTTGGCATGCTACCAACGAAAACACATAATAAGTTGTAGTAATAAGATACCCTTGAAAGAAAATGGTGAGGTTCCTGCACTATCTAACACACTCTATCATCTCACGATTAGCTACCATGACTTCAAGTCTCTTATTATTTACTACAGTTAAACCAAATTGGGAAACTAGAGTTTGGTCAATGAAGTTATGGGTGCTACCCTCATCTATCAATACTAGCACCTTCTTATTCTTTAACTTAACCCTAACTTTGAGTGTTTGGGGATGCGTGGTGCCTGCTATAACGTGGAAGGAAATCTCTAGTACCAATTTTTGAAACTCTTACTTAGGGAGGGTTTCTTCTATGTCATCTGGGGTTGTTTGAGGTAAATCCCCAATCATGAATAGGTGAGGCCACACGTAGCAGTGGATAGCCATAAACCTCTTATCATAGTAACAACACAACCTTTTTTCTCTTTGTTCATGTTGAGCTGGAATTAAATATTGTTGGGGGTGGAGGTTCTAACACACCAGCTATGGCATTGGTTGGTTGCTTTGGTCGTATTGAAGAAAGATGATAACGAGGATTCTGAGTAGATTTCTTCTATAATAGATTCCTTTCCTCAATCACCTTAGCTACACCAATGGCGTCAGCCAATGTTCTAAGCTGTTTGATTTTAACATCAAGACAAATTTCATCTCTCAATCCAAAGATGAAGCAACCAATCATAAATTCTTCTTGTAATCCATCAACCATGTGAGAAAGCTTCTGAAAGGATTCCTAATAAGCTACCACGCTCATGGTGTGTTTAATGCAAGATAGGGCCTCTGAAGGGTCTTCGTAGTCAGTTGGTCCAAATCTAAGTTGTGTTTCCTTGGTGAACTCCTTCCACGTGAGTGGTCCATGAAATTATGTAAGCCATTGGTGCCATTGTAATGCAATGCCTTCTAGATGGAAGGAAGCCAGCTACACTTGCAAGTTTGGAGTAATGTTAGTAAATTCAAAATATTACTCGAGGTTGTAGATCCAGTTGGTAGGATCCTCACTAGAAAATTTAGGGAATGATTGCTTCAACTGTGAGTGAGGGTTATTTGGGTTTAAACGGGAGGTGTGAGGGTGAAGGCACATTGTTTCATCTCTTGCAAATGGGTTAATTTCAGGTGTGTTGCGAGCTATGTGTAGAGCCTGTAACTCAGTGAGCATAGCCTTCAAGGTAGAGCCAACCTGGTTGAAGCCCTTCTCATGTCGTGCTAGAGTTTCTAGGACATCATTGCAAAACTCAGCATTAGATTTGGCTCAGGTATCCATGGTTGAAACCAACTTTGATACCACTAATAAGGATAGTTTCAAAGAGGTAGAATAAGATAGAAAACAGAGGTGAGGGAGGAGCTGATTTTGTATAATATTTGAGATATCCATTATTGAATTTGTTGAGGCTTAATATAGCCTTACACAAACTGAATTACAAGGGAATTATTCTAACTAACTCTCAAATTCTTAACCGAATTGGTAATCCCCTACTTATGTATGTTACTTGTATTCCTGCACCTTTTGTGGTCCCCTTCTGTGCCCACATGCGCCCCTTTCTCCTTGCACTGTGCCATGAGTAGCTCGAGCAAATGCTGCTCATATCAATATAATGTAAACAAGTACCTTTATATTAACTAACTCTATTACTAGAGCTATATAGTAGCTACAATAAATTTGATCATACTATAGTAAATCTATTGTGAGTTTAAATCATTAAATCTTGAAAATGTTGGATGAATAAGGGTTTGATCATAATATCCACAACTTGTTGCTCACTTGGAACATATTCCACAATCAAAGCTCCTACTTGTACTTTCTCACGTACATAGAAAATATTTATCTCCACATGCTTAGTTCTTGAATGAAGTACTCTATTCCTAACTAGATGACCAAGACTAATGTTTTCACGAAATATGATTTGGGGGTGAGATAGCACTACATGGCACTTTATTAGAAACCTTTGGTAACAAGCTAACTCAGCGGTGATATTAGTAAAGGCTCTAAAATCAACTTATGTGGAGGAACGAGACACTACTCTTTACTTTCTTGAAGACCATGATATTATAGAATCGCCTAAATAAATGCAAAAATAACTAGTGCTCCTCCTATAATTTGGATAAGAAGCCCAGTCAACATCTATACAAGCTTTTAAAACCAAATCACTACTCTTTAGCATAGATAACCCATGATCTGAAGTTCCAAAAAGATATCCTAAAATTTGTTTTTTAAGCCAATGAGCATCAGTAGGACTCTGAAGAAATTGGTATTGCTTATTGACTGAAGCAAAAATCTCAGGCCTTTTGAGTGTACAATATTACAAGGCACCCAACATGGTTTTGTACTATATGGGATCTGAAAGTAACACACCATTAGCTTTGGACAATGTTTTTCCAATAGAAAGTGGAGTAGAAATAACCTTAGCCTTTAATAGATGAGCTGTATCAAGAAGCTAATGAATGTACTTCCTCTAACTAAGATGAAAATAATTTGAGCTACATCACACTTCATATCAAGATAAAATTTTAAAACACCCAAGTGTTTGTGTAAAAAATCTTGATACAATCTTATGCTTTTTATAAGCCCTGGATTAGTGCAAGTAATGACAATGTGATCCATATAAGTCAAAATAACAATAAATCAACATTTGTATAATATGTTAACGTTCAATTTTCCATACTTGAGCACCTAAATCCCTAATGTTGCAAACAAGTTCTTAGCTTGGTAAACTAAGCTCTTTGAACTTGCTTGAGACCATACAAGGCCATTTTCAACATGAACATATAGTGAGGCTTTAAAGTGTCCACAAAGCCTTTAGATTGCTTCATCTACACATCTTCCTCCAACTAACCATTTATAAAGACATTATTCACATCAAACTGTCTTCCCACCCAATCATGAGACATAAAAATATCTAGTACTACTCTTATTATTGTAGGCTTCACTATAGGACTGAATTCCTCTATGAAATCAATACCTAAATCCTGATCATAATCCTTTGCAGCCACTCAACTTTTGCATCTTTCCAACATGTGATTAGCCTTCAAATTCACTCGAAAGTCCCATTTGTTGCCTATGATTTGAGCATTCATAAGATGAAGAACCAACTCCCAAGTTCCATCTTCCAACAAGGCATCAAATTTCTAGCTTCAATGAATCTACCCACTTGGGATGCTTTAAAGCTTCCTTAACATATGATGGTTCTAATAATATAGTTTTGATAGAAAAGGATTTTGGTTTAAAAACCATTTTTTCTCTTGTGGTCATATGATGAATATTAGCAACTTGACTGGCAAAATGGTAGGTAAATGGCAGCTAGTAGTAGTGGTAAATGTAATGGTGGTATGTATAGGTAATATAGCTAGTAATGAAGGTGTGGTATATGAAGACACAAACTGTGTGTAGGAATCCATTGAAATGGTAGGTAACAAGGGACGTGGCATAGAAATAGTAAGAGAATGACATGTCTTGGGTCAAGCTATTGGTCAAACTTATATGCACCAAATAGTGCAATAAATGATAATAAAACAAAAGAGTGGTTGTCCAGCCAAAAACCTAAGAAAAATGAATGGACATTGCATCCTTTTGTTCAAAAAGAAGGAAAGCCAATTAAGAATTAGTTGGCAAAACATGTAGAAGGGGGCTTTTGCATCTATAAAGAAAATTGAGAGCAATTTTCTTGGGTGTAATTGGGTTGTGAGTTGTGAGTGTTGTAAACACTTTGTATAATTTCTCCTTTTTAGTAAAAATATATGTAGTAGGTCCAGAGACGTAGGTAAAATTAGTCAAACTCTGTTATCAAACTTGTGTTATTTTGTCTATTTTTGATTTCTCATAAATCTAGCTTATCAGGAATTTGCATAATTTCCTAACAACTCGTATCATAGCATTTTGTGGTGATTTCTATCGATAGATGTGTTCTAATACACGGTGGTTTGCAAGAATAGTCAAAAATGATCTAGAGAAAGTCATATTTGAGTGGGAGAAATGGCCGCAAATGAACGAAAAGTGAAACTTGAGAAATTCGATGGCACAGATTTTGGGTTTTGGAAAATACAGATAGATGATTATTTGTATCAAAGAAGTCTTTATCAACCTCTCTTAAGGAAGATGCCAAAGGCTATGAAGAAAAAAGATTGGAATCTTCTATACAGACAAGCCCTTAGAGTTTTTCAATTGACATTATCCCGTAATATTACTTTCAAAATAGTAAAGGAAAAGATCACGGTGGGTCCTATGGAAGCTCTCTCCAAAATGTATGAGAAGCCATCGACCATGGACAAAGTGCACATGATGAAACATTTGTTCAATTTGTAGATGATGAAAGATGCATTGGTAGCTTAACATCTTAATGAAATAAGCATAGTTATAATCTAGTTGAGTTTAATTAGAATTGAATTCGATGAAGAAGTACGAGCATTGATACTTTTGTCTCCTCTACCAAAAAGCTAGAATGCTACTGTAATTGTTGTGAGTAGCTCGTCAAGAAGTAATAAGTTGAAATTTGACAATGTTCATGATCTGGTTCTCATTGAAGAGATCTGACATAGAGAGTCAACTATCTTCAACCTCTTTTATTTTGCATACAGAGTCAAGAGGAAGAAATTCAACCATAGGGATTGAACGTGGCAGAACAAACTACCTAGGTAAATCAAAGGACAAGAGGTCCAAATCAAGGAATCCCAATAATTCTCAAAGCTCGAAGACTATCAAGTGTTGGAATTGTGAGAGAACCGAGCACTACAAAAATCAGTACAAGAGTGCACTAAAGGACCAGGAAGTGAAGGCAAAGATAAATGTTACTTCCACCACAGGGGGAGATGATGCATTGATGTGCTCTTTGGAAAGCAAAGAAGAATCTTGGGTGTTAGACTCAAGAGCATTGTTCCATGCTCATTCATAGAAAGAATTCTTTGAGAAATATACCCCCAGAAGCCTTAGAAAGGTATATATTGGTGATGATCAATCGTGTTCTATTATTGAAAAGGTGTAGTGAAGATTAAGTTGAACGGGTCTATTTGGAAGCTGGAGGATGTCAAGCATATTCCTAACCTAAGAAAGAACTTAGGCTTAGTAGGTAGATGGCCAGTGAAGACTACACTACGATCTTCCATGGTGATGATTGGAAGATTTTACAGGGTACAATGACTATTGCTCGAGGTAAGAAGAGAAGCACTCTTTGCATGATAGTAGGGGCATGTTGTTCGATCGTAGTTGTAGTAGGCAATGAAACACCATATATGTGGCACCAGAGACTAGGCCACATGAGTGAGAAGAGGATGAAGATTATACACTTAAAGGGAAAAATTCTAACTTTACAGTCAACGGAGATAGACATATGCAAAGATTGCATACACTACTACAAAAAAGGGCATTAAATTTAGGTTTTAATTGACTTTAAATGGAAAGACTTAAAATTTAAAGTCGGTTCAACCCATGAACCAACTTTAAATTATTATTTTTTACATATTTTACTCATTTTCTACTCTACTTAAGAACTTGAATTCAATAACATATAAATTTATATAACAATTTTGTGATAATTAAGATTTTTTTAAATAACTATACTATTTCAAATCATTGATATTTTAATGAGCATCATATTTTTGAATCATGTCTTTCCCATTTCATTTTAACATAAATAAATAAATTAAACACCAACTTAAATCACAGTCATAAATATAAATATAAATTCATTTTATTACGGAATACTTATACAAAATCTACATCATAAAAATAATAACATACGCAATATACAAATTTATACACATAATATAAAAAATAAAGAAAGTGAATAATAAGTGCGTAGGATTAATAGAAATACTTACAAGAGTACAAGAAGTGACAAAATGAAGGAAATGAAGAAAAAAAAGGTGTTCTGATGCTTATTTTTCGCAAGTGTACGAATCGTTCAAGTAATAAAGTGTACAAAAGTACGGATATCGAACCCACAAGGAATGGCGTTACTAAGTACCGAAATTGACTAACCCTAATTTTATTTGAAAACTGAATTGTTGAAATTGTTTTAAAAGCAAATTAACATAAAACTAAACGTAAATAACAAAATTTAATGTTGTTCACAAATGATTAAAAACGCTAAGGCATTTGATTTCGCTAAATCAATTCAATCCGATTTCAAGTCATGTTATATAAGAATCAAAGCTAAAAGTGATGGTTGAAAAACCCAAACTTATCTAATACTCTCTCTCAAGTTATATTAGAATTACTTATCTATGAAAACCAACTATATTTCTATGAAGATTTAATCACAAATAAGCACATTACGATTTATGGAATTTCTAGAATAACCACATACATCATGCATTAGGTGTCAAACTCGCATTCAACATACGGTATTTATCACAAGATGCATTCATTACACATCTCCTCTCGATCTCAATATAATGCCACAAATCATCTAAATCTTGATCAGAAATTTAAAAGCATTAAGCATGGAAATAAATACTCAACTTGAAAACAATGAATTCATATAACAATAACAAAAGAAATCAGATTTCCTTGATTTAACTACATCATAGCCTTAGCAAAAACAAATTAGTTCATAACAGAAATAAGAACAACCATTATTTCAATTGAATTCATGAATAACAAATCTGAATAAAATGCAGAATATGAAGGCTAAGGAGAAGAGATGAAAAACTCTTGAAGATGAAGACTTGGTAGCAACAATGGTGATGATCCTTCAAGCTTCTCCAAACTTTCTCTCCAAAATTTACCTTTTCTCCTCCAAAAATGATTCAGATCTGTTCTCTCTGTCGTCCCTCTCTTTCTCCATCATATTGTATATATAGATCTAGGTTTGTGGGGCAATTTTGGAACAAAACAACCAAAAAAATCTATTTTTGGACGAAACTCGCCGGCGGTGACATTATTCTCGCCGTGGTGAGATTTCTGGAAAATAAAATTTTTTGTGTTTTCGATTTTGGCCGGCGGCTAGATGCATTTGGCCGGCGGTGAGATAAATTTGCCAAATTTTGTGCTCTCGGGAAGATTCTCGCCGTGCTTTCTCTAGTATTTTCGCCGGCGGTGAGATTGAATTGGCCGGCGGCGAGATTACATTGGCCAGCGGCGAGATTTCTTTGGCCGGCTGCCAGATTGCTTTGCTAAAATCCGTGCTCCCTGCATGATTTTCAACGTATTCTCCATAAGGTTTTCGCCAGAGGCGAAATTCCAAATTTTGAAATTTTGTTTTTTTTATTTGCACTCAATCCGGTTTATTGAAATTTGTCCCAAACTTCTCCAAAATTATGATTTTACCGGAAATTACACTTTAAACACGAAATATCCGTGAAATGACATTTGTGGATTAAATAATCAAATAAACGCAATTTTCGCACAAATATGGACATTTAAATCATAACAAAAATGCAATAATTTAACTCTTATCAATAACCCCCAACCAGCTTCTTGCTAGTCTCTAGCAAGAAAAGCGATCTATGAATAATTTCAAAGGAGACATTAAAAGAAAAATTCAAAGGAAATTTATTCTATCTACAACATTACATTAAGCGTATGCAATAAGCCTTTAAACCCCTAGGTGACCCTAGTAGGACGAGTTGTAGTCTCATGAGGGCTTCCAGTGATGATACCCACAAACATCTTACCTATAACTATCCTAACTTAAAACAATAAAATCACATAACAAATAACTTGCACAAATGTCTCAAAAATTGTAAATAACACCCAACATATAGAATAATTAAATGTCACCTAAGCTTTAAGAAATCTCAAATGCCAATTTCACTTTTGTTATTGACTCTTAAACATCCATCAAACCACAAACCAATCGCCATAATGCCCAGAAAATATTATGCACAACATCCACAAACAAAAAGGTGAAATCTCAAACTCCATAGGCTCACTTTTCAAACCTCTCTCCACTAATGAAGAAAAATACACCACTTCGGATCAATAGGACTTTACGAGGCTTGTAATGTTAGGCTTAGGTATTTGGCTAAGAAAGAACGGGAAGTGTCAAAATACAAATAAGGGCACTTATTATATTAAACACAACCAATTAAGTAGAAGAGTAATACCATTAAACCAAATTGTTTCTTCCGATCATAACCCATATTTCCAAAGATAAACAAAATTCTTCCTCAATCTTTCTCCTTAGTACATCCATCACTAACACTCTTTTATTTATTAAAATGTGAAGGCTTTCTTCTTCTTCTTCTTTTTTTTACTCAATTGCTCTTGAAAAGCCAACCACTTTCTTCCAATATATGGATTTCTTTTTTTTTACACTCCAATTGCTCTTGAAAAGCCAACCACTTTCTTCCCATATATATGGAAGATTTTTTTTTTCTCAATTGCTCTTGAAAAGCCAACCACTTTCTTCCAATATATGTGGATTTTTTTTTTTGCATCCTTACTCCAATTGCTCTTGAAAAGACATAACCCCCAACCAATTTCTTCCAATATATGTGGAAGATTTCTCCAATTCCTCTTGAAAAGTTTGTGTTCAAAATTAAGTGCTCTTAACAAATAAGGTAGGAATTATATATATATATATATATATATATATATATTTTTGGCTCAATAGAAGGTAGGTTATATAAGGCAAAAAGAAAGAAAAGTAAGGCTAACAATATATTTAAATAGGCTCAAAGAGGTTACTAGTGATATAAGGATAACAAGGTAGGCTTAAAATGACACAATCGATCCAAAAATGGCCTACATCATATCCTAAACAGTGCAATTCCAAATTATTTCGCCTAAAGATGTTTTCAAATGAGTTATAGAGTTTGTTGAGATCACAAAAATATCCATGAAAAATTCGCACATAAGACTTCTCTAAGCATTTGGACTAATCAATCAAATCATACCACATACCAAAAGAGTCGCCAACTAGGTAAAATCAACATTTGAAATTATCTTTAAACCGAAGTAAAATTTAATGTCTTCTAAACGCTACTTGTTATCACAATCACATTATTATCATCAACGTGCAAATTAAAATAAGTAAAATACAAATAAAATAAAATAAAAATAAAAATAGAAATAAGACAATAAACAAATAAAAGAAATTAACTCAAAATGCAGAAAAATAAATGAAAAATCAAAATTAAACACAAATAAACACACAAACAAAACTACTAAAAATGAAGGGAAGAAAAGATTTACCATTTACCGTACACCCCCAACCAAAACCTTACATAGTCCTCAATGTAAGAAAAGAAAGAGAGATCTCCTTTCCGCCGGTGGTGAAAGTAATAATTTTTTTTTACCTGATGGGTTGCCTCCCATTAAGCGCTTTAAGTTATAGTCATTAGCTAGACTTTCTGTCATTCTTTACTACGGTTGTTGTAACTCTAGAGAATATTTCTGCTTGCTGAATTCTCCGTAAAAATATGACTTCAACCGTTGTCCATTCACTTTGAAAGTTCCCTTTGTTTCATGGTTGATCTCAACTGCTCCATAAGGAAACACCTTGGTTACTAGAAAAGGCCCTGACCAACGAGATTTTAGCTTTCCTGGAAAAAGTCTGAGACGGGAATTATAAAGCAACACTTTCTGTCCCACCTCAAAGTTCCGCCTCAAAATGTGCTTATCATGCCAAACCTTCATCTTGTCCTTGTATATTCGAGCATTCTCATAAGCATCATTCCTCATTTCATCCATCTCATTCAATTGCAACACCCTCTTTTCGCCTACTGCCTTAAGATCAAAATTAAGAATTTTAATTGCCCAATATGCCCGATATTCCAATTCAACTGGAAGGTGACAAGCTTTTCCATACACCAATCGGTATGGAGACATCCCGATAGGTGTCTTGAAAGTTGTCCTATATGCCCAAAGTGCATCATCTAGTTTCCATGACCAATCGTTGCGTGAGTTATTTACGGTCTTTTCAAGGATTCTCTTCAACTCTCGGTTTGACACTTCAACTTGTCCACTAGTTTGAGGATGATAAGGTGTTGCTATCCGATGTGTTACTCCATATTTCTGCAACAAAGCCTCAAATTGGTTATTGCAAAAATGCTTACCTCCATCACTTATAATTGCTCTAGGTGTGCCAAATCTGGAAAATATGTTCTTCTTGAGAAAATTTATCACAACCCTAGCATCATTGGTAGGCAAGGCAACCGCTTCCACCCATTTAGAGACATAATCTACACCAACAAGAATGTATTTATTAGAATGAGATGAAGGAAAAGGCCCCATAAAATCAATACCCCAAACATCAAATAAATCAATTATTAAAATATTATTTAAGGGCATTTCATGTCTTCGTGAAATATTTCCGCTCCTTTGGCAATCATCACACATTGAAACAAACTCGAAAGCATCTTTAAACAATGAAGGCCAATAAAATCCAAATTGCAAAATTTTTGCTGCAGTTTTTGTTCCACCAAAATGTCCCCCAACTTCCTTCAAATGGCAATGACGAAGGATGCTTTCCATTTCTTCCTCTGGCACACATCTTCTAATAATTTGATCTGCACAATGTTTATACAAGTAAGGTTCATCCCAAAAATAATGTTTCAGATCAGAAAAGAATTTATTTTTTTGTTGATAAGACATGTCAGGAGGTAAAATTTTCTTGACCAAATAATTTGCATAATCAGCAAACCATGGAGCCGTTCGGATAGCAAGCAATTGCTCATCCGGAAATTTTTCATTAATTTGGTCTTCAACCTCAATGTAATCTTCTTCCAACCTGGACAAATGATCAGCAACCAAATTTTTGGTCCCTTTTTTGTCCCGGATTTCTAAGTCAAATTCTTGCAAGAGAAGAATCCATCTTTGTAATCGTGGTTTGGCATCTTTCTTGGATAGCAAATACTTAAGAGCAGAATGATCAGTATAAACAATAATTTTAGACCCAATTAAATAAGATCTAAACTTATCAAATGCAAACACTACTGCCAAAAGCTCTTTCTCAGTTGTTGCATAATTAAGTTGTGCATCTGTCAATGTCCTGCTTGCATAATAAATCACATGCAGCAACTTATTCTTCCTTTGGCCCAAAACAGCACCTATAGCATAGTCACTAGCATCACAGATTACCTCAAATGGAAGACTCCAATCCGGTGCACAAATTATAGGGGATGAAATGAGCTTCTCCTTCAAAAGGTTAAAAGCTTGCAAACAATCAGGAGAAAAATCAAATTGTGCATTTTTAACTAACAAACTGCAAAGAGGTTTTGTTATTTTTGAAAAATCTTTAATAAATCTTCTATAAAACCGAGCATGTCCCAAGGAACTTCTAACACCCTTTATAGTTGTTGGAGGTGGTAATTTTTCGATCACTTCCACCTTTGCACGGTCCACTTCTATTCCCTTTGTTGAAATCCGATGGCCAAGAACAATTCCTTCTTGAACCATGAAGTGACATTTCTCCCAATTTAGCACTAAATTTGTGTCTTTACAACGCTGCAAGACTAAAGAGAGATTATGCAAGAAATTATCAAAAGAATGGCCAAAAATAGAAAAATCATCCATAAAAACCTCAATAAACTTTTCGACCATATCAGGGAAAATTGCTATCATGCATCTTTGGAAAGTTGCAGGTGCATTACATAAACCGAATGGCATCCTTCTGTATGCAAAAGTACCATAAGGGCATGTAAATGTTGTCTTCTCTTGACCCTCTGGTGCAATTGCAATTTGGTTGTACCCCGAATATCCATCAAGAAAACAATAATAAGCATGTCTAGCCAATCTTTCCAACATCTGATCAATAAATGGCAAAGGAAAGTGATCTTTTCGGGTAGCATTTTTCAACTTTCGATAATCAATACACACTCTCCACCCAGTCACTGTCCTTGTTGGAATAAGCTTATTGTTTTCATTTTTTACAACTGTGATTCCTCCTTTCTTTGGTACACAATGAATTGGGCTTACCCAAGCACTATCTAAAATCGGATAAATTACCCCGGCATCCAAAAGCTTAATCACCTCAGCCTTGACCACTTCTTGCATTGTTGGGTTTAAACACCTTTGTGGCTGAATTGTGGGCTTGTAATCCTCATTCATCAAGATTTTATGCATGCACACAGAGTTGCTAATCCCTTTGATGTCCGCCATTGTCCATCCAATTGCCGTTTTGTGAGTCCGAAGAACTCCTAATAGCTTATTTTCCTCTTCATCATTAAAAGAATTGTTAATAATAACAGGAAAAGATTCAGAGTCTTCAAGATAGGCATACCTTAGATGGGATGGCAGTGGCTTTAGCTCAATCTTGTTGGCTTCCTTCTTTACCACTGAGGTTGGAGTTTCATTTGTTCCCAACTCCTTGAATGTTCCATCACTGGACAAATATTCATCAAGTGCTGCCAGTAATTCGGAACATTGTCTCACTCCCTCATCATCCTCCCCAATTCTTACAGATTTCACAAGGCAAGCTTCTAGTGGTAGCAATGGAGTTCTCTTCTCAAAAGTTTCTGAGATTAACCTATCAAGAGTGTTAATTTGAAAACACGAATGTACCTCACTTGGAAATTTCATTGCTTCAAAAACATCAAAGGTCACTTGTTCATCTTGCACCCGTAGAATGAGCTTTCCTTGCTGAACATCGATCAATGTTCTTCCAGTTGCAAGGAATGGTCTCCCCAATATCAACGGTACCTCTCTATATTCCTCCATGTCAAGCACCACGAAATCTACAGGGAAAATAAATTTTTCAACTTTAATTAAAACATCCTCAATTACCCCTCGAGGATATTTCACTGATCGATCCGCTAATTGTAGAGAGATTGAAGTGGGCTTCACTTCTCCCAGGCCTAGTTTCCTGAAAACAGAAAGTGGCATCAAATTAATACTTGCTCCTAAATCACATAGGACTTTATTAAAATTGCAACTTTCGATAGTGCAAGGTATAGTAAAACTCCCTGGGTCTTTCAATTTCTATGGCAGTTTTCTTTGAAGAACTACACTGCACTCCTCATTTAGCATGACAGTTTCATAACCTCCTAGCCTCCTCTTCTTTGATAGAATTTCCTTCATGAATTTTGCATACTTGGGCATTTGTTCCAACATCTCTGCAAAAGGAATATTAATATGCAATTTCTTAAAAATTTCTAGAAATTTATCAAATTGATTATCAAGCTTTTTCTTATTCAATCTTTGAGGATATGGGATAGGAGGCTCATATTTCGCATTTGGGGAAGGTTGAACATCTTGGGATGTTGATTGCTTTTCTTTAGATTCTTCCATCTTTTTCTCCGATTTCCTCTGATTCTCAAGTTCTCTACCGCTTCTTAATGTTATAGCCTTTGCATGCTCTTTGGGATTTATTGTGTCACTAGGTAATGATCCTTGAGACCTTTCTGCAATCTGCTTTGAAAGTTGCCCCAGTTGGTTTTGGATATCCCTATTAATTGCCTCTTGATTTCTGAAATTTGTTCTTGACTCCTCAATGAACTTTCCCAAAATTTCTTCCAAATTTGTTTGTTTCTTCTCTTGGGGTTGGTAGGAAGATGATGACGGTTTGAATCCCCCTTGGTTATTTCCCCATGACAAATTTGGATGATTTCTCCAACCTGGATTATAGGTGTTCGAATATGGGTTATGTTGAGGTTTTTGGAAATTTGAAACATAATTTGCTTGCTCAGCATTTGGTGAAGCAAATGGATTTCCAACTTGGCACTCGATGCTAGCATGATTTCCACCACATAAATCACATTGTGTAGTTGGTTTGGATTCGAATTTGGATGACAAAGAATCCATCTTTCTTGAAAGAACAGCAACTTGAGCCGACAAAGCATTCACTGAATCAATTTCATGCACTACTGCTGGTCTTTTTGCAATTACCCGCTCTGAATGCCACTGATTGTTGTTTTCTGCCATAATCTCTAACAACTCATGAGCATCTTCTGGTGTTTTTCCCATTAAAGACCCTCCAGCTGCAGCATCAATCATTGCACGATAGTTTGAAACCAACCCATTATAAAATGTAGAGACTTGCAGCCAAATTGGTATACCATGATGTGGGCATTTCCTCAACATTTCTTTGAATCTTTCCCAAGCTTCATACAATGATTTTTGGTCATACTGTGTAAAAGATGTGATTTCATTCCTCAATTTTTCTGTCTTAGTAGGAGGAAAGAACTTGGACAAGAATTTCTGAACCAATTCATTCCATGTTGTAATTAATCCTAGTGGTAATGAGTTTAGCCACTCCTTGGCTTTATCCCGAAGTGAAAAAGGAAAAACCCTCAATCTTACAGCATCTTCGGACACACCATTTATCTTGTAAAGATCACACACCTCCAGAAAGTAAGCAATATGTGCATTTGGATCATCCTTTGACATTCCCCCAAACTGATTTGATTGAACCATTTGGATAAAGGATGGTTTTATCTCAAAGTTATTCGCTTGAATAGTTAACCTCCTTATACCCGAAATAGTTCCAGCAACATTAGGCGCAGCATAATCCCTCAAAGCTCTACGATTTCCACCTCCCTCAACAAATGGTGGATCCATGGCTAATTGTCTATTAGGAGCTGAAGTTGAACGTCTTCTCTCTCGGTTTAGACGCCTATATGTTCTATCAATCTCCGGATCAAATGGAAGAAGGTTAAGGCTTCTTGTACGTCTCATACAAAAATCCTACAACCAGAAAATCAACTAACACAAAAACAACACAAAGTTACTTTTTTTTATGATAAATAAAATAAAACAGCAAAATAAACAAAATTAAAAATGAAAGAAAGATAAAGCAAATTAACTTCAAATTAAAACTAAGATTAGGTAGTATCGATATTAATAAAATCAAACCATTCCCCGGCAACGGCGCCAAAAACTTGATGCTTATTTTTCGCAAGTGTACGAATCGTTCAAGTAATAAAGTGTACAAAAGTACGGATATCGAACCCACAAGGAATGGCGTTACTAAGTACCGAAATTGACTAACCCTAATTTTATTTGAAAACTGAATTGTTGAAATTGTTTTAAAAGCAAATTAACATAAAACTAAACGTAAATAACAAAATTTAATGTTGTTCACAAATGATTAAAAACGCTAAGGCATTTGATTTTGCTAAATCAATTCAATCTGATTTCAAGTCATGTTATATGAGAATCAAAGCTAAAAGTGATGGTTGAAAAACCCAAACTTATCTAATACTCTCTCTCAAGTTATATTAGAATTACTTATCTATGAAAACCAACTATATTTCTATGAATATTTAATCACAAATAAGCACATTACGATTTATGGAATTTCTAGAATAACCACATACATCATGCATTAGTTGTCAAACTCGCATTCAACATACGATATTTATCACAAGAAGCATTCATTACACATCTCTTCTCGGTCTCAATATAATGCAACAAATCATCTAAATCTTGATCAGAAATTTAAAAGCATTAAGCATGGAAATAAATACTCAATTTGAAAACAATGAATTCATATAACAATAACAAAAGAAATCAGATTTCCTTGATTTAACTACATCATAGCCTTAGCAAAAACAAATTAGTTCATAACAGAAATAAGAACAACCATTATTTCAATTGAATTCATGAATAACAAATCTGAATAAAATGTAGAATATGAAGGCTAAGGAGAAGAGATGAAAAACTCTTGAAGATAAAGACTTGGTAGCAACAATGGTGATGATCCTTCAAGCTTCTCCAAACTTTCTCTCCAAAATTTACCTTTTCTCCTCCAAAAATGATTCAGATCTGTTCTCTCTGCCGTCCCCCTCTTTCTCCATCATATTGTATATATAGATCTAGGTTTGGAGGGCAATTTTGGAACAAAACAACCAAAAAAATCTGTTTTCGGACGAAACTCGCCGGAGGCGACATTATTCTCGTCGCGGCGAGATTTCTAAAAAATAAAATATTTTGGCTTTTCGATTTTGGCCGGCGGCCAAAATAATGTGGCCGGTGGCTAGATGCATTTGGCCAGCGGCGAGATAAATTTGGCCGGCGGCGAGATGAATTTGCCAAATTTTGTGCTCTCGGGAAGATTCTCGCCGTGCTTTCTGTAGGATTTTTGCCGGCGGCGAGATTGCATTGGCTGGCGGCGAGATTACATTGGCCGGCGGCGGGATTTCTTTGGCCGGCTGCGAGATTGCTTTGCTAAAATCCGTGCTCCCTGCATGATTTTCAACGTATTCTCCTTAAGGTTTTCGCCGGCGGCGAAATTCCAAATTTTGAAATTTTATTTTCTTTTTATTTGCACTAATTCCCGTTCATTGAAATTTGTCCCAAACTTCTCCAAAATTATGATTTTACTAGAAATTGCACTTTAAACACGAAATACCCTTGAAATGACATTTGTGGATTAAATAATCAAATAAACACAATTTTCACACAAATATCAACATTTAAATCATAACAAAAATGCAATAATTTGACTCTTATCAACAACCCCCAACCAACTTCTTGCTAGTCTCTAGCAAGAAAAGCGATCTATGAATAATTTCAAAGGAGACATTAAAAGAAAAATTCAAAAGAAATTTATTCTATTTACAACATTACATTAAGCGTATGCAATAAGCCTTTAAACCCCTAGGTGGCCTTGGTAGGACGAGTTGTAGTCTCGTGATGGCTTCCAGTGATGATACCCACAAACATCTTACCTATAACTATCCTAACTTAAAACAATAAAATCACATAACAAATAACTTGCACAAATGTCTCAAAAATTGTAAATAACACCCAACATATAGAATAATTAAATGTCACCTAAGCTTTAAGAAATCTCAAATGCCAATTTCACTTTTGTTATTGACTCTTAAACATCCATCAAACCACAAACCAATAGCCATAATGCCAGATAATATTATGCACAACATCCATAAACAAAAAGGTGAAATCTCAAACTCCATAGGCTCACTTTTCAAACCTCTCTCCACTAATGAAGAAAAATACACCACTTCGGATCAATAGGACTTTACGAGGCTTGTAATGTTAGGCTTAGGTATTTGGTTAAGAAAGAACGGGAAGTGTCAAAATACAAATAAGGGCACTTATTAGATTAAACACAACCAATTAAGTTACGTTTTTAAGTGAAAATACCTAAAAAACAATAAAAACACACGTGATTCCAAAAAAGACAAATTTATATAAATATATGATAAAACATATAAATATATATATTTTTAATCAATTAATGTGCATAAAATCATGGTAATTTTAGTGCTTTTTGAGCACTCATCACAACCCCCAACCAGCTTCTTACTAGTCCCTTAGCAAGAGAAGCGATAAAAACTAAAAATTAAACTATCCTAAATCACTTCCGTAGACTGACACAGTTGCATTTAGCCTATGCAACAAGCCTTTAAACCCCTAGGTTACCCTAGTGGATGAGTTTGAGTCTCGTGAGGGTTTTCAGTAATGATACCCACAAACATTAAACTAAATGTAAAAAAAATTAAAAGAAATAATAACAACAATCAACTTAAAAACTAAAATTACAACAAAATCAAAAATTAACTTTTAAGGATAAAAGAAAACAACATAACACAAAAATGTCTCATACTTTTTAATCTCCTTTAAGATCATAATTAAAATCTCAAGTATAAGTTATTTTATATCTTCTTAAACAATCATGATTTATAATAATAATTAGTTGAAAATCATTTTCATATTTCATATCAAAAATGCATCAATTTAATTTCACCCAATTTCAGTGTCATGAATCCGAATTCGCTTCGACTCTATTCCTCACAAGTCAGTACTCTCAAAACACTGAATCCTATGGGTTCAAACACTCATACACTACTACAAAAATAGGCATTAAAGTCGGTTCGCTGAACCGACTTTAAATTTAGTGACTTAAAATGTAAAGTCGGTTCACCCCATGAACCGACTTTACATACCATATTTTTTTTATTTTTATTCTCATTTTTCGTATTATTCAATATATATAGCATAAAAAAACTAAAATTTAAATAATACAAATAATTAAAAATTTAAATATATTTAATTACTTGATAATTAAATTTATTACAAAAACAAATAATGTATATATAATACATATAGTTAACTTAAATTACAAATAAAATAATGTCGTCAAAGTGTAATTATGCGATCGAGTAAGCTTGGTTGGCTTAGAATCTTGATTGGCCTTCACAAGCATTATGACAAAAAACAAATTGATCCATATAACAATTCATATTCCCCTACATACACATGAGCACGTAAAACATCCATCAAACAAGCAGTCTAAACTTCAGACATACGAATAAAGAAATTAAATCATTATAAATATTACCATCAAAAAGAGACTACCACATACAGCGACATTCGACGAACTCATATTAGCACTTTATTAATCATTTGTCTATATATATGAAGTTATCTGGAATCTCTGCTAGTATTTTTAAATGATATATATAATGAACTCTAAATATGAAATCAAGTGTAGCACCGATTTCTTACTTGGCTTGTGTGAGTTTTAGGGCCCTTAAACGGAACACGTTCATGGGCACTAAAACTCAAACAAGCCAAGTAAGAAATCGGAGTTACACTTGATTTCATATTTAGAATTCATTATATATATCATTAAAAATACTAGTAGAGATTCCAGATAAATTCATATTTATAAACAAATGATTAATAAAGTGCTAATATGAGTTCGTAAGGAAAGTAGGAAAGAGATATGAGATGTAGTTTGGGCCAAAAATAGGTCCATAAAACAATGCATCCCCCTAAATACATGAGCATATAATCATCAATCAAACAAGTGATTTCAGACACAGGAATAGATAGAGAAATTAAATCATTAAAAAGTTTACTGTCATGTCGTCATATGCTATTCAAGATCATCAGAATCTTCTCCTGATTCTTCTTGTGATGATATAATTTGAAGCATGTGTTCTGCCCATTCCTCTCGTAAATCATCAAAAATTTGCTGATCGTAGCCCGTCTTGTTCCAACCAAAGAACTACATGTATTTAAAATCAAAATAAGAATATAATTTCATTTATTTACAAAAAAAACTCAAATATGTTAAAAAAATTATGTATATGGATAAAAGATATTACCACATCATCAATTGGAATTTTGATATTTGTGATGATTTCACTCATAAACTTCATGACATAATAACCACACATGACTCCATTATTTTGTTGTGGAACCTACAAAATTTAAGTGTACATGATTTTTCATATCTTTATTATTCAATTGTAAAATTAATAAAATTATTAATATTGACTTATACATACCATAACTTTTGTCCATTTAAGCTTATGAGATTTTTTGAGGGCAATGCCTCGAAACTTGTTCCACAACTTCCATGCCCTATCAAGGTTTAAAACGGTTAGTTTTTATTAAATATTACAAAAAATTATAGAAGAAACTAATATGTAACTATAACTCTTACATTTCAACAACTGTTGTTGTATCTTTACTCAGTTCTATAGAAGCTGAGTCACAATACCAAGCATGATTATTAAACATATCAATGATGACCAACATCCAATGATCTTGGCCTTGTTCAAACCTTAATGGCCAAGGGATTATCAACTTTTGATTTCTGTTAAGCGTTAATGCTCTATCACATAATTGTTTAGCTCTGATGCTAACATCCTTCTCTTGATATTGATTGACATATGAAGAATCATAGAACATTGCTAAATGTGATGAGTGATTATGTTGAAGTCGATAATAACACGCCCTATATAAAAGATATATATATAATTAGATAATATAAATATAATTATATATGTTCTACATAAATAAAAGAAAAATAAATAGATTGAGGACTCACCTTGTCCACACTTGAATTATACTTAAATCGATCATTTGATATTCAAATAGTTGCAATAAGCACTCGATCGATATATACGTTTGGCCGAGGTCTACACCAGAAATTTCTATAGGAAGTGACACAATCCATCCATCATTTATGCTAGATGCCCTCCCAGCAATAGTCATCAAAGTGCCAAGATTTCTACTGAATTTTAACGCATAAATATGACTATACTTTTTCCAAGGCTTCTTCTTGAATGACTTGGTGTGGGATGATTGGCCACTAGACATAGATTTAGCACGAGATACTTGCTTTGTATCTCTTAAATGTGCCGCATTTAAGAGATCTGGTATAATAGACTAAAAAAAGTATTATATATGGATTTTGTTAGTAACAATATAAGATATAATAAAATAATAGTAAACAAGTGTTATCTTTTAAGTTAAAAAATAGTACCACGTCAAAATTTAGAACAACTTGAATCGACGGTCAAGCCACATACTGTCCAACCGCCTCTTGGACTGTGGTAGCATCAGAAGGCACAGGTAGTGGACAATCATGAAACAATGATTGGTCAATTACTATTCGCCAATGATTAGGCAAATATTGATTATGAATCATCCGATCATCGCTCAATTGTTGTACCATTCCAATAGCAACATAGTCCGTTGACGAAGGATGTTTCAACAAACATTTCATATTCTCTAAAAAATTTAAGTGTTAAAAAATACAACATATAATAAGAATTTAAAAATAATAGATTATATACAAATGTAAATTAAAATCTTACCACATATGATTCATCAAATAAAAGAGGACTCTCATGTGGGGTAGCTATTGGATGTACATTCTCACCAAGATGTTCATCTTGGTTTGATTTATGGTAAGAATGTGCAGATTGCATCGGAGAAAATGAACCACTACTTGATTGCATATGCATTCCTGGCATATAGTGAGGTCCAATAGGATGGATATATCCCATACTGGATGTAGTTTGAGCACAATGAGATTGCATGGGTGGCATGCCTGTCATGTATGGTGGCAAGCCTGTCATGTATGGTGGCATGCTTGGCATGAATTGTGGCATGACTAGCGTGGAAGGTGGTATGCCTGGCATGGATGGTTGCATGCTTGGCTAATATGGCATGCCCTGGTTGTAGCATGATGCCATGGCTGACATTTGTTGTGATTGATGTTCTTTTAGAGTGGCAATCTCACTCATAACTGAAGCCTTAAAGGAGTTGAATTCTTCTTCAATTTTAGTATACTTCTCCTTACTTACCGTCTGAGGCTTTTCTTTTGGAATGTTAAAATACTCCACAGAACCATCATATTGGCTACCTCCCCTAACACGACCAGGATGCTCACGGCCGAATGCATGATATAAAGCATCTCTTCCAGGCTCTTCAATTATTTCACCCCTGGATATTTTTTCTTGAACGGCTCTCTACAAATAATAAAGTCATCAAACATATCATTCATTATTATATCAATTATTAAATATCATTAAGACTTTTTATCAACCAAAATTACTAACCAACTTATTTAATTGTTCTTCTCCTCGTTGAGTCATCGGTCTTGAATTCTTCGTTTTGGGGGTCTTTGTTTCTATGTATAATTCAGTTCGGGTAACAGGTCTACACAATTCAGCTTCCTACATAAATTATGAAAATTTTATTAACAATAACATGAAATTAAATTGAGGAAAATAAATATAAAAATATTTATAAATTAAGACAAATTAATAATACCATTCTATATCTAACTTCAGGATTTGAAGACCTCCCAGTACGGTTAGGAAGAATGTTATGCATTTGTACATTCTGATGATCTTCTCAAATAATTTGAAATTCATCTGTACGTCTATAATCCACAAATTCTTTCCAAACTTGAGGTGTAATCAGGGGTGTCCTTCAGGAATTTTGTAGATTTCATTCTCATCAAGTGTTTCCAAATATGGAAACACATAATTTCTTGCCAATATGGAAGTCTTGTATTCCTTCCACGCCTTATTTGCAATTTTATAACACTTGCCCTTCCAACTATCATCGACTTTGTAACGATTCTGTAAAAACACAGTACAAAAGATTAGATATACACCTAATATAATATATATATTGATTATAAAATATAAGAGACTTACACAAATGGTTATCCATATTTTGAACTTTTCTGCTTCGTCAACCTCAGACCAATCATTTATATTGATTGGTATACTGGACTTTGCAAGTCGACCAATAGAGGATTTCAATTGTTGACCATTTTCCCCTATTGGATTACCAGTAGCATCAAATAGAACAGGTATTCTATCATCTGGGTTAAGTGGAGCATCAGGTATAATCGCCCAACCCCTTCTTTTCAAATACCCCAATGGATCATTTGGATCTACAATCTCTGTTGTTCGAATATCCATGAAATATCTGCAAACAATGAAGAAATATAAATTAATTGATAATTTTAAGAACATACATATATATAAGAGTTATTACAACAATATAGAACATATGTTATGTTTAAGTAGGTTGTTGATCATATACATATATTCCTTCACATACATAATGCAAAACAATTATCATTTTAATAATTTTACAAAACCATTTCTATACAAGCAAAATAAAACAAACTGAATATTAATATGTCAAAAATTCTACTTGATAATTATTTATTATCCACGCACAGTAAATATATATAATCCATCAAAACCACAACATTTCAGATATTATTTCCACATAAAATAAGTCAAATAAAATAAAAAACATATCTACATCAAAAATTTATACAGAAAAACTGCAAAATTCTACTTGATAATTATTTATTATCCACGCACAGTAAATATATATAATCCATCAACACCACAACATTTCAGATATTATTTCCACATAAAATAAATCAAACAAAATAAAAAACATACCTAAATCAAAAATTTATACAGAAAAAATTGTAAAATTTTACTATAATTATTTATTATCCACGCAAAATAATTATATATAATCCATCAAAACCACAACATTTCAGATATTATTTCCACATAAAATAAGTCAAATAAAATAAAAAACATATCTACATCAAAAATTTATACAGAAAAAACTGCAAAATTCTACTATAATTATTTATTATCCACGCAAAATAATTATATATAATCCATCAAAACCACAACATTTCAGATATTATTTCCACATAAAATAAGTCAAACAAAATAAAAAACATATCTACATCAAAAATTTATACAGAAAATGGGTATAAAAAAATTGTAATATTTCGCTCAAAAAAATAGTAGATCTGAAAGATAATGAGAAGAGAAATATAACTTACAAAATGACGTTACGAATGGTGGTCGGAGGTGGCCGGAAATTTAGAAAGAAGGTGGTGCGCGGTGTAGGAAAATGGAGGAGAGAGAGGAAGAAATTGGAGGAGAGAGGAAGGAAAATGGTTTCTGCGTAAAATTTGCCCGAAATCTGATTATATTACGTGGCTAGCATCGGTTGACGTGGAGAACCGACGCTATCCATGTCGGACGTAGCGTCGGTTGGCCACATCAACCGACGCTACCCACGTGGCTAGCGTCGGTTGACGCGGCCAACCGACGCTACGTCCGACGTGGTTAGCGTTGGTTTTACACCGAACCGACTTTAAATTCATTATAAGTCGGTTTTTTCCAAAAACTGACTTTACACAGCGACTTAAATACCTCTTTTTGTAGTAGTGATACTAATTTATATGAGAAAGAGTTGATGTATAGAAATGAACTAATATGTTCGCATATGTATAAAGAAGAAAGGCTCAAAGTGTTATTTTGACGTTGATCTCATGGAAGGAATCAAATGTATAAATTATAAAGATATCATATATAAAAATTATTTTCATGCATAAATCAAACTCATTAAGAAAAAATTTCAAGATATATGTCTTTTACAAATGAAGAAAGTGCAATGACTTTTTAGGGAATTACTTCCTATATCTTTCTTTTGTAATTAGCCTTTACTCACAACTTTGTAGGCAATGTGAGTCATAGTATGTAGATTATACTATATATTCTTTCTCTCTATATTTTTCTGAAGATATTTTTCAATATATATCATTTTTTAGAGAGTCAACACATGTACAGATTGTACATTTTTTTGTTTTTTGGATTTTGGGTAATGCGGGTCATAGTATGTAGATTATACTATATATTCTTTATCTCTCTATATTTTTCTGAAGATACTTTTCAATATATATCATTTTTTTAGAGAGTCAACCCATGTACAGATTGTACATTTTTTTTAAGGATTTTGGTGAGTGGTTAATTTTGTGGCTTTTTTGTTTGATCTTGGTTTAGGTAACCCCAGATATGTCTCTTTTTTTTTAATAGTCATGCACGAATGAGATAAAAGCATATACTATCAATTTCTACTCAAATCATTTAATCTAAGCAAAAATAATAATAAAAAATATACGACACTCTATTAAGATGAGAAAAAATTCATACATTCAATATTAATGCCTATAGAGATCATCTAAGAATTTGAAGAAATAAGAAATGTGTTTGGAGTAGAAAAAATATATATTTCACTCTGAATAAGGGAAATTAGGCTCAAATTATATCTCACAAAGGTAGTCTCCACTAAAACAAATTCATAAAAACTGATTTTGGGTTTAATATAATTTCTACATCTTATCAAGAAATATTAGTTATGACAAAAACTAACTAATTATCAAAAACAATTACAAAATATTTCATGATATGTTTTCAAAAATTAATCTAACAGTACAAAAGACTTAACTATTTACTTAAATTTGATTTAAAGAAATGATAAATTTTTGTGAGAAATTTTTTTTTTAATTCCAAAAATTACTAAATCACACAATAAAAATGAAAATGTGAAAAAACAAATTATTTTTTTTATTTTTTTTAAATTGTTAAATCTTTTTTTTAATTAAGCATGATAATTTTTCACCACCCCCAACCTAAAACTTACATTGTCCTCAATGTAACAACTTACATTGCAAGTAGTGATGGAGAAATGCAGGTGCATCCATCATGTTCATTAAAGTGCACACAGACAGATCGCTATGAACTTCTAACATCTCAACAAAAAAAAATTTAGTTTTAACAATTTTTAAAATTATTCAAATGTAATTAAACTAAAATAAACAATAAAACAAAGAAGAGGTTGTCTACCTATACTTTTTTGAGTCATGTCCTATGGATTTTCAAATTTTTTTTTCTACTTAAAACTAGGGACATGCTTGTGAGTTTTAGATAATTCATGTCTAGGTACAAATCAAATAATTAAAGGCATCAAAACACAATTGTACCTAGATCAAACAAAACAACTAACTCCTTAGATTGTAATTAAAACATTAAAATTTTGGAGATAGTTTCATACTTTTTTTCGGTTTTTTTTTTACTATAATATCTAAGTTAAAATAACATAATCAGTATTAACCAAGAGTGCTCCCAGGAAAGAATGGTGGGGCAAAGGCTCCTTAAAAACCATCCTCCTAGACAGAGCAACGTTCCCAGGAAAGACTAGTGGCACAAAAGCTTCCAGGAACTAGTCTCCTAGACAAAACTCCCTTAGATCTTTACTTTTCATGCTATTAAAATTAAGTTAATTAAGTTAGGTTAAAATTAAGTTAATTAAGTGAGGTTAAAATTTAAGTTAATTAAGTTAATAAAAAAGTAGGTTAATTAAGTTAATGAAAATCTAAGTTAATTAAGTTAGTAAATTAAATTAATATAAGTTAGTAAATTAAGTTACTAAAACCTAAGTTAATTAACTTAAACGAAAATTAAGATAAAAAAAGTAGTAAAAAAAAACCAAAAATAAAATAAATTGAAAAAGTAAAAGAAAAATAAAAAAAGAAAAAAAATTTAAATTAAAAATTAAGCCAAAAAATAAAATAAAATAAAAAATAACTAAAAAAAATAATTGAAAAAGATAAAAGAAAAAATATAAAAGAAAAAAAAAAGATAAAAGAAAAAATAAATAAATAAAAATTGAAAATAAAATTTTTGATTTTTTTCAAAAAAAATTATTTTTAAATAAAATAAATTATTTATTTATTTATTTATTTATTTATTTTTTATTTATTTTATTTATTTGTTTTTATTTAATTTAAAATTTATTTACTTTTTTTTATTTCAAATTTCAAAATTCAAAATTATTTTATTATTCATGCTATAATTTCTTTATGAAATTTAAAATTTTAATTTTTTTTATTTATAATGAAATTGAAATTTGAAATTTTTTTTTTTACTTTTCACAAACAACAAAATTTTTTATTTTTTTATTTTTTTTTAATAAAAAAAATCACAATTATTTACAACACAAAAAGTTTTTAAAATTTTGATAAATAATTTAAAAACGCTATTCCTTCACTAGAATCTGCCAAAAACTTGATAGGCGTAACCGACATCGCTGATCCATTGCTACTTTGGTTTTATTTATTTATAAAACTCTCACAAGTGCACGAATCATTTCGTAGAAAATGATAAGTATACTCCCAAGGTCGATCTAAGGAAGGAATGTATGTGGTTTTTAATTTATTATTCAAACTTTTAAAAACGAAATTAAATCCTAAACATCTTGTCACGATATTTTGGGGTTTTGTGTTTTTAATCTACTTACATAAAAATAAACATAGATTCAATAAACATTTATGCAAATTTTATCTGTTAAAACAGTGGAGTATTTATGGATATAATAACTAAGTTAATTATGCTTGCTCATATTATTTAGGTTATTAAAGATATGAATTGATATTTATTGATTCTCTCTTTTTTGTATGAATACCACCTTTGGTGGGGTTAGATATTCTTTGTTAACTAAACAAATCAATTAACACCTATGGGTGGGGTTGATAACTAATTTAGTTAATTAAATTAATTCTTTTTTCTAAGAGATTGAAAATGAACCATTTAAATGCCACATTTGGTGGGGTTAGACAGTTTAAACTTTATTCAAGGTGTCCAAATTAAACCTAAGAATTTAGTTATCCGAGTACTAACTTTCAAGTTTTAAAATCACTACTGAAAATATGTTGTCAATACATTTTCAAATAATAATTCTTATAAAAACTTTTGAAATAGAGCTTCACTCTAACTACCGGGCGATTGTACCAACAAATAAAAGTGCACTACTCTAAATCAGATCGGATAACTAAACCTTAAAATATAATTTTCAGATTTAAGTTTGTAATGAAAAATAATATATTTCTCTCTAACATTCTTAATATAAAATCTTGAATAAAAATAAAATCAATTCATTTTAGAGATTTTTACCTATTTAATATTTCGCAAGCATAACAACGTTATTATTATATCATGTTTACAACAACAAAGAAAGTTAAATTTAATCACAGACAAATTAAATATAACATGTAAGAATAAAGCATAAAAAATAACTATAAAAAAAATAAAATCCTTACAGTACTTCGATGCTATTCCCGTTGCTGGAAAACCTCCAAGCGGAAATTACACTCCCATTTATTGAATCAAAAAGCTAATAAATTACAAAAACATAACTAGTTCTTCCCTTTTTGGGAAGAACTCTAAAACTAAGAGAAATTAACTAAGAAAAGCTAAAAACTAAGAAAAACTAAAAAATCTAAGAAAAGAGAGAAAGAAAGAGAGAAGAGAATGTGTTTTGAGGTGTGTTTAGAAGTGAAGAGAAGGGGTATTTATAGGTGAGGATGGAGAGAAAAAGTGGGTGAAAAATGTTAAAAAATGATGAAAACGTGGAGTGCAATTGATGAGGTCATTGATGATGTCAGCATGACGTCATGGGGGCGGTTGTGCGCGAAAATGGGGCGAAATGGCAGCGGCGCGCGCGGAGGGCAGCTGGGGCTTGCACAGGCACGCGCGGAAGGCAGGCGCTGCGCGCACGAGTGCACGCGGAACTGGGACTGGGCGCGCGCGGGGCTCAGCGCGGCGACGCGATTTTCTCCTTTTTGACATTTTTGACTCTTTTGACCCATTTTGTCCAATTTTTCCATATTTGTTGACCTTTCCCCATTTATTTATTAATATATTTGTGATGTATTGCTTCTAGTATTCCTCTTTGAGTCTTTAAGTTACGTTTTTAAGTGAAAATACCTGAAAAACAATAAAAACACACGTGATTCCGAAAAAGACAAATTTATATAAATATATGATAAAACATATAAATATATATATTTTTAATCAATTAATGTGCATAAAATCATGGTAATTTTAGTGCTTTTTGAGCACTCATCAATAATTTAATAACCTAAATAAGGCGGCCAGATATGCAATCGCATGTAAGAATAAAGTATGGAAATAAAGTAATAACACATGATATTTTTAGGTGGAAACAACCTAGGCCATAACTATGACCTAAGAGGAAAACCACCGATCCACTGGACTACCTACTTTCCATTATGAAAATAAAATTTTCAAGGACAAACTCGGTCTTATGCTACCCTTCCTAGGATACTACCCCAATGTACCTTACGTACGAGCCCCTACTCTATTTTCACAGTTTTCAATATTAGTGTGAGCGGTTTCCAAACCAATGTTCCAATAAGCTTCCCGCTAACCAGATACGTTCCAAAATTAACTGCAAAATGGTTAGCACAAAAATACAAGTGACCGTGTGTGTTCTAGAATAGATTTAATAATGAATAATCCTAACTAGATGATTCAAAATATATGCCATTTAAATGAAATCAACTAGTAAATCCTAGAGCAAAAAGATCAAGCACAATTTCAATAAAAATAGCTTCTTTAAAGATTAATAATCAAATCAAATAACTATGATATGACAAAAACAATTATTTGATCTAACAATTTAAGAACAAAAATAAAGAAGCCATAAGAACATATTATCAAAATATCATAAAATAATTAGGCTTATTAATCAATCAAACATAACCACAAATATTTGATTGATTAACTAAATAAAAAAGCCTAAAGAATTATGATATTATATTTGTAAAACAAGAGAGAGAAATTAAGAAGAATAGAATAATGCACTTGTATGTTTGATTGAAACAATGAGCAATGAGTTTTATTTATAGGAAAAATTAAAACCCTTAATCCTATGTAATTGATAAATATCTTTTCTATTACAAATAGGATTAGTAATACTCACTAATTAAGAAAACTCATATTTAAAGAATAGTTCTTTTAAAATACACTCATTAATCATGGAGATTCCTATTTAAAAAAGAGTTCTTTTAAAGTATATTTTATGTTATCTTTTAGGTTGAATATTTCAACTATAATTTAGAGTATATCTTATCTAATATTTTAGCTTTTAATCCATATTTTAGCACTAAAAATAATTTCAAATTTATAAGCATGTGCTATTAAATGCATAAATGTAATCCTATGTGTTTTAGTTATCAAAGATATACCTGAAGTACAATTATCTGGAACTCAAGAATTTTTTTGGATTTTCTTCATAGACTAAATAGCATGCCTAAAAATAAATTTATAGATAAATATTTTTTCCACAAAAATAGGCAACACGCATAGTCCTTACAAGAAGAAAGGGTCAAAAATAATGCATAACTTCGACTTCATGAAAGGAATCAAATGTTTTAGGATTTCGTAAAGAAATCACAAAATTATTTTCATGCCTCAATCAAAATCATTAAATAAAAATTTCAAGATTTATGCCTTTTAGAAATGAAGAAAGTTCAATGACTTTTTAGGGATTTACTTCCTATAACTTTCTTTTGTAATTAGCCTTTTCTCACAACTTTGTAGGCTATGTGGGCCATAGTATGTAGATTGTACTATTCATCTCTCTCTCTCTCTCTTTTAAGATATTTTTCAACATATTTTTTTAGAGAGTGCATCTATGTACAGATTGTACATTTTTGTAAGATTTTGGTGAGTGGTTAATTTTGTGGCTTTCCTTTTTGATTTTGGTTTAGGTAACCCTAAATATGTCTCTTTTTGGTAGAAGTCATGCATGAAGGATGAAAGGGCATATACTATTAATTTCTACTTAAGTCATTCAATCTAAGCAATAAAATCAACATATGACACTTTACTAGATGTGGAAATCCTAATATTCAATGCTAATACCTATAGAGATCATCTAAACATTTGAAGAAATAAGAAATGTGTGTGGAGTATAAAAAATATGTTTCACTCAGAATAAATGAAATTGGGCTCAAATTATATCTAACAAGGGTTGTCTCTACTATTTGATTCCTAAACATAGATTTTGGGTTCATTATAATTTTCACACTTTATCATGAAATACTACTTGTGGCAAAAACTAACTAATTATCATATATTCTATGATAAGTTTTCAAAATTTAATCTAATAGTGTAAAATACTTAACTATTTACTTTAATTTGATTTAAAGAAATGATAAATTTTTGTGATAAATTTTTTAAAACTAATCCTAAAATTCTTTAAATTACTAAATCACACAAAGAAAATAAACCACTCAAAGAAAATAAAATCAAACACAATACAAATGAAAATGTGACTATAAAGTTTTTGAAATTAAGCATAGTAACTTTTCACCACCCCTAACCTAGAACTTACATTTTCCTCAATGTAACAATTATAAATTAAAGATAAAGAGAAAAGAGAAAAAAGTTACCTATTTTATGAGAATGTGCAAGTAGTGATGGAGAAATGCAGGTGCATCCATCATGTTCATTATTAAAGTTCACATAGACAGATCGCTATGAACTTCTAACATTTCAACAAATATTTTTTGTTTTAACGATTCTAAAATTATTCACATGAAATTAAACTAAAGTAAACAAAAGAAATTAAATAAAAAAAATTACCTAAAATGATGGGTTACCTCTCATCCAGTGCTTAGTTTAACGTCTTAGTAAGACATAACTTAGGGGATTTCATTTTAAGTAAACTCAATGCCCCCACATAATTGAGTCAATGAAACCTATAAGTAGGACCAGTTTGTCTACCTATACTTTTTAAGTCATGCCCTATGGATTTTCAATTTTTTTTACATAAAACTAGGGACATGATTGTGGGTTTTAGATAATCCACTTCTAGGTGTAAGTCCAATAACTAAGGCATCAAAACACAGTTGTACCTAGATCTAACAAAGCAACTACCTCCTTTTATCATAGATTGTGATTAAAAAATTTGAAATTTTGGAGATAGCATAATCTCTAAGTTAAATAACATAATCAATATTGATACTTTTGTCTTATCTACTAGAAAGCTAAAATGTTATTGTCACATCTGTGAGTAGCTTGTCAGGAAGCAATAAGTTGAAATTTGATGATGTTCATGATCTGGTTCTCAATGAAGATATCCGGCATAGAGAGTCGGGTGAATCATCAACCTCTTTAGTTTTGCATACAGAGTCAAGAGGAAGAAATTCAACTAGAGGGAATGAACATGGTAGAACAAACTACTGAGGTAGATCAAAGGACAGGAGTTCCAAATCTAGGAATCCCAATAATTCTCATAGCTCAAAAATCAATGTAAGAGTGCACTACAAAAATCAATGTAAGAGTGCACCAAAGGACCAGGAAGTAAAGGCAGAGGAAAATGTTACTTCCACCTCAGGGGGAGATGATGCATTGATATGCTCTTTGGAAAGCAAAGAAAAATCTTAGGTGTTAGACTCAAAAGCATCGTCCCATGCTACTTTATAGAAAGAATTCTTTGAGAAATATGTATCTGAAAACCATGGAAAGGTATATCTTGGTGATAATCAATTGTATGCTATTATTGGCAAAGGTGTAGTGAAGATTAAGTTGAACGGGTCTGTTTGAGAGTTGAAGGATGTCAGACATATTCACGACCTAAGAAAGAACTTAATCTCAATAGGGAAGTTTGCTAGTGAAGGATACATTACAATCATCCATGTTGATGATTGGAAGATTTCAAAGGGTGCAATGATGGTTGCTTGAGGCAAGAAGAGTGGCACTCTTTACATGATAATATGGGCACGTTTTTCAATCACAGTTTTAGTAGGAAATGAAACACTAAATTTGTGGCACCAGAGACTAGGTCACATAAGTGAGAAGGGATAAAGATTATACACTCAAAGGGAAAACTTCTAGGACTACAATCAGTGGAGATAGACATATGCAAAGATTGCATACTTGGAAAGCAAAAGAGAGTCAACTTTCAGACAAGTGGAAGAACCCCAAAGAAGGAAAGGCTATAGCTTATTCACTATGACATTTGGGGACCAACGACCATCTCATCCATTGGTAGGAAACACTACTTTGTGACTTTCATTGATGATCACTATATAAAGGTATATGTTTACTTTCTAAAGAATAATTTTAAAAATGAGACAGGTTTGAAGATCAAAAAGCTCAAAACTGATAATGGTGGTGAATATGAAGACACTCGATTCAAGATTTTCTTCTATAAGCACGAGATTAGAATGGAGAGAACTATGCCAGGAATGCCTCAACACAATGGTGTAGCTGAGTGTATGAACTGAACATTGACAGAAAGAGCTAGAAGCATTCATATATAGTCAAGTCTATCAAAGTAGTTCTAGGTAGAAGTAGTCAACATGGGAGCTTTCTTAATCAATCGAGGCCCTTTTATTCCATTAGAGCACAAAATACCATAGAAGATATGGAGAAAAAAAGAGGTAAAACTATCACTACTAAAATTTTTCAATTGTATAGAATATATGCATATCAATGATCAAGGTAGAAATAAGCTTGATCCTAATTCCAAGAAATTCACCTTCATCGACTATGGTGAGGATGAGTTTGTTTACCACATTTGGGATGAAGAAAACAAGAAAATGATCTATAGTAAAGATGTTATTTTCAACAAAGAGTGATGTATAAAGACATATAAAACAGACGTCAATGACTCATAGCAGAATGAGTCAGTATTTGTAGATGCAGATGATGTCCCATATAGTTTTGTGATGAAAAAATTTGTAACAAGTCCTCAGCTAGAGAAACTTGTTAGACAGAGTAGTGCATAATGGTCTTACATACTACAACCTCCTACTCCAACTCTTGTATTGAAAAGGTCTTCTCGACCTTATGTCTCTAACAAAAGATACATGAACTATATATTGCTGACTCATAGAGTGGAGCCTGAATGCTACGATGAAACTTGCCAGATTAGAGATGCTAACAAGTTGGAGCTTTCCATGAAAGAAGAAATCAAATATCTCATCTCCAACCAGACATGGGAAGAAGGCACTTCACAACAAATAGGTGTACCAAGTGAAAAAGGAACATGATGGTTCTAAGAGATACAAATCCTGATTTTAGTAGAAGATAGCAGTTGACTACACTGACATTTTTGGTCCCATTGTAAAGCTCAATACTATCATATCAGTGTTCAGTATTATAGCCATTGAAGATCTTCATCTTGAATAGTTGGATGTGAAGACTATATTCCTTCACTGAGACTTAGATAAGGAGATATACATGTACCAATCAGAAGGTTTCTCAGAATGTGAATATAAGCACATGGTGTGCAGACTTAAGAAGAGTTTGTATGGCCTGAAACAAGCCCCGAGATAGTGGTATAGAAAGTTTGACATCTTTATGTACAAGGAAGGTTTCTAGAAGTGCAAAGCCGACCATTGTTTCTACTTCAAGAGATATAGGTCTACTTATATCATTTTGGTACTTTATTTTGATGATATGTTAGTAGTAGCTTCAGTTATGGATGATATCAGAAGGTTGAGGCAGCAATTGTCAAGGGAGTTTGATATGAAAGACTTGAGTCTAGCTAAGAAGATTCTTGGAATGCAAATCACAAGACATAAGAAGAGAGAATTCTTGTAGTTATCTCAGGAAGATTACATTAACCATGTTTTGTAGAGATTCAACATGCCCAACCTCAAGCTAGTTAACACACCATTGGCCAATCACTTTCACCTATCCAAGGATCAGTCCCCTCAAATGGAGAAAGAGAGAGAATTTATGGCTAAGGTTCCTTATGCATCAGCCATTGGAAGTTTGATGTATGTGATGGTTTGTACGAGACCAGACATTGGCAATGTAGTGGGAGTTGTTGGTAGTTTTATGTCAAATCGAGGGATAGGCCATTGGGAAGCAGTCAAGTGGATTTTGAGGTATCTACGAGGCACCACAGAGAAATTTTTGTACTTTAGTAATGGAGAGTTAAAAGTACAAGGCTATGTAGATGTAGACTTTGGAGGTGAAGTTGAACACTGAAGAAGCACCACCAGTTATATATTTACTGTTAGAACTACATTTGTTATTTGGATTTCACAAATACAGAAGATTGTCACTCTATCCACTACAAAGGCTCAGTATGTAGTAGTAACTAAATCTAGTAAAGAGATGATATGGCTTCAAGGTTTGTTAACTAAGTTGGGATTCAAACAAGAGAAGAATGTTCTATACAGTGATAGTCAAAGTGCGATACACTTGGTGAAGAATTTAGCATTTCATTCTAAAACCAAGCATATTGGGCTTCTTTATCACTTTATTAGATTTCTATTGGAAGATGATGTCTTAATACTAGAAAAGATTCAAGGAAGAAAAAATCTAGCGGATATGTTGACAAAGGTAGTGACTATTGACAAACTGAAGTTGTGTTCAACTTCGATGTCTGCTAGAGTAACAACACTAGAAAAGCTATTGCATTGATCGGGTGTGAAGACAGATTGAAATCATTCTTCAAGTGGGAGATTGTTGGTCAAACTTTCATGCACCAAATGATACAATAAATGAGAATAAAACAAAAGAGTGATTGTCAAGCCAACAACCAAGAAAATTTAATGGACAGTATATCCTTTTGTTGAAAAAGGAGGAAATCCAATTAATAATTAGTTAGTAAAACATGTAGAAGGGGGGCTTCTACATCTATAAATAGAACACCCCAGTAGGTACTTTGTATTATCCAATTGAGAGAAAAGGCTTTAGTGAGAGAAAATTGAGAGAAATATTTTTGGGTATAATTGGGTTGTGAGTTATGAGTATTGTAAACACTTTGTATAATTTGTCCCTTTTAAAGTCCATTATCAAATTTGTGTGTTATTTTATCTATTTTTGCTTTCTCGTAGATTTGACTTATCAAAAATTTACGTAATTTTTCAAAATGATCATACTATAGTAACTCTATTATTAAAAAATAAACAACCTTGACTGAGCACAACAATACAATTCTTAACATATATCACTTAGTTTCATAGTGTTATATAACTATAAGCTAATATAATAATGTACGATAATTAACCGAAGTCGAATAATACAGCTTTGTTTTCATTTAATTCTAATGAGTCATAATTAGGTATGTAATTTAATTATTATTTATAATTCAAGCTAATAACCAAATGCTTGAAATATAGATATATTCTCTTTCAATGTCTAATTATTAATTCTTGTGCATCTATGTTGAATCCTTATTTTCCAGCTCTTTTGTATACCTTCATTTATCCTGGAACTATTTGAATAATCTCATTGAATTTTTGTTTTGTTCACTTGGAAAATGGTATTTTAAGGAAATCTAATTTCCAATTCAACTAAACTGCATGTAGTTAATATAGATATGATTTTCTTAGAATTTTAGAAATCCTATTTAAGCAAGCTTCAAAAATAAGAACAATTGAGAATAAGAAGAAGTGGCTATAGTAAGTTCTACAGCACATAGAAAACTTTATTTCAAGTTAATGAATTACATTGTACATAAAGGAAAGTTTATATACAAGTAGTTGCTATAATAACTCTAACAATTAGTTCAACAATTGCGTAGTTAATTATATTGGCTAGGGTCTAATACAATGTAGCACACACATCTAATGCACCTTCCTAAACTTACTGCACACATACACTCATAATACGTAGTCAAATTGATGGTTCTGTTAAAACCAATAGTTTGACCTTTGACGAATGGATTTGGATAGTAGGAAGATGTTTGATGAGGATATATGCTAGTTTCTCAGCTGAAGAAACATGCTTAATGCTAATCAACCTCGACATGCTAGGTGCGTGCATGCAAGATAGAATTATGAGCTAGACTTTGAGTTCTTAAATTGTTAAACAAAAGAAAATGAATAGCAGCCAAAGGTAGATGAAGCTCGAAAAAAAAAGGAACATAGCCATAATAGTTTAGCTATTGTAGTTACCATTGTCTTATATTTAGATTTAGTGCTACTTCTAGAGACCACCTTTTGTTTTGATGTATGGTAAGATATGAGATTTGTGCCAGGAAAGACACAATAGGTACTTATGGAACATCTGTTATGCACACGTGATGCCCATTTAATAGCACAGTAAGTTATGATATGAAATTGAAAAGACTTTAAGGTGGCGTTTGGTTCGTGGAATGGAATCGGAATCGGAATCGGAATCGGAATCAGAATGGAATGGAATGGAAAGGAAACAATTTTGTTTGGTTTGACCATTGGAATCAAGCTCAGAATCAGGATTATAGTGTTTGGTGTGCCATTGGAATGGAATGAAAAAAGCTGTAAATGACCTTAATACCCCTACATGCTGTAAAGTTCAAATAATGTCATTTAATTACTATTTTTTCGTCACACAAAAAATAAATTATTGAAATCATTATTTTTCTAAATAAGTATTACTTAATTAAAAAGAAATATATTATTAAAATTATTATTTTTCTAAATAGGGTTTAGGGTTTTGAGGTTTGGGATGTGTGATTTAGGGTTTAGGGATTTAGGATTTGAGGTTATATTTGTAGGTTAAGGTTTAGGGTTTATGGTTTTAGGATTTGGAATTTGGGGTTTAGGGTTTTGGGATTTATGTTTTAGGGTTTTGGGTTTTGGGATTTATGTTTTAGGGTTTAGGGTTTAGAGATTTGGGGATTTAGGGTTTAGGGTTTTAGGGTTTAGGGTTTTGGGATTTATGTTTTAGGGTTTAGGGTTTTGGGATTTAGAATTTGGGGTTTAGGGTTTAGGGTTTTGGGATTTATGTTTTAGGGTTTTGGGTTTTGGGATTTATGTTTTAAGGTTTAGGGTTTAGGGTTTAGGGATTTGGGATTTGGGGTTTATGGTTTAGGGATTTGGGATTTAGGATTTGGGGATTTGGGGTTTAGGATTTAGGGTTTTAGGATTTGGAATTTGGGATTTGGGGTTTAGGGTTTAGGGATTTGGGATTTATGTTTTAGGGTTTTGGGATTTATCCTTTAAGATTTAGGCTTTTAGGGTTTAGGGATTTGACGTTTAGCGTTTATGGTTTTAGGATTTTAGGATTTGGATTTAGGGTTTAGGGTTTTGAAATTTTGGGTTTAGGGTTTAGGGTTTTGGAATTTTGGGTTTGAGAATTTGGGATTTGAATTTAAGTTTATATTTTAGGTGAGGGTAAAATTGAAAAAAAAAAAAGTTTAGATGGGAATGAAATAATGATTACCAAAGGTGGGAGAAGGAATTGTGATTTCTTCTCTTTTGGTAATTAGATTCCATTCCGCCCTCCATTCCGTCCAACCAAACACACAAAATGGAAGGAATCAATTCTGATTCCATTCCATTCCCTCCACCAAACATGGGGTAAGAATGTTAAACCATGAGAAAAGGTACACTTCAGATAGTGAAAGAAGTGTTTAACAGCAAGCCAATGAACCTCAATGGGCTTTGTTATGAACTAACATAGCTTGTTGACATTAAAATCTATATTAGGTCTAATTAAAGTGCCATATCACAATCTCCCAACCATACTTATAAACATACTAGGATCAATTAAATAGCTTCGTCATCTTTGCTTAACCTCTTACCATAAGTCTGGGTATCCATAAGTTCTTTTACATGGTGTGTCACTATCTTTAGAGTCAAGCAAGCCATATTTATCTAGAAGTTCTTTTACATACTTTTCTGGATTAGGATGAAGCACGTCACTACCAAAAGTGACCTTTATGCCTAGAAAATAATTCAAAACATCCAAATCTTTGAGAGCAAAGACAGAGGGAAGAGTAAGAGCTACTTGTAAGGATGATATCATCCACATAAGTAAGCAGCACCATTTAATACTTCTCAATATTTTTGATGAAAAGATAAGTGTCTAACTTTGAAGTAATAAACCTCAAGGAACGGATAAAGGTACTGAGCTTAGAGAACCGTACCTCAAGGGCATGTTTTAACCCATACAAAGCTTCAACTAGCTTGCAAACAAAACATTCACCTTGTTCAAAACTAGAAGATTATACCATACAAACATCCTAACTCATATCTCCATTTAAAAGGTATTATTGATGTCAATTTTCCTAACTTTCTAGCTTTTATAGAAGGCCAAAGCAAGAATGATTCTAATAGTGGTATAGTTGATCACAGGGGAGAACATCTCAAATAAATAAACGCAAGCAATCTGTGAGAACCCCTTTACCACTAAACGAACCTTGTACATATCCAAGGTTCTATCAACTTTGATACAAAAATCCATTTGCAACTACAACTGTTTTACTAGGAGGCAATTCAATCAATTCTCAAGTGCCATTTTGTAGCAAGGTATTAATCTCAACCTATATTGCTTTGTTTTGCTCTGGTATGTGGAAAACATCCTTATAAGACTTAGGCTTAAGTAATATTGAAACTCCATGAACTGTGAAGACTTTAGGTTTAATGATACCAGACTTGCCTCTAGTGACCATAAGATGAGAGTTCAAAGGAAGAGAAGTACTAGTAGTGTTAATAGATAAGTCAACTATGAGATTCAAATAATTATTGGTAAGAAGAGGTAAAATATGACATTTAAGGCCCAAAACACCAATGTCAATGATGGGATCATAAGAAACCAAAGGTAAAAAATGATTAGACATAGATAAAGACAAATACTAAGAACCATTGGATGTGAACACATCATTTGCTAAAGAAAAAAGTGTTGGAGTAGACATAGACTCAATGGACACAAGTTCATAAATAAGTGATGTTAGATATATAGGAGGTGACAGAGATGTAGGCAAAGACCTTAGTAATGAAGCATTGGGTGTAGAGGGTACAGACACAGACTGAGTTATAGAAGGCATGGGTCAGAGAAGTGATAACTAAGATGGGACATGAAGAAAACTACAGGATTTTGAGGATGGAATAATGGAAAGGACTAAATTACCCTCAACATAAGGAAATATATGCTTAATAAAGGTAGCATGCCTAGTTGTATAAAATTTTGAACTAGAAATACTAAAACATAAGAGCTCTATTGTTTAGGGTTATATCCCATAAAAGCACACAATGAGCTCTATTGGTTGAAGTTTCTTTTTTATTATAGTCTCTTAAGAAACAAAAACAAAGACACTCAAAGGGTTTAAAAAGAGACTGATTAGAAGGCTTTTGAAAAATCAAATCATAATGAGTGACCTTTGAGAACTTTAGAAGGCAATCTATTTAAGATAAAGGAAGCTATTTGAAAGGCATAGCGCCATAATAGTGTATGAACCTTAAAATGAAACAAGATAGCCAAAACCTTTTCAATAGTCCTTCTATGGCTACTTTCAAAAACACCATTTTAAAATGTGGTATAAGGGCAACTATACCTATGAAATACACCTTGTTTCTTAAGTGTTTTGATGATAACTTTGAACTCAGTACCACCATCAGTTTGAACATATTTCACTAAGGTATAAAACTATTTTTCAATTATATTTTGAAAACACATGAAAACATGAGAAGTTTGATCTTTCATTTGTAAGGGAAATAACAAAAAACAACTACTAAAAACATAGGGTTTGGAAAGCACTCCCTTTACAAAAATAAATAGAGAGAAATTCAATCAGCACATTATTATCGCCATATAATCTTTAAATTGACAATAAATTTGACACAACATAGGGTTTATGAAGCAATTTTTTAATGAAAAGAAAGCGATCATTTCTATTTTGTAAAATCCCTGAACCAACATTAGCGATTAGAATTTGATTAATTTTCCTACTATTATGCCATCAGAGCCAACAACATTGTAGAATTAGTTCCACCACACTAATCTTGAACACTTGCTCGTATTACAGTGGGTGTTCCTTGAGCATTTGACTTTACCTTCAAGTGCATCTCTTAAAAGATAGCATGAAGCGACACTTTTTCCAATCTTATCACATATTTGACAAACTAATTTCTTTGAACTTCATTTCTTGAAATTCTTGTTTTTAGTAAAATTTCTTTGAGACTCATTAGCAGTGTAACTAATAAATTCATATGAATCATCAATTTAACCTTATTTCAAATTTCTTAAGATGTTGTAAATTAGTATATAAAAATTAACAAAAATGTGGGTTTTGCTTTTGTAGACTAAAACTTAATTCTATCAACTAAATATTAATACAAGATCTAAATATTACAATAAAAATCAATAAAAAATGATTGTAAATCATTCTCTACCATTAGTATGTATTGTAAATGAATAAAATCATATTTTAATATCCTATTCTTTGATTATATCAACTCAAAGAAATTAACAAGCTCAAAATTTTTGATCTCTTCTTACCTATTTGTTGAATTGAATAAGCTCTTAATTGAATCTCTTCATAATAGAAAATCTAGAATAAGCCCTCTAAATTCAATATATTAAAAGCATTCAATTTCAAAAATCATATTGGATTAAGGTTTAACACACAAGCTTGGTTTAATTATCTTAACTATTTATATTCATTACAAGCAGTTTATCACTAGTTGTTTAAACTGATCAAGTGATTACATATCTAATCAATTAAATTAATTAATAATGAATAAACTAATTAATCAATTATACACTTAAATAATCAAAAAAATCCATACGAATCTTGAATTGGAGAATTGATACATACTCAAGAAGAATGGGGAAGTAGAATATGGTATATTTTATTAATTATTGCAACCCATATCTAGGAGTTTGAAATCATCAACAATAAATTATAAAATAATCTACTCATGAAAAATAATAATTCATAATAAAAAAATAAAAGAAAGGATAAAAAATCTTAGGATTGATGTTCTTGAATCTGATCTTCAATTCTTTTGATTGGCTCTTGTATCTGGTTCTTAGTTCTTACCTCTACCTTCAATCATTTGATCTTAAATCGTAATTAGCCATTATAATACTAGGTTTAGGGGGAATAAGTGGGATAACATTATTGTTCACTTACAATATGTGGGCTATGGCGCACTTTATTTCATAATGTGATAGGATAATCAATCTTGTGCCCCTAATTAGACCAGAGAGGACTGGGCCATAGTGCACTTATAGCTATGTCATTACACATAATGTTTTTCTAGAATGCTCAGCTAACTTGAGAGAAGTGTGATATGGCACACTATTTCTATGCCATGATGCGCTTTCAATTCTTCATTGTTACACTTTAACCCATCCTTGATGTATTTTGTGTAAATATTTCACAATCAAGTTCTCCAATATATAACAAGTATGCCCCCAAGGTGAAAACTCTTCTAATTCTTATCATTTATATCTTTAATGACCAAAATACTTGAATACATCAAAACATACCCAATTATTCCAAAAACACATTTTGTAATAAATTTAGTAAAAATGCAATATTAAAACTTAATTCTCTCAATTAAATGTGATAAATCACCATGTAAGCACACTTTTCAAGTACTTATCACAACTCTTAACTAGCTTCTGGCTAATCCCTACCAAGCTAAGTGATCCAAAGAGGTTTTCAAAAATAAAATAAATAATTCTATAATAAACTAGCTAAATCACTTCATTAGATTGACAATGTTGTATTTAGTATATGCAACATGCCTTTAAACCCCTATGTGGCCTAAGTGGATAAGTTATAGTCTCATTATGGTTTCTAGTGATAACGCCCACAAAAATCCAAAATTATTAATTTAAACGAACAAAAACTAGAAATAAATTTTGGTTCTCGAATCAATTTATATCTTTGTCTAAACAATCGCCCATAATGCATAACACATAAAATATTCAAGTATCACTTACGATTAAAGTGCAATTCAAACATTACTTTGACTTTTGTAATTGACTCTTAAACATCCATCTAAACATAAATAGTTAATCTTAATATCAGATGATTTCATGTACGACATTCACAAACAAGTTCTTTTTAAGCTCAGGATTATGCAAATAGGATATGTATAATCATTATAATCACAAATTCCATAGGCTTACTTCTCAAATCACTCTTTATTAATGTAGAATGGAGAAACTACTTTGGTTAAATAGGCCTTTATAACAGTTGTAATGTTAGATTAAGATGTGAGGGTTTTGAAAGAACAAGAAGTTGAGTTACAAAAAATAAGTGAACTTAATTAAATTCAAATATCATGATTTTAAGTTTTGAAATAGCTCTATATGTCACCTAACTCATCCAGCAAGTATTCACCTTCACATCCATAGTTAAGTACACTATGGGTACTATTTCACATTGTATCAAATATCATTATTCTCCCACTTTTCTTTCTTCTTTTCTTTCTTTTTTTGTGTCCAAATTAAACCTAAGAATTTAGTTATCCTAGTACTAACTTTCAAGTTTTAAAACCACTACTGAAAACATGTTGTCAATACATTTTCAGATAATAATTCTTATAAAAACTCTTGAAATAGAGCTTCACTCTAACTACCGGGTGATTGTACCAACAAATAAAAGAGCACTACTCTAAATCAGACCGGATAACTAAACCTTAAAATCTAATTTTCAGATTTAAGTTTGTAATAAAAAATAATATATTTCTCTCTAACATTCTTAATATAAAATCTTGAATAAAAATAAAATCAATTCATTTTAGAGATTTTTACCTATTTAATATTTTGCAAGCATAACAACGTTATTATTATATCATGTTTACGAACAGCCAGCAAAGTTAAATTTAATCACAAACAAATTAATTATAACATGTAAGAATAAAGCATAAAAAATAACTGTAAGAAAATAAAATCCTTACAGTACTTTGATGCTATTTTCGTTGCTAAAAAACCTCCAAATGGAATTTGCACTCCCATTTATTGAATCGAAAAGAAAATAAATTACAAAAACATAATTAGTTCTTCTCAAAAAGAGAAGAACTCTAAAACTAAGAGAAACTAACTAAGGAAAAACTAAACACTAAGAAAAACTAAAAACTATGAAATGAGAGAAAGAAAGAGAAAAGAATATGTGTTTTTTGGTGTGTTTAGTTGTGAAGAGAATGGGGATATTTATAGGTGAGGATGGGAATAAAAAATGGGTGAAAAAATGTTAAAAAATGATGGAAACACAGAGTAGTGAATGATGACATTAGCATGACGTGGGGGTGGCTGCGCGTGGATTGGGGCGCAGATGGTAGTGGCGCGCGCGGAGTGGAGCTGGGGCGCATGCGAAAAATAGCAAGGGCACGCATGGTCAGGAAGTGCAGCGTGCGCGGGACTGGGCGTGCTGCAGCGGCTACTCGACATGGTTGGGCGACTGCGTGCGCGATTTCCTCCTTTTTGACCTTTTTGTCCAATTTTTCCATATTTATTAACTTTTCCTCATTTATTTTTGAATATATTTGTGATGTATTGCCTCCAGTATTCCTCTTTGAGTCTTTAAGTTACTTTTTTAAGCGAAAATACTTGAAAAATAATAAAAATACCCGTGATTCCGAAAAGACAAATTTATATAAATATATGATAAAATCATATAAATATATATATTTAATCAATTAATGTGCATAAAATTATGATAATTTTAGTGCTTTTTGAGCACTCATCATATATGCAGTTATATATTCCTACAATGCATCATCTAGTTTTAAGCTTCAATCCTTTCTGTTGGTTTTGATTGTATTTTTAAGGATGGACATGACCTCTTTGTTGCACACTTCAACTTGTCCACTAGTCTGTGGAGGGTAAGGGGTAGTGACTCTGTGGTTGACATTATACTTTTTAAGTAGAGCCCAAAAATTTCTATTGTAAAAATGTAGTCCACCATCGCCGATGATAACTCTTGGTGTTCAAAATCTAACAAAGATGTTAGACTTCATAAATACATAATAACTTTATAGTCGTTAGTTATGGTGGCTTTAGCTTCCACCCATTTAGACACATAATCCATATTACCAAATATATCATAAATAAGAATTAAAATTTGTGGCATTTGATTCTTGGGCCCAAAGTACCTATTCGTTGATAATGATCACATGTATTGCAAAAGGTGAAGGCATCCTTAAATAGTATTAGACAATAAAATCCACTCTCTAAGACTTTAAGAGTGGCTCATTTCACCCCAAAATGTCCCCCACATGCATAAGAATGAAAAAAAATTAAAATATAATTAAACTCAGTATCAAGTATGTGTCTTCTTATCAATTGATCTTGATAATGTTTCCAAAGGTAGGGGTCATCTCACACATATTGTTTAGTAACATTTATGAGTTTGAATTTGCTAGCTTGTGATATGTCTTGTGGGATCCTTATAGTGACCAAGTAGTTCACTATATCTACATATAAAGGAGTAAACGATGTAGTCTCAAGTAGTTGCTTATTTGAAAAGTATTCTCTTATTAGAAGTGATTCATTTTCTTGAATTAATCAAGTGAGGTAATCTATTACTACATTTTTCATTTCCTTTTTTGTCTTTTATTTTTAGGTCAAATTCTTGTAGAAGAAGAATGCACTTTATTAGCCTTGGCTTGGAATCTTCTTTTATATGCAACTACCTATGAGCTAAATTAATAGAGAAAAAAATTACTTAAGTTTCTATTAAATATGATCAAAAATTTTCTAAAGAAAAAATAATAGCTAAAATTTCTTTCTCTATTGTAAGTAATTGAGTTGGGCATCGTTCAGGGTTTATGATGCATAATATATGGCATTTGTTAGCTTGCCAAAGCTTTATCCCAAAATAGCTTTAAAGGCATAGTCACTTACATCACACATTAACCCAAATGGTAGACTCTAGTCAGGTGGCTTATTGATTGGTGTTGTGGTTAAAAGTTATTTCAATCAGTTAATTGCTTTGAGGTACTCTTCATTGAAAACAAATGCCACTTATTTTGGAGCAACTGCCATAGAGGTCTTGCTTTCTTTGAGAAATCCTATATAAATCTTTGATAGAATCTTGCATGACCAAGAAAAGAATGAACCTCCCTCAAAAAAATAGGAGATGGTTAGAATAAATATGATCTATCTTACATCTATCAACCACTATTCCCGTAGATGATATCACATGCCCTAAAACTATACCTTGATCTTTCATAAAATGGCATTTTTTTCCAATTCAGTACAAGGCTAAGCTTTTATGCATCTCTCTGGAATTAATGTAAGGTTACTAAGGCTATTATCAAATGAATCCCTATATACAGTAAAATCATCCATAAACATTTCTATAATGCTCTCTATAAAATCGGAAAATATACTTATCATACATCTTTGGAAGGTGGTGGGAGCATTACAAAGGCCAAATGGCATGCGTCGATAAGTATAGGTTCCAAAGGGGAAAGTGAATATTATCTTCTCTTGGCCTTCCAGACAAATGAGAATCTCATTATAACTTGCAAATCCATCAAGAATAGGCAAGCAAATTTGACGACGTGAAAAATAGGGCAATTGATAACAAGGAAGAAAAACAACCACTTAAGGTATAATCTAAAATTTCAATTTCTAATTATGAGCCTAATATTTCTTTTCCTAAAAAGTTTGCAAAATCTAAGATGGAGGAACACGAGCAAGAAGTCTATCAAATAATTGAAGATGGATTCAAGAACTAAGAACAAGATTCAAGAGGTAATTAAAAGCACTAAAGATCATATTTAAGAACAAGAATCCTAAAATATATTTTCCTTTCTTTTATTTTTTTCATGAATACTATTATGAATTAATTTATTATTTTCGTGAATACTACTACGAAATTATTGTTTTCATTGAGTAACTAATTTTATAATTGATTCTAGGTGATTTCAAAGCCTTATATATGAATTATAATAATAAAAAAAAATTCATATTTTAGTTCTCTATTCTTCTTGATTATACCTTAATTATTTGATTTAAGACTCATATGAATTTTATTGATTATTTAAGTGTACAATTGATTAGTTAGGTTAATTCATCATTAAATAATTTAGTTGATTGGGTATATAATCGCCTGATCAATTTAAATAACTAGTGATAAATTTCTTAGAATGAGAATTAAAACTCAAGATAATTAAATCGAGCTTATGTGTTAAACCTTGATCCAATATGCTTCTTCAAATTGAATTTATTTGATAGATTAAATTTGGAGAGCTTATTCTGGGTTGTCTCTTATGAAGAGATTAAATTAAGAGTTTGTTCAATTCAATGAACAGGTAAGAAGAGATCGAGACTTTTGAGCTTGTGAATTTCTTTGAGTTTGTATAATCAAAGAATAGGAGAATATGATATGCTTTTATTGATTTACAATACATAATAGTTGTGAAGAATGATCCTACAATTATCCTTTTATTCATATTTTCATCCTCAAATTCAGATCTTGTTTTTATCTTATTAGTCTTTAGTTGATAGATTTAAGTTTTAGTCTACAAAACTAAACCCCCCCACTTTTGTAAATAGAAATTATTTTCTAAAATCCTCTACGAAGAAAGACCCTCTCTTGTTATATGCTAATTTATAATATCTTAAGCAAATTAAAGTAAGATTTAAATTAATTATTCAACTGAACGCATCAATATTTAGCACCATTGTAGTGGAGGACTATGCCACATGGCACTTATAACCATGCCGTAATGCGCAATGTTTTTCCATAATGCTCAGCTAACCCAAGAGGAATGTGCCACAACACACTATTTTTGTACCCCAGTGTGCTTTAAATTTTTTATTGTTGCACTTTAACCCCTCCTTAATGTATTTTTTTTGTAAATATTTTACAATCAAGTTTTCCAATATATGAAAATTATGGTCCAAGTTGCAAAAACTTTTAATTCTTGTTATTTGTATCTTTTAAAGACCAAAATACCTGAAATACATCAAAACATACTCCTTGATTATGAAAACATATTTTTTAATATAATTAAATAAAAATTCAATATTAAAGCTTAATTCTCCCACTTAATATAATAAATCACTAAGTAAGCGTGCACTTATCCATGACTAGTGCAACCATTCACATGACCAGTGTTGCTTTGTTGCTTGACAATTTGATTGTGTGCAATTGGTAAATTTTTCCCCTAATGCAAACCATTGTTGTCCTACTGATGTACAACCTAAGGGCACATCATTCTTTCCTAATGAGATAGAAATGTAAATCCAACTTCTAATTAACGGGTCAAATGGAACCCATATGGGTAAGGGTATTTGGAATAAGGCACTCTTTGTCAATAAAAAGATTGGGTATTGGCAATGATCCATCAATGAAACACTCTAAGCAATATTCCATAATGAAGGTCATGAGTTGCTTCCTCCATATTTAGTAGTTATGATCATCCAGCCTTACTAATAAACAAATGTTATTTGGAGCAATGGATGAACCCTGAGATAAAACTTCAAGATTTACCATTTCGTGAGCCTTGTTTGTAGTACAGTCACTTGTTCAATGATTAAAGGAACTTTAATAGAAAAATCGTTCCTTGGTGTGTTGATTTCAAGAGAGGAAGACACCACCTCTTTGAATGAAGCTTTTGAAGTCATAGCCACAGGTCACTTGGATCAATGCTCCAAAATTAAGAACAATTGAGAAGAAAAGAAAGTGGCTATATATAGTAAAGTCTATAGCACATACAAAACTTTATTTCAAGCGAATGAATTACATTGTACATAAAGCAAAGCATTCATCCGAGCAGTTGCTACAACAACTCTAATAGCTACTTCAGCAACTGTATAGTTAGATATATTGGCTGAGCGCATTAATATTTAGCACCATTGTTGTAGTATAGTGATACTAAATTTTCTTATAAGGTGTTTAAACTCAATATTAAAGGTTTGATTTTAATGAATATATGATGTATAATGTTATTTTAAAAAAATCATTCCAAGCAAAAATATAGGAAAATTTTAGTTTCTCATATGAGATGACATTATTCATACAAAACATGGGATTATTTTAGAACATCATGTAATTATTATTATTCAAAAAATAGAATTTTGAGGACTTTTTCTAGTCCTGTGTTCTATTAGTTAGGACTAAGAGTAAGCATGAGATGGACGAGGATAATTATGTTAATAACGATAACCATCTGTATTAGTTTTTTGTATATTCGGATAATAATCATTGATTATGAATATGTAGTAATTTTTTCACGATTTAATCATACTTCTTATTTTTTTTATTTATTCAAAAATATATTTAGTTTAAAAAATTAAATATTAATATAATTTTTAATCTACTATATTATTTAAAATATTAAATTAATTTTTTTAACCATTTAACACATATTTTGAACTAAAAGAAAAATATAAAAGTTCTTATACATAAACTTCAATCTAATTATTCCAAATATTGTGTGTTTTATTATTAAAATTATATTTTTTATGTATATGTATATAAAAAATTTAATTAATCCCAATTTTGATATTGTAATTAAAATAAATATTATAATATATATGTAATGTTTCAAATCCTAGATGTAAAGATTATTTAGACAATCAAGTCAAACTAGCATAATTAATTTGATAATAATTTATTTTAATTAGGGTAATTGCCGAAATTGAGTTTTACAGGTCTTATAACTATAGGAATCATGTACAAATCTAGTGATTATTGGAGCGAGTTTACTTAGTCCTAAAATTTAAAAGTATTACCAATTAAATCAAAATTTTCATAAATTAAGATTTTTGTAATAGTAAAAATAATTTATATATTTTATTAATAAAAAACATTAAAAAGGGGGGAAATTAATAAATCTGCCCCCTCCTCTTTTCATTCTCTATATCGCATTCTCACTTTTTCTTCCCCCCTTACACTTTCTCTCTCTTTCCCTTTCTCCCTCTTGTTGTTTCTTTCTCTCCCGCTCCTTCTTTCTCTTTTCTCTCTCTCGTTTACTCTATCCCTGTCCCATTCTCTCGATTTTTAATTAATAAAATGTTATGAGAGTGTAAAAAAGGATAGATAGAGAATATGAATAGAGAGAATGTGGTCGAGAGAGTGAGAATATGGAGATATAGATTGTGTGTTTGAGAATGAAAGAGAGAGAGAGAGAGAAAAAAAAAGGGGATGACACCTTATTGTTGTTTTTAATGCCTTTTAATACTAGATTTTAAACTCGAGCGGATGTAAAGTTTAATTATTCAAATTTAATAAATATATATAGTATTAATTATCGAACAATAATTACTATTATTTCAAATTCTTTATTTTATAAAATAAAATATGAAAGAAAGTTTTTAAATATAAATTTTCAAGTTACTTTTATTATAATTAAAAAATAATGTCAAAATATTTTATAAAGTGGTATGTATAGATACCCTTAAAATAAATCGTTAATTAATTTTTATTTTAGTGATGAATAAATATTTAATAGTAAGGATTTTCTTAACAATATAATCCAAAAACAATATAGACATGAGTAATTTTTCATGATATTGACAATAATTGTATAACTTTATTTAATAAATAAGTCAAATATAAAAAAAATAACATATGGATTTATTTAATTAATTTTTTCACTATCTAAGAAGTTAATCCTGCATGAATGATATATATGATTTGATTGAATTTAATAAGTTCTTTTTTGTTTAAAAATAATTTATATTAGCATATTGTTCTTTTTTTAATTGATATGAGATATAATATGATCTTGACATAAAAATTATTAATTAAACAAAAATATGATCCATTTATAAGTGAATTGATCGAACACTTATTAAATGATTAATCATTAATTATATGAATTGTCACACCTAATGTAATAAAAATAATTGTATTATAAAAATAACTATTTATAAAAATATATTTATTATATAGACATTCAACAAAAATATGATATGCTCACAAGTGAATTGATCAATCACTCATTAAATGAGTAATTATTAACTATATGAATTATGTCTTTAATGTAATAAAAATAATTGTATTATATAAAATTAATATTCATAAAAAATGTATTTATTATATGGACATTTTGGTATTTATTACTACAAAAAATAATAAAAAGTAAAAAAATTAATATGGTCTTAAGTGAATTGATCAAACACTTATTAAAATGGTAATAATTAACTGTATAAATTATTATTCTTAATGTAACAAAAATAATTTCATTATACAAAATAATTATTCATAAAAATATATTTATTATATGAACAATTTGGTATTTATTGGTTTTAAAAAAACTAACAAAAAAGTATAAAAATGTTCTTATTATATGAATACTTTGATATTTATTGTTGTAAAAAATAGCAAAAAGTAAAAAAAAAAAATAGGTGCTGGTGGTCGACCAACCTAAAAATTCATGCAAAAAATGTTTTATTAATATAAAAAATAACAAAAAAGTATAAAAACATTATATTATATAATATTTATATATTTATTGGTATAAAAATAAAATAAAAAATAAAAAAGTGGTGGTGGTTGACCACCTTAAACATTCACATTTTTTATATATAAAGAATAAAATATATAAATCTCGTTATACCTTAAAAAAAATTAATTTTTAAAATTTTTGATTTATTGGACCAAATTTTTTTATTACAAGATTAAATAAGTTTGTCTCAATAATTATACAATGAGAGCGTAGTTTGAATTCAATGGTTGCAAAAATGTCATCAACCTTTCAATTGTTGAAAATACGTCCCAATGTATAAATATTTGTTATATATACGATGTTATGTCAATTTAGTTAATGGAAAATCAAATTTCACTAACGAAATTGATAATATATTACATTTTGTTAATGTAATTTTTTTATTCAATCTTATAATCCACTTTAGAATACACAATGCATATTTATTAATTGTTGTAAACCATGAGTGAAGAATTTTAATACACGTCCAAAATGTTATGATACATGACCCTTAAAACCAGGCTAATCGGGTGATAAGACTCGTTATTGAATATATATATATATGCAATGTTTGAAATATTAATGTTAATAAAGATATTGAGATATAATTTTTACAAAAATATTAAAGTTATTATCATTGTCAACAAAAACTTAAAAAAAACCATGAAAACTATGAAAACTTTGTCAAAAATATTTTATAAAACTTTATAAAACATTAAAATAATAAATAACTTATATTTGAAACTAATTTTTTATTTAATACATGTATTTTTAAATATTCAAAATATTTATATTAATCAATAAGTTGATCAATTAATTAAAATATGTATAACAATATATATATATATATATATATATATATATATATATATATATATATTTGCTAAATATTGTAGAATAAGTAATTAAAATGTTTGAAATAATTAAGTAGAGTATCTAATTGTATTAACTATTATAAATAGATAAATCTCAAATATATAAAAATAAATTTTATTGATTATTTGTTTTTAAAAGTACTCATAATTAGAAAGACTTAATGAGCGTTACCTTTCAATTTAATATTTATGTTATAAAATAAAACTAGCATACAACGGCTAAAACAATTATTAAATATCAAACATACGACAAACAAGAAAAAAGAGAATATATTCTCTTTTGCAAAAGTAAGAAAAAAGTTGAATTAAAATTGTTTCTAAGTAAAAAGAAAAAAAGAGAAGAATGAATAATTGATATTTTTAATATTTTGTTCGACATTTTAACAACAATATCCATAATATTCTGAACATTTTAACCAAAAAAAGATATTTAAACAAAATTTAAGCAACAACAATATTTAAGTGACATTTTCGATAATTTTACAATAATTTAATAAAAAAATATATATATATCACGTTTTAATATTAAGATATATAAAAAGAGGAATTATCGCGACAACGTGGACAATAACATTGATATTTTCATCTTTCTAAATATGCAACACTAAATAGTAAGCTGATAAAGTATATTTATAACAATTGAAATACTAGAAGTATATTACAACCTCCCTAATATTAGTAACAAACTAACAAACTTTACTCTTGAATATATCCTTTTACATCAAGTTAATGCTTAACAATAATCGATATGGTATGCAATAATTTATCTTACTTTTTCCCAACCAATTATTACATGCTACAACAACAACCAGATGCAAATAGACAACTCATTTTTATTCACTCGACGCTCTCTTTTTGTCTTTGGCATCTGATAGCTAAAACACACACACACACACAGATATATATATACACTAACCAACATCTATAGCACTATTCTAGGAATTGTGTGCTGCAAACAAATAGTGAGGGGCCCAAAATGACCAATTTCTTTTGAGAAATATTATATGTGAGCTCTAATCAATCTTTATCATCGACCAAAGACTTGCATAATCAGTTCATCATCAAGTACTGAACATCCTTCATGTAGTGGGAATGACCTGCTTTCTAAATTTTCATGAACTTTAATAGAATAAGTTGGCCTTCTGGGATTACATAACTCTATTGTATCATGTTGTCATCAACATAATAAGAAGCAAAGAAATGATTTGAAGCCCGAAAATAGTAAAAGTATATATTATACATAATTGAATTTATTGAAAATACCACGTTAGTTTTTTATATATACATATCTAATTTACGTACGATTTGTACATAAATAAATATACATTATCTGTAGTGTATACACAACTGAAATGTTATTTTGGAGCTAATTTGATTATATACAACCTTTATATTCTATTTAAAGCTCGGATATAAAAAGAAAATAAAAAAATAAAACTTAACTTACATATTCCAAAAGGCTCGAATTTTCATAATTCCTATAATAACACGTATTCCTCTTTCCGCTTATGATTTGTAAAAGTAGAACACCAAAGCTATAAAGATCGTACTTCATTGAGTATGTCCCATTTCTTACATATTCAGGAGGAACATAGCCACTGCAATTGCATTTAAGAATAATGTAACAAATTGGAAAACAAGTAAGCCAAAAATATTAGTATTTAGAGGCATTTAATACTATGTGCCACAAATCCGGCCTGTGTTAGCTTCAAGTTCATCTTTTCTAAAAAGCTTAGCAATTCCAAAGTCTGATATCTTAGGATTCATGTCATTGTCTAGCAATATGTTGCTTGCTTTTAGATCTCAATGAATTATTGTGAAATTGGAGTACTCTTGGAGGTAGAGAAGACCTTGAATTATCCCATCAATGATGTTAACTAGCTCTGTCCAAATTAAGAAATTTCTTTTGATGGGATCTGCATAATATTGAATTAGAATGAAATTCAAAATCATCAGTTTCTACTATATCAGCATGAAAAAAAACTAACCAAAAATGTATTGTTCTAAGCTTTTATTTGGCATGTTCTGATAGATCAACATCTTCTCTTCCTTGCTGGAACAACATCCAAATACTCTAAGTAGATTTACATGTTGTAATCTTGCAGTAAGTGAGATCTCATTCTTGAACTCTTCAACTCCTTGAGTTGATCCTTGTGAAAGTATCTTTACGACTATTTCTTGTCCTGTCGGCAACTTACCCTATCATCAAAATTAATAAAAATCACCTCATTTAGGGTTTAGTTTTAGTATATTTGACAAAGAATGTAAGTTAAGAGATTTTTTGAATATAAAGTTTGGATGTATGAAATTTTCCACAACTATATGGAAATAAAATAGACTTGTAATGAAATTTTCACTCATATATTTGACAGTTGTATGGATTTGAAAATTAAAAAAGTGAACGGAAATAATTTGCATTCGCAAGAGTAAAGATAATACCTACTTCAATTAGAACTGAAACACACATTGAAAAAATTCTATGAACTTATATTGGTAAGTAATTAGAAAGTCTCATATCTACTTGTTGCCGAGGACAAGATGGCAAAAAAATTGAAAGTAAAATCTACCTTGTATAATAGACCAAAACCACCTTCTCCAACTTTGTTTGCATTTGAAAAATTATTAGTAGCTTTTTTGATATAGGAAAAGCTAAATACTTCTAGATTAGAGAGATCAATGTCAACATGACTGGTATTTCTGGACAACCATTGACTAAAACTTTCAGCATCTATCATTCCTGTAATGATCAAAATGAAAATATAAAAAAGATAAAATCAAATAAATATTTGGGGTACGGTCCTTAAATAGCATATACATAATTAAATTAGTTCTAAAATAACATGTCAGTTTTATATAATATACATTTTATGTAAAATATATGTGTGCAATTTTGGACTTCAATTTAAATATTGCAGTAGAAATAAACATCAAACATATGGTACAAATTACTATTAGATCTCTTGTGTTGTAGGTAGCACCCAATGAAAGCTAGGAGAACAATGATTAAAGCAATTGGAAGTATGATAATAAAAAACTTTCGCTTATTTCCTCCACTGTCTTCCGGATCACGAGTTATTCATATATCTATCAGTAAAACATTTTAAATTGGACCATGCCATTGTTTTGTGCTTATGTTGCTTTTGAGACAAAATGCTTTAAAACTAAATGAAATATATTTGTTAAAGGATGAAAAGTAGTTCAAGTCCATTATCTGCAATAGAAGTGCACTTTAAACTTGTGATATCACAAGTCCACATCTATTATGAAAAGAATTGTATAAGTTTATTTTCAAAAAAAATTGTCAAACACGAGTTAGACACACGTCATATGTCACCATTATTAACTAGACATATGTCATGTGTTTGGCTCGTGTGTCTAATAGTTTTTTTTCTTCTAAAAATGAACTTCTAGGATACTTTTTATAAAAATAATAGACTTATGGATCCAATGCTTAGAGTAAGAATGAATTGAATTTATTTTCACATTCATAATAGATTGGTTGGATCCTATTTTAAAAGTATTTCTTTTCAACTCATTTATATATTTATATTAATAGTTCTAATTTTTTATTTTTTTTTATGGCTAAGCAATCCCACGTGAGTCATTTCCCTATATCATATTGAAAAGCAATAAAATAAAGAAGGACAATAATTATAAATAAAGGTAATAAAATATAGGTTTAAAGTGTAATTTCACTAAAAGAAAAAGACTTAAATTATCATTTTTTTTCTTTGTTAAAAGTCCTTTTAGGACTTAGAAATCACAGTTTTGTTCTTCATACATATAATGTGTGTTTGTTCTTGAAAGAACTTTCTCTCGTAAAGTCAATTTTGATTGAAGTAATTTTAAACATAAGCAATAGCAAATGTAATTTATCATTGAAGTACGAGTTTCTACCTGTACGAGAAAGCGTCCAATTATCATCAGTGTTGACCTGGAACACATTATAACCAAACATATCCGTAATAAGCTAAGCCCAAAACAAGTTTATTAGGTGGAAATCCTTTTCTTAACCACTCTTTAATTCCATAATAAGTACTAATTATTGGATTTGAAGGGTCATATAAAGCAGTATGTCCAGCAGTAAAATTTTCCTTTGAAGACAAGTGATAGTATGCCATAACATTTGCTCAATCCAAATTCCTATGTAAAGCTTCAATTGGGTAACTCACATTTTCAAAATAAGGAACATAATGAAGTGCCATTGTCAATATCAATTTGGACTGGTTCGAGTTTCGTGATTCAAAATTTACAGCAGCTCTCCAATCATCTAAGAAAATTCTCATGTTGATCATATCAGAAACAGAGTTAGGCCAAACCCAACACAAGTCAATTCCTTGGAAGCCATACTGCCTAGCTGTTTTAATTGAAGAGTCCATAAAAGACTTTCTAGTTGAAGATTTTTTGAGCATTGAAGACAAGACTGAAGAGTTAACCTTATGACCCAAAATAGACCGGGTAGTTGAATCTTGTCCATTCCAAATGGATATGAGTGTTGTAACTGATGGGTTTTTGCGCTTGACAATTTTGGTGAAGCTAGAAAAGTAATCTTCTTGAGAAAAAGGGATAAATACCTCATACGAAGAAGAGTTGAGATTAGCAAAACCACAAATGAGATGATTAAATAAAGCAGAGTTGATTTCTGGTATAGGGGACTCACTACCAACATACCAATGCAACAATACAATTGTAAGGCTGAAATATAGAAAACAAGATGAGGACTATGATGAAATAATTATTTGATTCCATACAAAGAAAAGCTACTATAAGCCTTTTTTGATTTTTCTTAAAGATGTGCTATATGGCATTTCAGATCAAGCCTCGTACAAATCCTTTTGCTATAAAATCACCCTCTGTGGAAGAAATATAAGGACTTGAGAAACAAAAAGTCAATTATTTCACTCCATCTTTCGGCCGACGGTAAACATCAAAACACGTAGCCCAATTCTTTTTTGCGAGGAGCCCACAGATTTTTGGAATTTCATAAATTGTTCATAATTTTATACACGTAATTTTTATTAGGGATGTGTATCGGATCAAAATTATTGATTTTATACTCATCCGATCTGATCTGATTGAAACATTCTAATCCACAATCGATCTAATTACCTTTCAAATCCGATACAATCTGATCTGTAATCTATTCGGATTGGATTGGTTGAATCCGAATCCGGACCAATAAATTAAATTAACTCTATTTTTAGTATTTTTGAATAAAAAAATTAAATTCACATAATATAAACTTATTTAAAACTTAATAAGTTAAAATAAACCTTAAAATATGACTAATATATGAATGATCAATAAGAATATGACTAATATATAAAATATAAATATATATTTAAGTATTTTCGATCAGATAAGATGATATATGGTGAATTCTATCATCCGATCCGAATTTAACGGATTGAAAAAGTTTCTATCCGATCCGATCCGATTCGATGGTCGGATCAAAACAACCAAAAAATTAACGGATCGGATTAGATTGATCAAATTAGTTGGATGATCGGATTTTTTACACGCCCCTACTTTTTATACACTAATAGATACACTTAATTTTTATACACTCTTCCGTAAATATTTTTTTTCTTTCAATAAAAATATTATGTAATTCTTTAATTTTAAAAAGATATCTATTAACCCTATTATTTATAAAAAAATTATTTATAAAAAAATAATCATTAATTCTTTTACTTGTCAAAAAAAATTATAAATAGATTTTTATTAATAAAAATTTAAATATATATTAATAAATATATTTTTATCATTTATCTCCTTTTCTATCAAATTAGAAAAAATTGAAAATATAATTAGAGAGAGTATTATCGTATTTTATTCTAATTCTATGATTAAAATACTCATTATAATTTTATTTTTTAAAAAATAAATTTAAAACTATTAAATATTTTTTATACTAATTTTATAAATAAAAAAATTAAATATAATCTTCATAAAATTAAAGAATTAAATAATATTTTTATATAAATGAATGCATAAATATGATCTCACACTTTTTTTTTATTAAGGTAAAACTTATCATTTTATCACTAATATAAGCAACTCTTCTGGTCTACTTTACTGTATATATATGGAATTTTTCATTCAAAACCACCGAGGAAAATATGGATGATTGAAACGATGAGATTTTAATTTTATAAAAATATTAATTATATTACCATATTTATAGATATTTAAAAAAATTATAAATATTATTATAAATATTAAAATAAATAACAATATACTAATTTAACTAACTACATACTCAATAAAAACACAGGAGATAAAATAAGTTAAAAATATCATATATTTATTTAAAGACTCAAAAATAAATTGAAAAAATCTATTAAAATTGTAAGGATAAAAAGTGAAAAAAATAATACTATTCATTAAAGTGCATAAAAAAATTCCAAATAAAATAAAAAATTATACTTTTATTTAAGTATGAGTATTATTCAAGTAACACTTAAAAAATAAAAAATAAAAGCATATTAAAAATAAATTTAGGTACCAAACCCTTTATGATTTTTCTACCAGATGTGGTTGCGTGTGGAATACAAGAATGCAATACTTCTTTGAACTCCGATCAGACAAAACGATGCAAATATCTCCTAATGCTTTTTGGATAGAAATGATATAAATTTATCTCGCAGAAAATTACGAATTTGGTCTTCCAAGGTATTATTATTCCAGTATAACCTTCTTTAATTAATAGTAGATAATAATCTCAATTAAATAATAGTTTGTAAAAAAAATATCATCAAAATTTATAACCATACAAATAATATTATTTATATCAATTTTATATATTTTTTATTATTAAAATTAAATCTAACACATTATTTTATTTTAAATATTATTTAAATTTATTATTATTATTATTATACATTTTAACAGCTTTATTTTTCATAATTTTTTAATAGTTTTTGTCGGTCACGAGATATATATATATATATATATAACGTTTAGATACCCGATTTAAATTTATAAATTAATTAAATATTAATAAATAAATAAAATTTGTTTTTGACGTTATAATTAAAAGATAATTACTAAATTATTCTAATTTAATTATTATTATATTTTTCATATAATCTAATTACATTATCTATATATTAAATACGTCATAAATTTTTGTATGTTTTAAACTTCTAATTCGTTGTAAAAATATAATTAGTTATTACATGCATGAAATTTTCTAAAGCATTATATTTTAAGAAATTATAAAAAATAAAACCTCTAAAACTTATAATAATAAAAATAACATCTTACTAACATTAAATGGAATCTAATAAGATAAGATTTAATATTTAATGAGTTTAAATGATCTTAATTCAATTTGAACGATATTCAATATAAAAATAATATATCAAATATTTTTAAAATAATAAAAATGTATGGGTTGGATATTAAAATGTTATTTTATGATTATAAGTTTTAAGAATATTATTTTTATTATTTTTTTTCTTATATTTTTGGCTTAATTTCATAATCTTAATTTTATAAAAATTATTATACTTTATTACAATTAAAAGTATCGGTAACTATTTACTCAAAAAAAATATTGAAAACTAATTATTTATTCCACGTACACTTCATTATTTTAATATGTACCATAAAAAAGATTAGAGGAGGAGGAGGAAAAAAACTATAATGGAAGTTTAGTAAATGAATTTTGATGTTTTAATTTCAAAATAGACTTATGTATGGATATTTTAATTATAAATTGAAATTATTGTTATTTATTAATAATTTATGGATTTTCTTCCAAAATAACTATAACCAATAAAATATAGAGCATAAATGGTTATTGTAATACTAAAACTATCACCAATCGAAATTAATCAAATACAAATTTTTTTATATATATAAAATTACATAAAAAAATATAATTTTAATAATAAAACTCACAATACTTTGAATAATTACAATGAATTTTTCATTCTTGTTTTTTATTTTTTATTTGACTTATAAACATATGCTAAATAGTTAAAATATGAAAATTATTGTAAATATTTTAAATAATATAATAAAATAACAATTATGTTAATATTTGATTTTTTAAATTAAATATATTTTGAATTTTTTTTAAATGCATTAAAATAACTATTTTTTATAAAAGAAGTAAAAATTATATGAATGTACTCGAACTTGGTTCTAAGGTGGTGTAAGTGGAGAGTCATACCATTTGGATTATAAGTCAATTCCTACTAAATATATTTTTAAATAAATGTTAAAAAAAGAAAGCATGATTAAATCGTGAAAAAACTACTAAATACTCATAAACAACGGTTATTACCCGAATATATCCGAAATTGATGTAGAATGGATATGGTTATTAGCATAGGGTAAGTTATCCTTTTATTCATTCATTTTATATATTTAGACACTTTGGTCATATAGCTTTAGCGTGGGACACATAGGTCATTAAAAATTTAAAAATATGACATATAAGTCACTTAGCTCTTAAACCCTAGTGTAAACTCATTGAAATTTGGAAAGATATGCTTCTAATAAATGATAAAATTTGGGATCAAAATGGTTTAATCAACTAGTTCATATACAGTTGGGACCATAATAGATGTACACAATGGATTTGTTTATACTTTTGATGGAAACTTGAAACTAAGAATTTTACCCACAAATATATTTTGTAGTGGACAAACATATTTTATTCAGGTATGGTTTGTGAGAAATCTATCTCCTTACAAATTTCAACAACTAAAATAAGGAATTTAATGGAAGAAAACATATTAAAGATGGTTTTAATGGAGTAATAGCGGGTTACAATGGATGAAAATATGTTAAAAGAAAATTTTATCTCCACTTAGATATGTTCATTTAATGGTTCAAAGATTTTAATAATATAATATTCTTTAACTGTTAACAAAATGACTTAAGTGTCCTAATTTTATATTTTTAGTGACCTATGTGTCGGATGCAAAAACTACTTTATCAAATATCCTAATGACATAAAGTGATTGACCTCAAAATTTGATCATCCATTAGCATAAATGTCATCGTCTATCTATGTGCCCTTTCTTAAACCTGAGATGGTTTTAAATTTTTAGATTAATTACATTTTATGCCTATAATGTATGAGATAATTTGTAAAAATATCCAAAATATTTACTTTGTTATAATTATGGCTAGAAAGTATAGGTATCGATAAAAACATGTTCAATAACGTGCATTTTCAAAGTTATAATTATGCTCACAACGTATGGATAATGATACAATTATGTCCAAAATTAGGCATGTTTTTATCATTACTCATATATTGTGGGCATAATTACAAAAAAATAAATATTTTAGGTATTTTTATAAATTATTTATACATTATGTGTATAAAATGTAAATAATTCTAAATTTTTAGAGGATGAAATAAGAAGATAATTTACGTGACTATCTATGTATTAAACTTATCTTATCTTTTGATATTTTTTAAATTCATAATTAATTATAAAAATTTAATTTATTATAGTTACATGCATTGAATATCTTAGAAACTTTTTGTATTAATGTTAATATTATGAAATTATTAACTTTAAAGATGATATCATAATAAAATATACATCACTAATCACTTTTACTTAAAAATACAAGCTTACTCATTTATAATAAAAATAATAATTATAATTTTTTTTAATAATTTTCTAATTTGAACAATTTATCTTTAATATTTTATATTTTGAATAATTTTATCTAATTGTCTAATAAGAAATCATATTACCGTAATTAGGCTTTTAATTAAACACGGGCTACCACGTTAAGGTAATTATCTTGTATTAGTTGTTCCTAATAATTTGAAAAGTTTTATCTTACATTGCACATGTTTTATTTTTTATTTAGAATATTAATAATTTTTATTATAAATAATTTTATCCAATTTCGATAATAAATCCATTATAATTCAATGTTATTGATCTTTTAAAGATTTATTGGACGTTAGTTTACAAAACCGTTATTATTAATTTCATATTTAATAAGGATGAATAATCTAAAACAGTAAAAGATACTATATTTATAACAATTTGTTTAATTTATTTTTTTCTAATATTTACTTGTAAAAAATTATCATATGAAATAAATAATTATTAAATAATTAAAAAATTATGACAAAGCAAAACTAATTAAAAGTCATAAATAATAAAGACAATTTTGGTAATAGGGTGAATATATTTTATGATCTGAAAAGAAAAATATTTATATTGGGTTTCATACACTACTATTAAAATGGGCTTTTAAGACAGGTCGTTGAACCAACTTTAAATTGAGTGACTTAAAATTTAAAATTGGTTCATCGAGTGAACCGACTTTACCTGTATTGATTTTTTTTTATTCTCATTTTCACTTAACTAACCTGTATTCAATATAACATAAAAAAACCAAAATATGAATAATAAAATAATTGAAAATTTAAATATAATTAATTACTTGATAATTGAATTTATTACAAAAACAAATAATGTATATACAATACATATATATATAGTTAACGTAAATTACAAATAAAATAATGTTGTCAAAGTGTAATTGGATTGTACGAGCAAGTTTGATTGGTTTAAAATCACCAGCATTGTGACAAGGAAACTGGGCAAAAAATAACTAATCCATATAACAATTCATTCCCCTACATACATGAGCACGTAAACATCCATCAAACAAGCAATCTAAACTTCAGAGACATACAAATGGAGAAATTAATCTTAGTAAATATTACCATAAAAAAGAGATTACCACAGTGACATCCGAGTGATATAATAATAACCTTATCCCTTCGAACTCGTATTAGCACTTTACTAATCTTTTGTCTATAAATATGAACCTATTTGGAATCAAGCTAGTATTTTTAATGCTATAATGAGCTATAAATATGAAATCAAGTGTAACTCCGATTTGTTACTTGGCTTGTATGAGTTTTGGTGCCCTTAAACGTATGGAACAATTTTGTAATACATTTATGGGCACCAAAACTCATACAAGTCAAGTAACAAAATAGGAGTTACACCTGACTTTATATTTAAAGCTCATTATAGCATTAAAAATACCAACAGAGATTCCAAATAACTTCATATTTATAGACAAATGATTAATAAAGTGGTATCATGATGTTGCCATAAGGAAAGTAGGCAAGAGAGATGAAATGAAGTTTGGGCCAAAAATAGGTCCATAAAACAATGCATTCCCCTAAATACACGAGCATATAACCATCCATCAAACAAGGGACTTTAGACACAGGAATAGAGAAATTAAATCATTAAAAAAATTACTGTTATGTTGTCATATGCTATTCAAGATCATCAGAATCTTCTCCTGATTCTTCTTGTGATGATATAATTTAAACCATGTGTTCTTCCCATTCCTCTCGTAAATCATAAAAATATTTCTGGTCATAGCCCGTCTTATTCCAACCAAAGAACTATGTACATATATTTAAAATCAAAATGCGAATTTAATTTCATGTATTTTAAAAACTTTTATATATATGGGTAAAAGATATTACCACATCATTAATTAGAATTTTGATATTTGTGATGATTTCTCTCATAAACTTCATGACATAATAACCACACATGACTCCATTATTTTGTTGTGGAACCTACAAAAAACAAGTGTATATGATTTTCCATATTCGAACATCTTTCTTATTCAATAGTAAAATTAATGAAATTATTAATATTCGCTTGTACATACCATAACTTTTGTCCATATAAACTTATGAGATTTTTTAAGGGCAATGCCCCTAAAGTTGTTCCATAACTTCCATGCCCTATCAAGGTTTAAAATGGTTAGTTTTTTATTAAATATTACAAAAAATAATAGAAGAAAATAATAGCTAGCTATAACTCTTACATTTCAACAACTGCTTTTGTATCTTTACTCAGTTCTATGGAAGCTGAGTCACATTACCAAGCATGATTATTGAACAGATCAAGGATTACCAACATCCAAGATCTTGGCCTTGTTCAAATCTTAGTGGCCAAGGGATTATCAACTTTTGATTTCTGTTAAGCGTTAATGCCATATCACATAATTTTTTAGCTCTGATGTTAACATCCTTCTCTTGATATTGATTGACATATGAAGAATCATAGAACATTGCTAAATGTGATGAGTGATTATGGTGAAGTCGATAATAACACGTCCTATATAAAAAAAAATATATAAGTAATTAGATAATATAAATATAATTATATATGTTCTACATATATGAAAGAAAATTAAATAGATTGAGGGCTCACCTTGTCCACACTTGAATTGTACTTAAATCGATCATTTGTAGTCAAATATTACAATATGCACTCGATCGATATGTAAGTTTGGCCGAGGTCTACACCATAAATTTCTATAGGAAGTGGCACAGTCCATCCATCATTTATGCTAGATGCCCTTGCAACAATAGTCATCAAAGTGCCAAGATTTCTCCTGAAGTTTGAAACATAATCATAACTATACTTTTTCCAAGGCCTCTTCTTGAATGGTTTGGTGCACGATGATTGGCCATTAGACATAGATTTAGCATAAGACACTTGCTTCGTATCTCTTAAATGTGCCGTATTTAAGAGTTCTGGTATAATAGATTAAAAAAAGTATTATGTATGTTAGTAACAATAAAAGATATAATAAAATAATAGTAGTAAATAAGTGTGATCTTTTAAGTTAAAAAATAGTACCACGTCAAAATTTAGAACAACTTGAATCGACGATCAAGCCACATACTGTCCAATCGCCTCTTGGACTGTGATAGCATCAGAAGGCACAGGTAGTGGACAATCATGAAGCAATGATTGATCAATTACTATTCTCCAATGATTAGAAAAATATTGATTATGAATCATCCGATCATCGCTCAATTGATGTACCATTCTAATAGCAACAAAGTCCGTTGATGAAGGATGTTTCAACAAAAAAATTATATTCTGTAAAAAATTTAAGTGTTATATATAATAAAGAAAACATATAATAAGAAATAAAAATAATAGATTGTATACACCAGAAATTAAAATCTTACCACATATGAGTCATCAAATAGAGGAGGACTCCCATGAGGGGTACCTATTGGATGTACATTCTCACCAAAACGTTCATCGTGATTTGATTGATGGTAAGAATGCACAGATTGCATTGGAAAAAATGAACCACTACTTGATTGAATATGCATTCCTGGCATATAGGGAGGACCAATAGGATGACTATATCCCATACTGGATATAGTTTAAGCGCCATGAGATTATGTGGGTGGTATGCCTGGCATGGATGGTGACCTGCCTGTCATGGATGGTGGTATGCCTGACATGGATGGTGGCATGCCTAGCATGGATGGTTGTATGCTTGGCCAATATGGCATGCCCTGGTTGTAGAATGATGCCATGCCTCACATGTGTTGTGATTGATATTCTTTTATAATGGCAATCTCACTTAATATGGAGGCCTTAAAAGAGTTGAGTTCTTCTTCAATTTTAGTGTACTTCTCCTTACTAACTGTCTAAGGATTTTGTTTTGGAATGTTAAAATACTCCATATAACCATCATATTGGCTACCTCCCCTAACACGACTAGGATGGTCGCGTCCAAATGCATGATATAGATCATCTCTTCCAAGCTCTTCCATTATTTCACCCCTGGATATTTGTTCTTGAATAGCTCTCTACAATTAATAAAGCACACAAACATATCATGCATTATTACCTCAATTATTAAAAATCATTAGACTTTGTATCAACTGAAATTACTAACCAACTTATTTAGTTGTTCTTCTCCTCACTTAGTCATCGGTCTTGACTTCTTCGTTTTGGGAGTCTTTATTTCTATGTATAATTCAGTTCGGCTAACCGATCTACCCAATTCAACTTCCTACATAAATTATGAAAAATTTATTAACCATGACATGAAATTAAATTGAGGAAAATAAATATAAAAATATTTATAAATTAACACAAATTAATAATATCATTCTATATCTAACTTCAGGATTTGAAGACCTCCCAATACGGTTAGGAAGAATGTTATGCATTTGTATATTATGATGTTCTTCCCTAATAATTTGAAATTCATCCGTACGTCTATAATCCACAAAGTCTTTCCAAACTTGAGGTGTAATCCAGGGGTGTCTTTCAGGGATTTTGTAGAGCTCTACTTCATCAAGTGGTTCCAAATATGGAAACACATAATTTCTTGCCAATCTGGAAGTCTTGTATTCCTTCCATGCCTTATTTGCAATCTTATAACACTTGCTCTTCCAATTGTCATCGACTTTGTGTAATTGATACGAAACTTACACAAATGGTTATCCATATTTTGAACTTTTCTACATCGTCAACCTGAAACCAATCATTTATATTGATTGGTATACTGGTCAACCTGAAACCAATCATTTATATTGATTGGTATACTGGACTTCATAAGTCTACCAATAGAGGATTTCAATTGTTGGCCATTTTCTCCTATTGGATTACCAGTAGCATCAAATAGAATAGGTACTCTCACTACTACAAAAAAAGGTATTAAAGTTGGTTAAAAACTGACTTTAAACCAATTTAAAATCGGTTCACTGAACTGAATTTAAATGAAATGACTTAAAATTTAAAGTCGATTCAACGCGTGAACCAACTTTAAATTTTTTTATTTTTTTTATTTTTACAAAATTTACTCATTTTCTATTATACTCAAATAAAAATCTGTATTCGATCACTAAATAACAGTAGGAAAAAAATCTATTTAACAAATATTTTAAGTAATATAAATAATTGAAAAATAAAATATTAATTAATAGCAAAAAAATTACCATGATGTATTCTTCTCCTGATGTTATAATACAAACCTACATATATAATACAAAAATTTATACACATAAATAACAACACATAATAACAAAAAAATTATGAATAATAAGTGCGTAGAATTAATAGAAATATTTACAAGAGTAAATGAAGTGACAAAATGAAGGAAATGAAGAAAAAATGGTGTTTTGTAAGTGAGAAATGGGTATAAATTTTTTGAGTATTTTGCTCAAAACAATAAGGGATCTAAAAGATTAGTTAGATAGGAAAAAAACCCACTAACCGGCATTGGAAATGGTGGTCATAGGTGGATAGAAAATGAGAAAGAGTGGAGGAGAAGTGGAGGAGGAGTGGAGGAGGTTTTGGGTTTTTGAGAGTTATGCAACGCTTGGAATAGATTATGCTTGGGGAAGAAAGAAAAGAAAAGAATTTATCCACGTGTGTAGCATCAGTTCTATGTGTCAACCTATACTATCCACGTGTGTAGTGTCGGTTCTAGGTGTCAACCGATGCTATGCTACGTGGATAGCATCGGTTGATGTGGTGAACCGACGCTACGCTATGTGAATAGCGTCGGTTGACGTGGTGAACTGATTCTACGCTACATGGATAGCATCGATTGACATGGTGAACCGATACTATGCTATATGGATAGCATCGGTTGACACGTGGAATTGACGCTATCCAAATAGCATAGCATCGGATCACCATGTCAACCGACGCTACATTCTACATGGATAGCGTCGGTTCTACATCGAACCGACTTTAAATTCATTATAAGTCGATTTTTTCTAAAAACTGACTTTCTATATCGACTTAAATACCCCTTTTTGTAGTAGCATCTATCATCTGGGTTAAGTGGAGCATCAGGTATATTCTCCCAACCCTTTCTTTTCAAATGCCCCAATGGATCATTTGGATCTACAAGCTCTGTTACCCGAGGATCCATGAAATATCTACAAACAATGAAGAAATATAAATTAATTGACAATTTTAGGAACATACATACATACATATATATATATATATATATATATATATATATATATATATATATATATATATATATATATATAAGAGTTATTACAACAACATAGAACATAAATTATGTTTAATTAGGTTGTTAATTGTATACATATATTCCTTCACAATCACTTCAAGCCCATAACGAAGAATCATCGTCATAAACTATATCATCACATACATTCAGAAATTTCTTTGAAAAATTACTAATATTGGTTAATGTATCAAGCATAGGGTCATCATCTTCTAAAGCATCACAATGGTAAAAATCTTTTTGTAGAGGCGTTAACACAACATACCATCTTGTGTCAATTTTATCGCTCATGTAAAATACTTGTTTTGCATGAAGTGCTAAAGTGAAAGGATCATCAATGTGACTTATCTTGGATAAATTTACAAGGGTAAATCCAAAATCATCTATTTTATATCCAACATTGATAACATCTTCGACTCAATCACACAAGAAAATTATTTCATGGAAGACCTTATAATCCAATTCCCAAATCTCTTGTATTATACCATAATATGCTCTATCAAAAAGTATAGGATTACCATCTTTTGAACTGGAAAATTGCATAGATTATGCAACCATCTTCACACCATTATTATGATTTACTCGGACTTTGTCCCTAGCTTGATTTGTAAACCTCTATCCATTTATCGTGAAACTAGAAAATGATTTGACATCAAATTTTGGCCCATGTGCAAGCCATTCTAAACCATCTTCATACCATAATGTGTTTAAAGAAAAGTTTTAAAACATTGCATAGATCTAGGAACATACATGAATTCTTTTTTGTAACACTTACATGGTTGCGAAACCAATTAATAAGCTCTCGCTTATGTTCATCATACAACCATTTTTCTCCTCCTTTTTTTTATAACGAGGATCAATCTTCAATAAGTTTAAATGCATCCTGTAATGTTATTAAAGATATATGAAGTAGTTATCATCATTAATAGTTAAATAAAAAATAAATTTAGCATAAATGGAAAGGTTAAACATCACTTACTCTATGTTCGGTTATGCCTCATTATTATTTACCAAAATGATTCGGTGTGATTTTTCCCACCGAGTGCGATCAATAAACAATTTCTTACGTCCACCAAGCATAGGGTTACCTACTTGGATCATGTGACGTTCTAAGAACAACTTGTGAGTAGGATTCCCAATTTCAGTGCAACCACTAAAGTATTCAGAACAACACTCAATGGCCTCTTCAGTAATGTAGCATTCCACCATGCATCCTTTAGGTCGATTTCTATCATTTACATATCCTTTAAGGACTTGCATATATCTCTCAAAATGATACATCCACCTTAAGTAAGTAGGACCACACAATTGAACCTCTCGAACTAAATGAACATACAAGTGAATCATTATATCGAAGAAAGAAGGAGGAAAATATTTTTCAATTAGACACAAAGTCTCTACAACATATTTCTATAAATAGTTTAACTTGCCAATTGATATAGATTCCTTGCATATTGTATTGAAGAATGAATAAAGATGAATTATTGATAATCGAACATGTTTTGGAAGAAATGATCTAATAGCAACTGGTAATAACTGTTGCATTAAGATATGACAGTCATATGATTTCAATCCATAAAGTTTTTAATCGGTGATAGACACAAAATTTCTTAAGTTGGATGAATAACCATCAGGAACTTTCACACCCTCCAAACATTTACAAAACATATTCTTCTCTTTTGTTGACATTGTATATAATGCTGGTGGCAAGTATGTTTAATCCTTATCATTTTCCACCCTTGGTGCCAATTCAGGTTGTATGCCTAGTTTCTTTAAATCCAGTCTTGCTTTAATTCCATCCTTTTTTTCAGGTATATTAAGTAAAGTACCAATCAAGCTCTCATGACATACATTTTTCTCAATGTACATGACTTCTAAGATGTGACGAATGTGTAGGTCTTTCCAATAAGGTAATTCCCAAAATATTGATTTTTTATTCCAACAACCATGGTATACTGATTCAAACTCTTTTTCATTTTCACCCATTTCATTAGTTGACCTCTTTCGTTTCCCTACCTTAGTGAGTTTTTTTTCATCTTTCCATATCGTTTGAATGTCATACCATTCAATTTCCTTAATATCTCAACACCTTACAAAGGTCGGGTTGCATGATCATGATCTTCTTCACCATCGAACAATTTCTTTTGGTATCTAAACATGTGTCCAAATGGAAAAAATCTTCTTTGTCTTCTATAAGACATCTTTTGTCTGTGAACAACATAAGTTGTAGAAGTTCCATCACTACATATATAGGGCATCCCTTGTAACCTTTTGTTGCATGTCCTGATAAGTTTCCATAGGTAGGAAAATCATTAATTGTCCATAAAAGGACCCCCTTCAAGTTTCCACAACTTCTTTAAATCATCTATCAGAGGTTGAAAATATACATCAATATCAAAACTGGGTTGTTTCGGTCCTGAGATCAATAATGTTAACATCATGAATTTTCATTTCATACATAACTAGGGAGGAAGGTTATATGTTACCATAATTACTGTCCAATAACTATATCTACTACTAAGGGAACTATTTGGATTAATTCCATCAGTAGCAATGGCAAGACGAAGATTGCACAGATCATATGAAAATGGAAGAGATAAATTATCTACTACTTTCTAATTTGGAGAATCACAAGGATGACATAGCACCCCATCATTAGATCGATTATCTGAATGCGAAGTCAACATCTTTGATGTCTCTTTACTTTTGAAAAACTTTGAAAGTGAGGAATCAGAGGAAAGTACCAAAGAACCTTTGCTGGTATGCCTTTCTTATGTGTTGTCTCATTTGTATGATGCTTCCATCTCGATTCTTTACACATCGGACAATCATCTAATGTATTATATTCTTTTCTATAAAGAATGCAATCATTTGGACAAGCAAGAATCTTATGATATTCCATGCCAAATCGACTAAGAGATTACTTCACTTCATATACTGAAGATGGCAATTCAATACCCTTAGGAAACATATCGACTAGTAGATTAGTAATTCTGTGAATCCCTTGTCAGAAAAACCATGTTTTGCCTTCACATTGTACAAATGAACCAATCCCAACATTTTAGTGTATTTTTTGCATTTTGGATACAATGGTTTTTCGGCATCTTCTAGAAGTTTTTTAAAGGTTTTGGGATCATCCTCACGTAGTTCATCTTCAATACCATGAAACATATTTTTTGTCTGTACATTATGATAAGATGTATGTAATCCACTCACATTCTTATTTATCTCTTCCCCATGAGTATTATCAATATTTTCTCCATGATAATACCAACATTTATAGCTCAAAAGAATACCACTACAAATAAGGTGATACTTAACCTCGTCAAATTCATGAAATCGCTCATTTTTACATTTAACACATGGACATGGAATCATACTAATTCCAGTATTCCTATTTCTACAAGCAAATTCCATAAAACTTTCAACTCCAGAAATGTAGTCCCGCTCAATTCTACACTTTGACATCCAAGATTTGTCCATTTTATATTAATGACATTAATTAAGCATATTAATTATGTATCCAATCAATATATTTCAAGTATTATTATATATAAATTCCTTAGTTATTAGAATATATACCAAAACATACATAATACAAAACATTTATCATTTTAATCATTTTACAGTTGTATTATTTTTACTTAATAAAATATAATTATTTATATGTAAATAAATTTATCCACGTATGGTAAATATTATAGTCCCTCAAACCCACAACATGTAGATATTATTTTCACAGAAAATAAACCAAACATATAATAACAAGTACAATACAAAAAATACATAAATAAAAAATTTATATAAAAAATAAAGCAAACTAAATAATAAGTGTGTAGGATTAATAGAAATACTTACAAGAGTAAATGAAGAAAATGAAAAAGAAATGGGTGTTTTGTAAGTTAGAATAAGTGAGAAAATGGGTATAAAAAATTTGAGTATTTCGCTCAAACAAATATGGGATCTGAAAGATAATGAGAAGAGGAATATAACCCACAAAAAAGCATTGGAAATGGTGGTCGGAGGTGACCGAAAATTGAGAAAGAGTAGAGGGTGAGCTTGATTTTGGGCCAAAGGGGAAGAGAAATTTGGATTTTGCTGGTGAAGAAGAGAGAAGAGAAAGAGAAACAGTAATAAACGTGTGGATAGCATCGGTTGACGGGGTGAACTGATGCTATCCATGTGAGCGTAGCATCAATTGCCTTGTCAACCGATGTTATCTACGTAATTTAAAATTGAAATTTTTTTTTGGTCATTTATTATTTTATTAATTTTAACTCTTTAAAATTTAATTTGAATATATATATATATATGTAGTATAAAAAAATAAAAATAATAATTTTAAAATAATATCCAAACAAATACACAAAATTAAATAAAGATATACTGTACATACGTAAATAAATTTAAATATCAAACAAATACACAAAATTTTATAATTTTAAAAACCAATTGTCTCAAAAGAAAACAAATTATACTATATATATATATATATATCTAACTTAAATTTTAAAGAGTTAAATAAAATAATAATTGACCTAAAACAAATTTTATGTAAAAAAAAGTTTCAACTGTAAACTACATTTTTTAATAAAAAAATACACGTAGGACGTAGCGTCTGTTGACGTGGTAAACCAACACTACGTCCTATATGGATAATGTCGGTTCTATACCAAATTGACTTTAAATTCATTATAAGTCGGTTTTTTTCAAAAACTAACTTTATATATCGACTTAAATACCCCTTTTGTAGTAGTGATAATACTTTGAGATGTATCCACACTATAAAGTTTTCTATTAAGCTTTTCATAAGACTATATTTCATAGCTTTGAATACATATTAATATATTATTAACATCATTAGTACTATAAAACTTGAATCAATTTATATTTGTGAAATGATTTTGATCCATATTTTAAGCACTCATAGAAGTTGAAAGAATGTATATTTAAGAAAATATTATATTTTTTAGAACTAATATAATTTTATTGTATTATTTTCACTTTTAATTGTATGATAATATGAATATACATTGCATTTTACCTGTATTGCTTGATGTAATGTTACTTTCTATTGGGGGTAATTTTGTACATCTCACCTAACAGTCAAAGAGTGATCCTAATTAGCAAAGAGCTTTATAGGATAAACTTAATAAGTGCCTAATCATCATAGAAATGTGAACCCAAGATAATTATCTTAAAGGGATAAAGACCTAATGATTATCCTTTAATTATCTTAAAAAGAAAAAAACCAAATGATTATCTTTTAATTATCTCAAAGGATAATTGAGAAGATAATTAAGGATAAACGTCTACAAATAATAGATGTTTACAAAGGATAAATATCTATAATAGACAAGTATCTACACAGCTACAATAGCTCAATCCTAATCAAATAGAGACAAATATCACGTTAACCTTTTTTCCTATATATGTTCACATATGCATATAATAAAAGATCATCTTATATCTTGAAATATCACTTGAACTCATAGCATAGAATTCAAAACACTCTCTTTTCATATAATTATTAGAGTGATATTGTAGATCTCTTCTACCCTTTATCTTATAGTTATTGACTTAAGAATTGGAGGGCCGAAGAGTGGCCACAAGGTGGTCCAAGGTTATAATAGTTTATTCATCTCGCAGATTCCATAGTGAACAATCCTACATTATGTTGACAAAAATCAGTATTAACATTTAGTACCAACTGTGGGAAACAAGTGTGCTCTACTCAGTTGAAAATTTCAAAGTTATAGGACTCCTAAAAAAGTTCTCCAACTTCTTGATCTACTAAGAAATAAAAAATCTTTAAAGAGACCATGAACCTTAGCAGTAGTGTTTTCTGAAAAGAGAACTTCAAAATCTTATGATCTACAGTTTTCATCTACTTGATTTTTTGGACTTTTAAAAAGACTTATGAATTAAATAGCTAACTCCACCTCTTAAACCTAGATAAATAGTGCCAAGGTCCAACTTGCTTAATAGCAGGCCATCCTTCCAACTCCACTACAACCTGTTAGAAATATGAGCACTACATCTAGACCTACATGCCCACAATGAGCCCAACAGACCAAAAAGGTAAGGTGACCTTAGACTCAAGCCTATTAGACATGGTGGTAAATTCTCTCTAGTCCATCCTAGAGCACTAACTAGATCCATTGGCTCTTGGACCAATCATCATCCTTGAGAATGTTCATATAGCATCCTCAAATGCCTATACTGCATAAGACCAAACCCATAGCCGTTTAGATCTTAGCTAGTAAGATGACCATCCAAGAAACGACCTGAGTCCCAGGCCAAGTACCATTGGCCAAAAGGCTACCAGCTAGGTAACGCATACCGTTGGCTAAGAGGTGGTTGGAAAGGAAGGGCCACTCAAGTCAAATTTCATCGCTTAGGATGTGTTCGGGCATAGATCATTGCCTAGGACTAAGTGTTGGGATTTCATGTGTATTCCTATATGGTGAGAATTTAAAATTTTCCTATCACTACTTGGCTCAATACACAAAGGACCTCATTTGTATGACAATTGCAAGCAAGATTTTCTCTTAAGCATTTCAACAAACACCTAATGTGCATTAAATAAAATAAACAAATCTCATCTACCTTATTGATAGAGATGAAAAATATTACCTTTACTCAAAGAGATTGTCAAAACTCTTGAGTAGAGGGAAGTCGATTTCCCTTCTAGATCTCTTGGAAACCACCTTTCTTTCTAGAGCATCTCTTGGTTCACCTTGAACCTAAAAAACAAACTAACACACCTCTTAGATAGATGGATGTAGAGTTCAACGCTTAGATCCAACCATCTAGCAAGAAGATATGATAGAAGAGACTTTCTAACTAGGGTTGAACCACCTAGGTTTTGGTCTTTATCAAGCTTTTCCAAATTTGGGCCTAGAAGAAGGAAAAATGTGGTTGCTGAAAATTGCAAATTTCGGCTAGGGTTAGAGGCAGCTCATTTGGGATGATATTTTCCTTAATTATGCCTTCTTAAATAGGCAAGAGTTAGGGAAACTCTTTGTGTAAGGTTTGAATTAATTACACAAATACTATTAGCCTTATTTAGCCATCTCATGCTCTCCTTAATGTCAACTTGTGATTGGTTTAATAAATTAATTTTTGAACAAATAATATTATTCATATTATTCTATTATACAATGTCACTATTATTCTTATAATGCATTCAAACATTATACCAAATAATATTTGCATAACTTCGTAAATTTATTTATGGTCTAAGTCTGTCATATTATGACATTTTATTTTAGCATTTCATCTCATGTATTTTATCTTATACATCATTATGAAATGTAAAATACTCATTGTTTCTCTTAAGTTGGTGTGATTGTATAGAGGATCTATATCATTTTGTCAATAATATAAAACTTTATATTATTGACTATAAGAGGTTCTATCATTACATTATAGTTTTCCAAATGACATAGTAATTACTTATTCAATCCATTAATTTTGTGTCTATCGTAATATAATGATAAAAAAAATATCTTTCCCACGGATATTATTTTTTTAGAAACTAATTTTTAAAACTAAAAAAAATAAAAATCAATTTTTTTGTGTTTTTATACTTTAAGGAAGCAAAATTAAAATAACTAAAAGTAAATAGGAATAATTAATTAAATCAGATTTGGTCATTAAAAAGATATATGAGAAAATATCTAGGTATACTTAATCCCCAAAATTTCTAAACATGCGAATCGCTAAAATCCCCTCAATATAATTGTCAATTAATTACATGATCAATTGAATATAACCTAGCATGTATTCCTCTCTCAAGTAAACTACACACAATATAGTAATTAATTTAATCACACTCTCATGCCAATTAAATTGCATACTACTCATTAAGTTCATCAATTATGGATCACATACATAAGAATCATACATCTCTGCCTAGAAATTATGCATGTTATTTAAACAAGACAAACAATTAAATAACTCACTCAAATCTATCTAATTGCCTTTATAGATAAATTGTTGGTCAAACAATTAATAACATAAAAATCTGATTAAACAATATAATTAAATTATAATTATAATTGGGGTGAAATATTAGATCATCACATGGTGAAAATTGGGTTCATAAGATCTCTAGATTAATAAATTAACTACACATAATTGTGTTCATAAAACTCATATTTTTCATAAAGAAAGAGTAAAAAAAGAAATACAATCAATCTCTTGAATTGTAGTACTAATCTCGTCTTAAATCTCCACCAAAATTGTGTCCTCTCTTAAATATTTCTGTATTTTTCTCTCTTTTTAGCTCCAAAAAATGACCAAATTTATGCTAATAACGGCCCCTTTTAGGGTTTATAGAGTGATTAGGGGCTTATATATAACTCAAGTGTGATCTGAATCATCAAATCGGCTTCAGATCAAGGACTACGATCAAAACAAAAAAAACTAACAGTGCCAGCCAATTAGAGCACAACACGTGCATCATAAATTTACTAGACGAATCTTAGTGCAACCTGTGGTAGGGGAGACCGATCAGAGTCAACACTTGTTGAGTCAACGCCAAGCGGCATAACGTGATTCACGGAAATGGATAGCATGGTGCACGGGTGGAACGCGGTAAGTAATCAGGTGGAGACACATGGTAGGGCGAGTTGACCGATATTCGAACTTGTATTGAATGCCATGTTGACATGTAGCACGTGGTTTGTCCTCCTCACACACGGCGTAACATGATTCGCTATCCCTACTTGCGAGGCATCTACGTGGCTTACCTAGTCAGCTCCTCTACTTGTATGGAAGGTCGCATGGCAGCTCCTGATTGGCGATGCTAATAATTCAAAAAAAATTTAGAAAATCTCAATAAATTTCAAAAATTATATTTTTACCACTTTTCACTAAAAAGTTTATATTTTAATATTTTTAGCCGTAAAAATATTATTTATTGAATAAAATAAGTAAATATTAAGTAAAAAATGCCCTAATGACTACTTTCGTAGAGTCATCAAAACACACACGGGAACTTATGTTTTTGTGCTAACCATTTTGCAATTAATTCATGAATGTATCTGATTGGCGGGAAGCTTATTTGAACGTTGGTCTAAAAATCGCTCATGCTAATTTTAGAAATTGTGAAAATAAAGTAGGGGCTCATAAGTAAAGTACATTAGAGCAGTATCTTAGGGAGGATAGCATAAAACCGAGTTTGTACTTGAATATTTATTTTCATAGTGGAAAGTTAGATGGTCCAGTGGACCGGTGGTTTTCCTCTTAGGTTATGATTGTGGGCTAGGTTGTTTCCACCTAAAAATATTATGCGTTATTCTTTTATTTCCATACTTTATTCTTACACGCAATTGCATTCCTAGCTACTTTGTTTAGGTTATTAAATTATAAATTGATAGAAATTAAAAATAACCTATTCACCCCCTCTAGGTTAATCAAGTCCGTAATTTATAAACTTTCACCTTAGACCAACCTTAAAGGCTTCCTCCTGTAGCACATATTGTTGGAAAATTACGCAAATTCTAGATAAACCAGATTTATGAGAAAATAAAAATAGACAAAATAACACAAATTTAATAACAGAATTCGACCAATTTTGCTTACGTCTACAGACCTGCTTCAAATATTTTACTAAAAAAATGGAGAAATTATACAAAGTGTTTACAACATTTACAACTCATAACCCAATTACATTCAAGAAAATTGCTTTCAATGTTCTTTCAGTAAAGATTTTTTCTCTAAGTTTTTCTCTCAATTGGAACGATCATTTGATGATAAATTCATTACAATTATACATCTATATATAGAGAGATTGATTCTTTGAATTACTTCTTAAATTATTTATTTGCTCCTTAAATTAAGCCTTGATTTATTCCATATATCAAGGGTAGCCACTTCTTGATTTATTCCTTAATTTGTTCCTTGAATTAGGATCATTGATAACAATCTCCAAGACATATCACCGATGGGGTGGATCATCATTGTACATGAGGTGTGAGGGCACGGGCACCAAACCTACTTGCTTGGCATTTTTTTGGATCTAGTGTTTTATCCTTGGTTGTATCTGTAGGTTCGCCCACACAATGTACTTTCTGTTAGATACGCTAGAGGAAGTCTTAATCACACGGCTATGATAATATTTATTGTTTAGACAAAGATATTATAAAATCATTAATCATTAAAAAACAAAAAAATTGAATAATATAAAAGATTGATTAAATTCATGAAATAAAATAAAAAAAATTAAAAGAAACGAGTCCGGCCCAACATCAGAAACCTCCCTTCGCCTCCATCTTTTGTGCGTAAAGAAAATTGTAATGAAAACTTCAAGGTTTATTTGTTGATAATAGCCCAAGTTCTGCTGTTGGATATTGATTGTAAATCTGTTCCTCCCATTGCTTAGATGGTTAATACATGACACTTAAGATTAGTAAAATGATTTGGAAGTTTTGGAAAGATTTGCTTGTGCTTGGTTAGAAGAGGAATACAGCATTTCGTCCTAGGTATTTTCCTTATGTATTTTGAACTTTTAATTTTTCTTCTTTAGATTGCTTTGTTATTTCTTTCAATTTTTTTTATTTAAGTTAATTTTTTTAATATATATATTTGCATTGCTTTCTTATTATATTATAGCATTTAGTCAAAAGTAGAAAGTTGTTGATATTGAATCATACGTTAAAAATAAGCACAATAAGTACATGTAATTGTCTACAAGAATATTATTTATTGTTTAAATTTTTCTCTGTAAATATAAGAATTGCATCACCCTACGTACAAAGACTAATTAAGAATAAAGATCTTTGAAAGGCATTGATTAGTCCGTCCTACATTTTTCATTGTTAACTATATAAACTATATCCATGTCAAAATTTCATTGTACTCTCTTTTCTTTTTCCTACCCTCTCAAGGAATTGAGTAGGTAGCTGCTTGTTTCTCTTTGTTAATAAAAAATACGCTTTAGTTCCTTAAATTTTAGGTTGTATATTATAAGTTTATTATTTTATTAAAATGTAAACATATAAGTTCAATTTTTTATATATTGTTTGTGACTGGTGTATTTAATGAATGATAGGTGATGTCATTTAATAAAATGAGAAATGTTAAGAAGACACATATTTACATCTATACACCACTTATATTGTGGTACATGACAAGATTATTTTAAAAAATAGAAAAAAATAATTCATTCTTTAAATAGTTTTCCCATACACGTGGAACCATATAAATAATATAGGTGTAAAAATTGGTGCAAATTTGTAGCATGTGTAAGGATTTTTTTTATGTCCCTCCTGTTAGGGTTGCTCAACTTTAAATTGAATTGGTAATGTTTTTAATTTTTGCGTTAATGGCACCCCAGTTTCCACCCACCACCCTTCAGATCTACCAACAAAATTGATTTCAGGTATCATAGCAATTAGTTGATCTTTGATAAGGTTCGCCTACAGGACAGGACGATTCCTGTTTTAGTAGTTCCTGACCAAGTGGATAGATCTGTTACAACTATAACACATGAATGTGTTATTTCATGAGGGGGTTGAGATCCATTCTTGGGAGGATAATTTATGTTTCTATTTTGATGGTTACAATTTTGGTTATTATTATGATTTTGAGTTTTTATGCTTCTTCCTTTAGGTTTCAAAATTACAGAAGAGGATTTCTTATTGGTATTGTTGTTTGAGACAACGAGTACTTCATATCTTTGATCTTGTTTTCAGGCTTCTTCTTCTATTCCTAGACTGGTTATAAGACTTTCTAAAGAAAATTCCATTGTTTTATGTCTAAGTGCATTCTTAAAATCGTTCCAAGTAGGGGGTAATTTTGTCTATAATTATAGCTACTTGAAATTGTTCATTTAAAGCCATACCTTAGAAGTTATCTCATGTGTTATCTTCTACAGTTCGTGTGATTAAGTTTCCATAGATTTTCCATCAATCATTTGGTACTTCATGTATCTACTAACAATATACTTCTTAGTTCCAACTTCCTCATTGTCATACTTCTTTTGAAGTGCATCCTAAATATCCTTAGCAAACTTTTTAGAATTATAATAATCATATAAGTCATCAACTAATCCATTAAGAATACAATTTTTACATAGAAAATCATTTTCCATCCTAGTGTCTAAATCCTTTGTTGTAGCTTTAGTAGGAGGATTAGACATTGTTGGTTTTTAAGTAGTAAGAACAGAAGTGACCTTATTCATAGTTAAGAAAAATAACATTTTTTGTCTCTATCTTTTAAAGTGTAGTCCTTCAAAATGGAACAATTTGTTGTGATCAGCAGTTAACATTTCAATAGACATGTTAGATAGAAATCATCTTAAAAGTGTTGTCACAAGTATGTGAAAACAATGTAAGAACAATATTACTGATATACTGAAATGAACTGCTTGGGTTGAGTCGCGAACTAGGTTGCTCTCTTTAAGACATTTGTTGGCTCTATCTGAAATTGTGCAAGCAACCACAACCTCATCATCCCCAAGATAAAAAAACCCAGAATCATTGTTTTCTATCTCGGAGCTTCACTGCACTGATGAACACCGGAATGCTACACCTATAAAATTTATGTTGCTTAGAAAATCAAAACAATTTAGTATCTTCTTATTTTCTTTCTAAGAGCTTTTTCTTCTTTTCTTTAGTAAGAGTTATTTCCAATTGATGTGTCGAAACTGAGAGTTGAGGCCCTCTCTTTATAGGTTTGGAAAAAAGGTGTGATAATTATGATAAATAACGATTCTACCCAGTTGGAAAGAGTAACAGTCATTTCTGAGTAAAAAAGTAACGGATATTTCTGAGAAGAAAAATAACGGCCATTTTTTGAGTGGAAAAGTAACTGTCATATCTGAGTTAAAAAATAACAGCCATTTTTGAATGGAAAAATAATTTGATTCTAAAATACAATTTTCCAAAAAATAAAATGCCACCCTATGCAAACGCACACGAACTCGAACTTGGCTCAGCCCGGCCAGTCGGACGGACAGCGGTAGCACATGCGCATGTGTGGTATCACATTTTCTTAGTTCTTCTCCCCTTCCACAAAAGTGGGTGCCTCTTAGGGTCCAAACCCAATAGCCAATCATTTTCTATTTATACATCTCCTAAGTGATTTAAAATAGCAATGTAGGACAAGACTTAAAAGACTACAATTTTGTTTTATTAAAATTTATATTTCCAACAAAATCAACAAGTTCATTAGCAAATCTATAAATAGTCCATCTTTCCCTACTTGTGGAATTAATTAAGTTTAATGGGACCTAACAACAAGTCATTTAGGTATTCTACTTGAAAGCTTTAGAGTGAAGCTCATTTTAATTAATAGAATTTGTGCTACTCAATGACAATATTCTTCTCTGATGAAATTGAAGGATGAAATTAATGAAAAATGGATAGCAAGCTAATTATTTAATTCAAGACAATGGAACTATAATTTTTAACAATAGGTTATAGGTACCAAATGATGGTCTTAAGAGGGAAATACTAGAAAAGCATATAGTTCAACTTATGCCATGCATCCGGGTAGTACTAAGATGTCTTGAACAATAAAGCAGCATCATTGGTAGCATGGAATAAAATGAAAGATTGTAGAATTTGTAGCAAGATGTTTAATTTTCCAACAAGTAAAAACTAAACACTAAAAGCCCATTGGACCTCTCCAACCACTTTATATTCTAGAATGAAAATGGGAACACATAAAAATGGATTTTCTCTATAGTCTTCTATGTAGAAAATGTGGCCATGACGATTTATGGGTAATTATGGATCGCTTAACTAGATCTACAAATTTTTTTCTAGTTAAATAAACATTTCCATTGGTAAAACTTATCAAACTATATATGGAAGAGATTAGGAGATTAAGTGAAGCTATAGTTTCGGTTGTTTCTAATAGAAATTCAAAATCTACATATCAATTTTATCTAAATTACAAGATGTTATGGGGATTTAGTTACGCTTTAGTACTTCCTTTCATTCTTAAACTGAGGGATTGTTAGAAAGAAAAATTCAAACCCTATAACAGATGTTGCATGCTTGTATTTTGCAATTTAAGGATAGTTAAGCTTATTAATCACTATTAATAGAATTTTCCCCACAATAATAGTTACCATTAGAGCTTTAAAATGGCCCTATATGATAGAAAGTGTAGAATACCAACATGTTGGGATGAGGTAGGTGACAAGAAGGCTTTATATCCAAAGTACATATAAATGTTCACTGATAAAATTTAAATTGTTAAAGAAAAACTAAAGATAGTCCAAGATTAAAAAAGAGCTACGCATATAATAATATAAGGGAGCATGAATATAAAGTTAGAGATTAAGTCTTCTTATAGCTATTACCATGGAAAAGGGTTGTTCAATATAATAAAAGGAGCAAGATTAAGCCCAGGATACATTAGTCCTTACATGATTACAAAGAAAACTGAACATGTGTTGTATCATTTAGCTCTACCACTTGAACTTTCTAGGATCCATGATGTATTTCATTTTTCTATGCTTTGTGGATACGTCTTAGCCCCACCCCATATTATAGAGGTCCAACTAGTCCAAATAAAATAAAATTTGACCTATGAAGAGAAACCATTGAAAATACTTAATTTTAGAAAATAAGTACTTCAAAACAAAATCATTCCACTAGTAAAAGTAATATGGAGAAATCACACCATTGAAGAGACAGTAGAGAACCTGAAGAAAGGATGTGCATCCAATACCCTTATTTATTTAGCCAAGGTATATAAATTTCGAGAACGAAATTCTAAAAAGAAAAAAAAGGAGAATTGTAACACCCTCTCCCATTCATAAAAGTAACATTATTGCTAAATGTATATTTCAAATGTTATTATTTTTTTACCCTCAACAATATTTATTCAATTATTTATTTAATATTTTAGTATGAGTTGCCACAACTCTTATATTTTAAGTGACACATGAAAATATAAATTTAAAAAAAATCAAAGTGAATAAGATAGGATACTTGTACTAATTACTCCCTCCCTTGATTTTAGAAGGACAAATATTATTGCTCACAATCAATTAGATCTAATTGTTGAGCATACGAAATTTGGCTTTTTCCATGAATCATTTTTTCTCTCTTACATTGGGTTAGAGCACAAAAACATTAGAGTATAGGAAGATCAAAATAGCAAAAAAGATAAGGATAATAAGATAATGCTTGATAGTGGCTAGAAAAAAACATTAAAACTAGGAAACTTGCATAATGAATTGTACCTTGCTTCAATTTTTTTAGAAAGGTATAAATATCTATTTTATGATAAATTTTAAAATTTTGTATTTTGAGTTTTCTACACAAAGCTATGCACGATTAACTAATGATGGTTATATGAAAATCTTGTTTAAAACCAATTAGTATTTTTTTTATTTAAAATGATTTTAGAGATTAAAATTAAGTGAGTTACATATTGTTTTAAATCTTGAGATGTCAATTTTTATAAATAACTTTTATTTTTCATTTAAAAATTTCAAGATAAAGTTATAGGGATATAATTCAAGATATGTTTTGTAAAAGTTATGCTAAAAAAACATATTTCAAACCAATCGATATTCCATGTTTTTAAAAGGGTTTTACATATTAGAATTGGGTTTATGCCCTTTTGTAAATATTGAAATTTCTACTTTTTATATGTTTTTATGAAAAAGAATTTGATCATTCCTACCAAAAGACATATCTGAATGTATGATGATAGATCTAGGAGTATCCAAAAATTGCTTAAAATATAATGATCAAATGAAAACAATTATTAACATCTGATATTTTTAAAATTTTTGAATTATTTTTCAATATGAATTAGATGAAAAGCTATGTCACTACTTTTGTTCCTAATACAAGTGGGATTATATAGGATGGGTGATCGGGCAGAACCAACATCGCCGATCCTGCCGTTCGTTTGGTTTTATATTTATAAAACTCTCGCAAGTGCACGAATCATTTCGTAGAAAATGATAAGTATACTCCCAAGGTCGATCTAAGGAAGAAATGTATGTGGTTTTTAATTTATTATTCAAACTTTTAAAAACAAAATTAAATCCTAAACATCCTGTCACGATATTTTGGGGTTTTATGTTTTTAATCTACTTACATAAAAAATAAACATAGATTCAATAAATATTTATGCAAATTTTATCTGTTAAAACAGTGGAGTATTTATCGATATAATAATTAAGTTAATTATGCTTGCTCATATTAATTAGGTTATTAAAGATATGAATTGATATTTATTGATTCTCTCTTTTTTATATGAATACTACCTTTGGTGGGGTTAGATATTCTTTGTTAACTAAACAAATCAATTAACACCTATGGGTGGGGTTGATAACTAATTTGGTTAATTAAATTATTTCCTTTTTTCTAAGAGATTGAAAATGAACCATTTAAATGCCACCTTTGGTGGGGTTAGACAGTTTAAACTTTATTCAAGGTGTCCAAATTAAATCTAAGAATTTAGTTATCCGAGTACTAACTTTCAAGTTTTAAAACCACTACTGAAAACATATTGTCAATACATTTTCAGATAATAATTCTTATAAAAACTTTTGAAATAGAGCTTCACTCTAACTACCGGGCGATTGTACCAACAAATAAAAGAGCACTACTCTAAATCGAATCGATAACTAAACCTTAAAATCTAATTTTCAGATTTAAGTTTGTAATGAAAAATAATATATTTCTCTCTAACATTCTTAATATAAAATCTTGAATAAAAATAAAATCAATTCATTTTAGAGATTTTTACCTATTTAATATTTCGCAAGCATAACAACGTTATTATTACATCATGTTTATAAACAGCCAGCAGAGTTAAATTTAATCACATAAAAATGAAATATAACATGTAAGAATAAAGCATAAAAAATAACTATAAAGAAAATAAAATCCTTACAAAACTTCGATGCTATTCCCGTTGCTGGAAAACCTCCAAGCGGAATTTGCACTCCCATTTATTGAATCAAAAAGCTAATAAATTACAAAAACATAACTAGTTCTTCCCAAAAAGGGAAGAACTCTAAAACTAAGAGAAATTAACTAAGAAAATCTAAAAACTAAGAAAAACTAAAAAATCTAAGAAAAGAGAGAAAGAAAGAGAGAAGAGAATGTGTTTTGAGGTGTGTTTAGAAGTGAAGAGAAGGAGGGTATTTATAGGTGAAGATGGAGAGAAAAAGTGGGGGAAAAATGTTAAAAAATGATGAAAACGCGGAGTGCAATTGCTGAGGTCATTGATGACGTCAGCATGACGTCATGGGGGCGGATGCACGCAAAAATGGGGCGAAATGGCAGCAGCGCGCGCGGAGGGCAGCTGAGGCGCACACAGGCGCGCGCGGGAGCAAGAGAGATGCGCGTGGACGTGGGGTGTGCTGCGCGCGGATGGGCTCTAGCGCGCGCGGTTCTGGGCGTTGGCGTGCGCAGGGCTCGGCCCGGTGGCGCGATTTTCTCCTTTTTGACATTTTTGACCCTTTTGACCCATTTTGTCCAATTTTTCCATATTTGATGACCTTTCCCCATTTATTTATTAATATATTTGTGATGTATTGCTTCCAGTATTCCTCTTTGAGTCTTTAAGTTACGTTTTTAAGTGAAAATACCTGAAAAACAATAAAAACACCCGTGATTCCGAAAAAGACAAATTTATATAAATATATGATAAAACATATAAATATATATATTTTTAATCAATTAATGTGCATAAAATCATGGTAATTTTAGTGCTTTTTGAGCACTCATCACAACCTCCAACCAGCTTCTTGCTAGTCCCTTAGCAAGAGAAGCGATAAAAACTAAAAATTAAACTATCCTAAATCACTTCCGTAGATTGACACGGTTGCATTTAGCCTATGCAACAAGCCTTTAAACCCCTAGGTTGCCCTAGTGGACGAGTTTGAGTCTCGTGAGGGTTTTCAGTAATGATACCCTCAAACATTAAACTAAATGTAAAAAAATTAAAAGAAATAATAACAACAATCGACTTAAAAACTAAAATTACAACAAAATCAAAAATTAACTTTTAAGAATAAAAGAAAACAACATAACACAAAAATGTCTCATACTTTTAATCTCCTTTAAGATCATAATTAAAATCTCAAGCATAAGTTATTTTAATCTTCTTAAACAATCATGATTTATTATAATAATTAGTTGAAAATCATTTTCATATTTCATATCAAAAATGTATCAATTTAATTTCACCCAATTTCAGTGTCATGAATCCGAATTCACTTCGACTCTATTCCTCACAAGTCAATACTCTCAAAACACTGAATCCTATGGGTTCAAACACTCATACTAATTTATATGCGAAAGAGTTGATTTATAGAAATGAACTAATATGTTCGCATATGTATAAAGAAGAAAGGCTCAAAGTGTTATTTTGACGTTGATCTCATGGAAGGAATCAAATGTATAAATTATAAAGATATCATATATAAAAATTATTTTCATGCATAAATCAAACTCATTAAGAAAAAATTTCAAGATATATGCCTTTTACAAATGAAGAAAGTGTAATGACTTTTTAGGGAATTACTTCCTATATCTTTCTTTTGTAATTAGCCTTTACTCACAACTTTGTAGGCAATGTGGGTCATAGTATGTAGATTATACTATATATTCTTTCTCTCTATATTTTTCAATATATATCATTTGTTTAGAGAGTCAACTCATGTACAGATTGTACATTTTTTTTTTGGGTAATATGGGTCATAGTATGTAGATTATACTATATATTCTTTATCTCTCTATATTTTTCTGAAGATACTTTTCAATATATATCATTTTTTTAGAGAGTCAACCCATGTACAAATTGTACATTTTGTTTTTTAGGATTTTGGTGAGTGGTTAATTTTGTGGCTTTTTTGTTTGATCCTGGTTTAGGTAACCCCAGATATGTCTTTTTTTTTTTGTAACAGTCATGCACGAATGAGATAAAAGCATATACTATCAATTTCTACTCAAATCATTTAATCTAAGCAAAAATAATAATAAAAAATATACGACACTCTATTAAGATGAGAAAAAATTCATACATTCAATGTTAATGCCTATAGAGATCATCTAAGAATTTGAAGAAATAAGAAATGTGTTTGGAGTAGAAAAAATATATATTTCACTCTGAATAAGGAAAATTAGGCTCAAATTATATCTCACAAAGGTGGTCTCCACTAAAACAAATTCATAAACACCGATTTTGGGTTTAATATAATTTCTACATCTTATCAAGAAATACTAGTTATGACAAAAATTAACTAATTAACAAAAATAATTACATAATATTTCATGATATGTTTTCAAAAATTAATCTAAAAGTACAAAAGACTTAACTATTTACTTAAATTTGATTTAAAGAAATGATAAATTTTTGTGAGAATTTTTTTTTTAATTCCAAAATTACTAAATCACACAAAAAATAAAAATAAAAACCAAACACAATAAAAATGAAAATGTGAACATAAAAAAGAAAAAAATTATTATTTTTTTTATTTTTTTATTTTTTTAAATTATTAAATTTTTTTAAATTAAGCATGGTAACTTTTCACCACCCCCAACCTAGAACTTACATTGTCCTCAATGTAACAACTGTAAATTAAAGATAAAGAGAAAAGAGAGGAAATATTACCTATTTCTTGAGAATGTTGCAAGTAGTGATGGAGAAATGCAGGTGCATCCATCATGTTCATTAAAGTGCACACAGACAGATTGTTGTAAACTTCTAACATCTCAACAATTTTTTTTTTAGTTTTAACAATTTTAAAATTATTCACATGTAATTAAACTAAAATAAACAATAGAAATTACCTAAAATGATGGGTTGCCTCCCATCCAGCGCTTAGTTTAACGTCTTAGCAAGACGTAACTTGGGGATTTCATTTTAAGTAAACTCAATGTCCCCTCATCAATGAATCAATCAAACCTACAAGTAAGACAAGATTGTCTACCTATACTTTTTCAGTCATGTCCTATGAATTTTTAAATTTTTCTGTACTTAAAACTAGGGACATGCTTGTGAGTTTTAGATAATCCACGTCTAGGTACAAATCAAATAATTAAAGGCATCAAAACACAATTGTACCTAGATCAAACAAAACAACTAACTCCTTAGATTGTAATTAAAGCTTTAAAATTTTGGAGATAGTTTCAGAATTTTTTTTGTTTTTTTTTTGTATAATATCTAAGTTAAAATAACATAATCAGTATTAACCAAGAGTGCTCCCAGGAAAGAATGGTGGGGCAAAGGCTCCTTAAAAACCATCCTCCTAGACAGAGCAACGTTCCCAGGAAAGACTAGTGGCACAAAGGCTTCGAGGAACTAGTCTCCTAGTCAGAACTCCCTTAGATCTTTACTTTTCATGCTATTAAAATTAAGTTAATAAAAAGGTAGGTTAATTAAGTTAATGAAAATCTAAGTTAATTAAGTTAGTAAATTAAATTAATATAAGTTAGTAAATTAAGTTACTAAAAACCTAAATTAATTAACTTAAACGAAAATTAAGATAAAAAAATAGTTAAAAAAAACAAAGTTTAAAAAAATTAAACCAAAAATAAAATAAATTGAAAAAGTAAAAGAAAGATAAAAAAAATAAAAATAAAAAGAGAAAAAAAATTTTAATTAAAAATTAAGCCAAAAAAATAAAATAAAAATAAAATAAAATAATTGAAAAAATAATAATAATAATAATAATTCGACACGCTAAAAGATAAAAAAAAGAGAAAAGAACAAAAAATAAAAAAAATTAAAAATTAAACTTTTTGTTTTTTTATTTTTGATAAGAAAAATTTATTTTTTAAATAAAATATTTTTTATTTTTTATTTATTTTATTTATTTTATTTTATTTATTTATTTTTATTTTATTTATTTTTATTTTATTTATTTTTATTTATTTTTATTATTTTTATTATTTTTATTATTTTTATTTTCTTATTCTCATTTATTTATTAATTTAATTTAAAATTTATTTACTTTTTTTACTTCAAAATTCAAAATTCAAAATTATTTTATTATTCATGCTATATTTTTTTTTATTTATTATGAAATTGAAATTTGAATTTTTGTTTTTTTACTTTTCACACACAACAAAATATTTTATTTTTTTATTTTTTTTATTTATTTTTTTTTAATTTTTTTATTTTTTTTTTTTATTTTATTTATTTTTTTTATTTTTTTATTTATTTATTTATTTTTTTTTTTTACTTTATTTATTTTTATTTATTTAATTGAAAATTTATTTACTTTTTTTTTTACTTCAAATTTCAAAATTTAAAATTATTTTATTATTCATGCTATAATTTTTTTTTTGAAATGTTTTTTTTATTTTGTATTTATTATGAAATTTGAAATGTGAATTTTTTTTTGTTTTTTTTACTATTCACGAAAAACTATTTTTTTATTTTATTATTATTATTTTTTACTTTTCATGAACGGTAAGGTTTTTTTTTAATGAAAAAAAAAATTATTTTTATTTGTTTTTTTTACTATTCACAAACAAAATTATTTTTTGTTTTTTTTTAAATTATAAAAAAAATCACAATCATTTACAACACAAAAAGTTTTAAAAATTTTGATAAATAATTTAAAAACGCTATTCCTTTCCCGGCAACGGCGCCAAAAACTTGATACTATCCCCGGCAACAGCGCCAAAAACTTGATCGTACAGAACCGACATCGCCGATCCTGTCGTTTATTTGGTTTTATATTTATAAAACTCTCGCAAGTGCACGAATCATTTCGTAGAAAATGATAAGTATACTCCCAAGGTCGATCTAAGGAAGAAATGTATGTGGTTTTTAATTTATTATTCAAACTTTTAAAAACAAAATTAAATCCTAAACATCCTGTTACGATATTTTGGGGTTTTATGTTTTTAATCTACTTGCATAAAAAATAAACATAGATTCAATAAACATTTATGCAAATTTTATCATTTATAATGGTGGAGTATTTATCGATATAATAATTAAGTTAATTATGCTTGCTCATATTAATTAGGTTATTAAAGATATGAATTGATATTTATTGATTCTCTCTTTTTTATATGAATACTACATTTGGTGGGGTTAGATATTCTTTGTTAACTAAACAAATCAATTAACACCTATGGGTGGGGTTGATAACTAATTTGGTTAATTAAATTATTTCCTTTTTTCTAAGAGATTGAAAATGAACCATTTAAATGCCACCTTTGGTGGGGTTAGACAGTTTAAACTTTATTCAAGGTGTCCAAATTAAACCTAAGAATTTAGTTATCCGAGTACTAACTTTCAAGTTTTAAAACCACTACTGAAAACATGTTGTCAATACATTTTCAGATAATAATTCTTATAAAAACTTTTGAAATAGAGCTTCACTCTAACTACCGGGCGATTGTACCAACAAATAAAAGAGCACTACTCTAAATCAGACCAGATAACTAAACCTTAAAATCTAATTTTCAGTTTTAAGTTTGTAATGAAAAATAATATATATCTCTCTAACATTCTTAATATAAAATCTTGAATAAAAATAAAATCAATTCATTTTAGAGATTTTTACCTATTTAATATTTCGCAAGCATAACAACGTTATTATTACATCATGTTTACTAACAATCCAGCCCAGTTAAATTTAATCACAGACAAATCAAATATTACATGTAAGAATAAAGCATAAAAAATAAATGTAAAGAAAATAAAATCCTTACGTAACTTGATGCTATTCCGTTCTTTGGAAAACCTCCAAGCGGAATTTGCACTCCCATTTATTGAATCAAAAAGCTAATAAATTACAAAAACATAACTAGTTCTTCCCAAAAAGGGAAGAACTCTAAAACTAAGAGAAATTAACTAAGAAAAGCTAGTGGGGGAAAAATGTTAAAAAATGATGAAAACACGGAGTGCAATTGCTGAGGTTATTGATGACGTCATGGCGTAATTTGTAAAAATGGGGCGAAATAGCGGCAGCGGCAGCGACGTGAAGGCGTCTTCTTGTATTTGGCCTTACTCAGCCTTGTGGCGCGATTTTCTCCTTTTTGACATTTTTGACCCATTTTGTCCAATTTTTCCATATTTGATGACCTTTCCCCATTTATTTATTAATATATTTGTGATGTATTGCTTCCAGTATTCCTCTTTGAGTCTTTAAGTTACGTTTTTAAGTGAAAATACCTGAAAAACAATAAAAACACCCGTGATTCCGAAAAAGACAAATTTATATAAATATATGATAAAACATATAAATATATATATTTTTAATCAATTAATGTGCATAAAATCATGATAATTTTAGTGCTTTTTGAGCACTCATCAACGGGTTGAGCAAGCAAACTCTACAATGCACGTAAAGAACCAACAGTGTGATATTGCATAGTCACTGGATATCTAGCTCTTTTTTAAAGTTTTAAAAATATTATTTTGAATTTCATATATGCACAATATCTTTAAAAAATGTATTAATTAATTTAACTAGAACTTTGAAGAACATATATATGTCAATTTCAATATACTTTTCGTACGATAACACCATGAGATTATATGTTATTTTCATTGTCAGAACTAGCTAATTAAAAAATAATATTTACAAGCAATTTATACTTGAGATTATAATAATTTTATTACTTATACTAACTTATATACAAGCTTGTAAGTTCAATAAATATTTTAGAACTATTATAGTACTTTCCCTTCAATATTTAAAGTATTCAACATTTAAAATATTCAGTTGACTTGGAAGATATCATCACTAACATATTTGATCCAATTGAATTCAGTATGATGTTTACCAACTCAACATGATACTTGTTCAATGTAGTATGCATCAATTCAATTTAGTTAGTACACATATGACATGTATTAGCATAGCCAACATAGCCATTTTAATAATTATATCAAGTAAATTCCCTGCACGTATAATTAAGAGTTAGCACCAATGCTACATATCTTCTCTCTATGTGTGACAAGTTCCCTAGACACTCTTAAAATAATAAAATCAAAGTACATTTCTCTCGTGGTTATACTTTCTAGTTGTATACTGATCATAACACGTTACTATATTCTAAAGATCACACATATTAGTTTCATCACAATTTTACTTCAACATTACTAATAAATAATACATTATTTTATCATACTCATATTATCTTTATCAAAACATTATTTCATGATAATTTAAAAATATTTCACACGCAATTTGCCTAATTATTATGTATAATTATTTTATAAAATTTATCTACTCATTAAACTTTCAAATTCATCGTTTGTATTTATTTTTCTCTCTCAAGTAACAAATTTTAAAACTATATCATGTGAGTATGAAGGTTTAGGATCCTCTTCTTTTCATACAATCCAAGTTGTCTTTTGTCCTTTTCCTTTGTATAAAACATTCTACTTTATGTGTTTGTATTAGTGATTAAAGCTAAGAAATTATATGTTTTATGAAGCATGGTATATACATCTTACAGTATGTAATTATGTTTTTGATCATGGGTCACTTTTTAAACGTGCAAAATTATTTGAAGATTGTTGTCTATGAAAAACCATTCTTTTACAACTGTTGTCATAATATTGTTGGAAAGACATTTCAATAATTAAATAGAACTTTTTTCAATTTTTTTTAAAACTTCTTAAATGAAATCTTTAAGTTAATATCAAAGTAAATTCAAAAATACTAGTTATTATGTTCACTCAAAAGACGTCGTATACTCTAGAATTGAATTGAGGCCGGTCCTAACAAACCACCTAAAATACTCTTATTTTTTATTCCTTATTCATTTTATTTATTGATTTATTCTCTAATAAATTTAATAACGTGACTACCCAATTGTTTCCGGAACAATGAATATCATAGCTCAAAATTGAAGTCACAAGATTTCACATGAACCAAAAAATTCCTTGTATTATTTCCTTAATCCTGATTTATTTTATTTATTATTTTGTTCCTTGTTGTAAGAATTGTCCAATGTTTTCTCCAACTTGTATCAGAATTCAGAACTCAATGTTGTAAAGCCCTTAAATAGAAAATCATGCAAAACTTATTACATATCTCACTATTCAAAATAGTAACAAATAGTAATCATGACAGGTCTTTTGTAGGGAATATTTTTAACTGTGACCAAAGATAGAGTTACCATAGGTATACTTTTAGCCATAGTGTTTAATAGAAACTATGTCCGTAAGGTAGGATTATTATCAAACAAATCCCCAAATTTTGAGGTATCTTTAAAAATATTCCTAAGGTTTTAAAAAATTCAAAAATACCTTTAAAATATAACAAAAGTTAAATAGAAGTAAATAGTAACATTCCTAAATGAAAGAAGAAAAAATAAACCAAGAAATAGTAGGATTAGAAACAGAAGATGTCTCAGGATATTTTTCTCAAGAAATGGTATAAGTAAAAAAGAAATTTAAAGAAATTCAAAAAGAAAAATTAAATCTTAAAGAAGGAGATAGATTTAAAGACCCATCATTCTCATCTCTAAGAAAGTTATTCCCCAAAAAAGACATAATTTATTATGGAATACATAATAAAGAAATCAGTATTAATATTACAGATGCAAAAGGAATGTATAATATATCATTAATTGATAAAGAAACTATATTAAACAAGCTATCCAAAATTCCCCAAAAAGATTAAATTTTTTTTGGATACATCCATTTAGAAGGAGTTCAAATATTAATAAAAGTTCATTCAGAAAAGGAATAGATACAACAATAAAAATAACATTACTAGATAACAGAATAATAAATATGAAATACGTTTTAATATGAATTATCCATGGTAACTTAGGATACCAAAAGTTAAAATTTATAACATATCCTAGGTTTGCTATTAATATCCATGATAAAAGCCTAAACTAAATAATAAGTCTAGCTTATGAATTTGAAAGAGGAGATTTTATGAAAAAAGGAAATAATTCATTTTCAATACATTCGCTAGTAGCATATTCTTTAACAAATAGTCATAATGATTTAATATACGAGAAAAATGAATTTAAAGAAATAGACAAAACTTTTAAACTTGGACAAATAATAAAACCAAAAATACTAACAGATTTTGAAATACCAGAGGAATGTCAATTAGATATAAAATAAAAACCACTAATAACAAGAAGAAAAAGTAATATTGTTAGAAATAATAGTATGCCAAGATTTACTTTAATAGACCATGTAGGAAAAACCTCTAACCAAGAAGAAGTTAAAAAACTAAAAAATGAAGTCAAAATAATGAAGGCATTAATTCATGATGTTATATTAAGGAAAAAAATAATGTCTAGAGATAAAATAAAAAAATATATAGTTAGAAGTAAATGAAAGCTTAGTAGACATAGCGAAAAATCAAGCAACATTATTTGAAACTTTGAAACTTTTAACAGAGGAAATGAATTTAGTCCAAAAATTAAACACAAAATACCTACAAGATATAATTGAAACACAAAAAGAATTATTAAAAGAAATAAAAAAATGTGGTTATAATAAACTATAATAAGATATACATATGAAATCTCATGGTAATTGTCCATTTTTTCCCAAACAACTGGCATGATCAAGGTTGTGAAGTCTTAGTACAAACAATCACATTACAAAAAAGTTACTATGTATGTATACGTCACTACTCAAACATATGGTACTATTCGATCATATATACATCACTATTCAAAATAGTAATTGTTGGATCCAAGGTTTGCTTTGGCAGGCCAATTCAAGCAGAAGACATTGTTAGGTAAGGAGTTTGGCTAGGGTGACATATATGTTAAAATATATCAAGGGAGTTCCAAGATAAGCACAATTAGAATAGAAATCTCGTATGGAACAAAAGAATAAAAACTAGTTTGATTTTGATTTTTAATATGAATACATAGCAAGAAAGTGTGGCCTATCGATCTTTTATACCTTCAAAATTTGAAGATAAAGGTTTCAAAAAAGTTACCATAGAGATATCTAGCTTGTGACAACCATGTGTTCATATAGACGTTACTTTTTGATCCTTTGATTTCGACTATTCCTATCATTATGAAACAAAATTCACCAAGGTTGGACTGATCACCCACCACTAAGGGCCCTGAAATGGGTTTAGACCATCATGAGATAGGTTATTTTTACCTTACTAATGGCAGTGTCACAATAGTAATTCAACCTAGCTTGACAGGAACTATTGATTTGCCCAATTGGTTTGGTTGAAAAGACAGTGACACAAAGCTAGTGCACTGGATTATGACTAAATTTCTCTAATTCCAAATTTGAGCTAGAAAATATGCATGTGCTTTTCACCAATTTTCTTACCTATAGTAGGGCCTTAGACCCAAAAGGCACGTATCATTGGGGAAGCCCTCTCGATGGACAAGTGGTGAGGGTCACCTTGACATATAATTTCCATGAATCGATTGGTATTATCTTTTGTAGATGACTTAAACACATAATGAGATATTGTAAGTGGTAGGGTGGCCTTGCTACCACAATTTACTAAAATACATCCCTATGTAACTTCAATTCATCCCTCTTTTTTTTTGCCCATATGCATGATTTTATCACTATTTAAACAAAATCTATGTGTTTAAAATTATAGATATTTTCTGTTATTTTTCAAGTATTGTTAACTTCAATTTGACAAATTGATAACACTTGAAAAATCATGCCTGAAGCACTCATTTGCATCTTAGAAGTTTACAAGAAAATAAATACATGTAAGTTCAATCAATTTATAAAGGGTGAAACAAGAAGTGAAGTTAAGCATCGCAAACCACAGCATGAAACACAGTGTGCCGTGGTGCACTCCTTGTTGTTTAAAGTCAATTTCATGCAATTTGTTCTGAGCCGCAATGTGGAAACATTGGACCAGAATGTTGGGGTAAACATGAGATGTACCATTATGAGACATGGGCCGCAGATTGGATAAAAGAGGACCACGACGTGCAAATGTTTTGTTGACCCAAAATCCTTTTTGGCCAACCTCAACTATAAATATGCTTTTATGATTTATGTTTTAGGGAGATAGAAAATGTGAAGCCATAGTTTTCCTTAGGAACTTTTAGATTTCAAAGTTACAACAATTTTATTTTCTTAGTTTTATGTTTAGTTTATGCATAATTTAGTGTAGACAATCCTAAATAATAAGTATTATAAGAGAGATTCTTTATATCAAGTGATACAAAAAGGTGGTTGTAATCTAGAAAATATTGTAAAGATCAAGATCACATCTGTGAAGTAAGACGCATCCATCTATCTATCTTTTGGGTATTTAAATCTGATTTGTACTCATATTTCTTTTTAGTAAATATTATTGTATTTCTTGAATTTGTTAAAAACAATTTACTTATCATTTATTATTTTGAACATGTTTGGTTGATTGTGATAATAAGATTTTAGTTATATTGATATATTTATATAGATTACTTAGGTGAATATTTTAATCATTATTAAATGCACATTATTTTCTATTCAAGATTTTTATAAAGTTTATTATTGAGAAATATATTGATGACATATTTTTCATAATAAATTTAAAATATGAAAATTAAGTTTCAGCTACATCAATCTAGATTTAATTTGGACAGCTTGAATAGGAGTTTAAATTGATAGCTCGATTAAAGGATTAGAGTTAGATGGTTTGTTAATTTCTTAAATGTAATTTAATTAAATTGATTGACGATACAATGAGAGGCATTAAACGATTTAATTAATAACGAATAGTGACTCAATCAAATGCGTTATATATATATATATATAAAGAATCAATAATCTAAATTTATATTTCATTAATCTAATTAATTTTATAAAGCATAGTCAACTAACTAAATTTATCATTATTTCTCCATTGATTGTTAAATACATATCTACCAATAATTTGTGTGAGCCAATCTATCTTCTATCCTTTATTATTTTTATCATTTAAATTAATATTTTCAAAATAAAAATATTATAAGAAAATGTATACATTTATTTTTCATGTTTGTTTTTAAGATATTTGTTGAATTATTTAGAGCTACATAGTTCTTTTTTAGATAGATATTAGAAGTATATTTATCGTTTTTTTATAAGTGATTTGTACACCTGCGAGCTTTTTGTAAATATTCAAAAAACTTGCATTATTATATTATTAGGTCAATTTTCACGCGTGCTAGCACATGCCAAACGCCCTTCTACTGCTCCAAACGTCTATCTACTAAAATATTTGCACCCCATATGTGTGAAAACCTGTCCAAACGCGTCCAAATTCAAATTTTTATATATTTCTCCCCTTTTTTGGGCCTTTTTCCTCACATATAAAAAGACCATCTTCCTCGGTTGTAAAACACACAATTTTCTCAATTCTTTTTCTCTTTATCTTTCTCTCTCTAGAAATTTTCCTTTTTTTAGTTTTTAGTTTTCAAGTTCTCTTTTTAGAAAGAACTAGCTATATTTTTATATATTTTTATTTTTTGATCCAATAAGGAGAGATACAAATCTGTTTAGAGGTTTTCTAGCAAAATAATTAACATCAAACTATTGTATAGATTCTTTTAAGGTATAATTTTAATGGATTCTTAACATTTATCTTTTTATGTTTTATTCTTATATGATATTTAATTTTTCTATGATTAAATTTAACATGGTTGGCTGTTTGTAAATATGATATAATAATAACGTTATTATACTTGAGAAATATTAATTAGGTAAAACATATCTATAAAATAAATTGATTTTTTTATTCAAGATTTTATATTAAAAATGTTAGAGAGAAATATATTATTTTTCATTACAAATTTAAATCTGAAAGTTTAATTATCCGGTCTAATTTAGTGTAGTGCTCATTTATTTGTTTGTACAATCACCCGGTAGTTAGTATGAAGCTCTATTTCAAAAGTTTTTTTTATAAAAACCATTATTCAAAAATGTATTAACAACATATTTTTAGTAATGCTTTTAAAACTTGAAAGTTAGTACTTGGATAATTAAATTCTTAGGTTTAATTTAGACACCTTGAATAAAATCTAAGTAACTCACTCTACCTAAAGGTGTGATTAGATGGTTTGCTATTTTCTTAGAAATAAAATTGAAATATAATACTTAATTAATTAATAGACCTCATCTAATGATATTAGTTAATTAGTAATAAACAAAAGAATTTGGGCCCCACCTTTATACCAAAAAGAGAAAATCGACAAATATCAATTTATATCTTTAATAACCTAAATAATATGAGGAAACATAATTAACTTAATTATGCATTATTAATTATTGAATCTATATCTATGTTTATTTTTATGTTATTAGATTAGGAAAAAAACAAACCAAAATATGATGACCGGATATTTAGGATTTAATTTCATTTTTAAGATATTGAATAATAAATTAAAAACCACATATATTCCTTCCTTAGATCGACCTTGGTAGTATATTTATCATTTGTTATAAAATGATTCATGCACTTGCGAGAGTTTTACAAATTATAAAACCAAAAGATTCTACATGATCGATATTTCCAATACGGATCTTGTGTCTCATCAAGTTTTTGGCACCGTTGCCGAGGACTTGATGTTGCTCTAATCAAGTTTTTGGTGCCGTTTCTAGGAACTTGATGTTATGCTCATCAAGTTTTTGGCACTGTTGTTGAGAAAGAAATAGCATTTTTAAATTATTTATCAAAATTTTGAAAACTTTTTATGCTGTAAATTATTGTTATTTTTTTATTTATTTTGAGTGCAAAAAAATTTAAATTTTTTTAAATTCAAAAAAACATTTAAAAGTTTTTTAAAAACAATTAATTATAAAAAAATTTGTTTTTTATTTAAATAATGAGCTCTAAATAATAAATAAAAAAACAATTAACTTAGATTTTTACTTGACTTAATTTATCAACTTAATTAACTTAGATTTTAACTTAACTTAATTTATCAACTTACTTAACTTAAGTTTTTACTTAAATTAATTTATTAACTTAATTAACTTATATTTTTACTTAACTAAATTTATGAACTTAATTAACTTATAATTTTCACTTAACTTAATGTATTAACTTAATTAATTTATATTTTCATTTAATTTAATTAACTTAGATTTTAATAGTATGAAAAGTAAAGATCTAAAGGAGTTATGTCTAGGAGACTAATTCTTGGAAGCTTTTGTACCACTAGTTTTTCCTAAGAACATTGCTCTGTCTAGAAGGATGGTTTTTAAGGAGGCCTTACACCACCATTATTTTTAGGGAGCACTCTTGGTTAATACTGATTATGTTATTTAATTTAGAAATTATAATAAAAAATATAAAAAATTGTGAAGCATCTCCAAAATTTTAAAATTTTTTAATCACAATCTGTGATAAAATGAGATAGTTGTTTTGTTATATCTAGGTACAATTTTGTTTTGATGCCTTAGTTATTTGACTTGCACCTAGAAGTGGTTTATCTAAAAGCCACAATCATGTCTCTAGTTTTAAGTAAATAAAATTTTGAAAATCCATAGAGCATGACTTAAAAAGAATAAGTATACAACCTTGTTCTACCTTTAGGTTTAATTGACTTAATGATGTGAGGACATTGAGTTTACTTAAAATAAAATCTCCAAGTTACCTCTTGTTAAAACTTTAAACTAAGCGCTGGATGGGAGGCAACCCATCTTTTTAGGTTATTTTATTTTATTTGTTTTATTTATTTTAGTTTTATTGCATGTGAATAATTTTAGAATTGTTAAAAATAAAAATATTTGTTAAGATGTTAGAAATTCACAGCGATCTTTTTGTGTGTACTTTAATGATGAATATGATAAATGCACTTACATTTCATATGATAAATGCACTTACATTTCCTCATCACTACTTGCACATTCTCAAGAAATAGGTAATTTTTTTTTCTCTTTTCTCTTTATCTTTAATTTAGAACCGTTACATTGAGGACAATGTAAGTTCTAAGTTGGGAGTGGTGAAAAATTACCATGCTTAATTTCAAAAAAATTAACAATTTTAAAATTTTTATGTTCACATTTTCATTTCTATTGGGTTTGATTTTATTTTCTGTGTGGTTTAGTAATTTTAGAATTTTAGGATTAGTTTTAAATGAAATTTTTTTACATAAATTTATCATTTCTTTAAATCAAATTTAAGTAAATAGTTAAGTCTTTTGCATTGTTAAATTATTTTTTGAAAACATATCATGGAGCATATGGTAATTAGTTAGTTTTTGTCATGACTAGTATTTCTTGATAAGGTGTGGAAATTTTATTAAACCCAAAATCGGTATTTAGGAATCAAATAGTGGAGACTACTCTTGTGAGATATAATAGTTTTGTTTTCATTCCAAACACATTTCTTATTTCTTCAAATTATTAGATGATCTCTATAAGACTTAGCATTGAATGTCTGGATTTTTACATCTTCATGAAGTGTTATATATTTATTTTTCATTTGCTTAGATTAAATGATTTAAGTATAAATTGATAGTATATACCTTTCTTCATTCATGCATGACTTCTATTAAAGAAAGATGTATATCTAGGGTTACCTATACAAATACAAACATAAAAAGTCAAATATTAACCATTCACCTTACCATATAAAAAATGTACAATCTGTACATGGGTCCATTCTCTGAAAAAATGGATTCTCTTATAAAAAATAATATAAGAGAAAGAAAGAAAACAATAGAAAGAAAGAGAGGAAAATGAATAGTATAATCTTTATACTATGACCCAAAAAGCCTAAAACGTTGTGAGAAATGGTTTAGTGCAAAAGAAAATATAGGAAGTAATTCCCTAAGAAGTCATTGCATTTGCCTACATTTTCTAAAAGGCATATTACTTGATATTTTTATTTGATGAAATTGATTGATGCATAAAAGTAATGTATAATATTTTATAAATTTTTACATTTTATTCCTTTCATGAGATCAACATTAAAATAACACTTTGAGCCTTTCTTCTTTATAAATATTAGTTCTTTTCTAAACATCAACTTTTTTGCATCCATAGGATTCATTATTTTTAAGAGTATTGACTTGTGAGGAATAGAGTCACACCAAATTCAGATTCTTGACACTAAGTTTGGGTGAAATTGAATTGATACATCTTTGATATGAAATATGAAAATGATTTTCAACTAATTATTATAATAAATCATGAATGTTTAAGAAGTTGAAATAATTTGTGCTTAAAATTTTAATTATGAAATTTAAAAGAGATTATAAGCATGAAATATTTTTCTATTTCATTTATTTATTTTATTTTAAATTTTAGTTAACTTCTTATTTTATTTTATTTATTTTGTTTTCATTTTTTGTTAATGTTTGTTGGTATCATTATTGAAAACCCTAATGAGACTTAAACTCGTCTACTAGGGCAACTTAAGCATTTAAAGACTTGTTGCATACGCTAAATGCAACCGTGTCAATCCATGAAAGTGATTTAGGATAGTTAAATTTTGTATTATAACATATGTTTATATTTTCACTTATTTTTATTCTTTTTCATTTTTATTTATTTTTCATTTAATTTCTTTAAATGAAGCCTATTTATCGGTTTAGGGATAGTTAGGTTTAATTTTTTAAAAATAGTCATGCTTAATTCTTTTTGCAAAAATTATCATACTTTTAGTTGATTTTAAGCAAATAATTAAGTCTTTACACTGTTAGATTAATATTTTGAATATATCAAGAAATAATGTGATAATTAATTAATTTTGTTATAATTTATATTTCATGATATAATTTTAAAATTGAGATAAATCCAAAATTCATGTTTAGCTCTCAAATAGTAGAGATGATCTTGTGAGAATATTTTGAGCATATTATCATTTCATACTTAGAGAATAGTTTTTTTCTCTTCCTTTCAAGACTTTTCGTATTATTCAAATTGTTTAATGACTTTTATAGGTTTTGCATTGAATGTTAGACTTTTTACATCTAATAAAAGTTTCATATATTTAATTTTATTGCTTAAATAGAATGATTTAAGTAGAAAATAAAAGTGTATGTCATTCTTCATTCATGCACGACTTTCACTAAAAGATGTATATTTAGGGTTCTCTAAATCCAATACAAAGAAAAACTAAATTAGCCACTCACAAAATTATACAAAAAATTTACAAAATGTACACTCTCTAAAAAAAAGAATATGAAGAAAAAACATCAATATTATAAACTAAATTCTATGACCCAAAAGTCTTTCAAAGTTGTGAGAAATGGCTATTACAAAAGAAAGATAGGAAATAAATTCCCTTGAAGTCATTTCAATGTCATACATCTCTAAAGACATATATTTTATATTTTTATTTGATGATTTTGATTAATTCGTGATAATAGTATGTGATTTATTTATATCTCATTTCATTTCATTCCTTTCATGAGATTGGTGTTACCCACTATTTTGAGCATTTTCTTCTTTAAACATATGAGGACTCATTAGTTTATTTCTTTACATAACTTCAGTTCACATATAACTTTAATTGAGTGCTTAAACCTATAGGATAAACATTATATTAAGATTATGTCTTGTTAGGATTAGAGCTAAAGAAAATTTGGATTCCTGAAATTGGATAAATCAATATTGATACTTTTTGATATGGATTATGAATTTAAGATTTTCAATTAATTTTTACACTAAACTATGATTCTTTGGGATTTCAATCTTGTTTATGCTTTGGATTTTAATTAAGAACATAAAAGAGACTAAAGTACGAGAAGTTTTGCATTTTTATTTTTATTTGTTAGAGTTTTTACTTTATTAATTTTAGTTCTTATTTTGTTTTGTTATTTTGCTTTTAGTTTGATGTTTGAGGAAATCATCTTTGAAAGTCCTAATGAGACTTAAATCAATCCACTAGGCAATCTAGGGGTTTAAAGGTTTGTTCCATATGTTAAATGAAAATGTGTCAATATATGAAAATGATTTAGAATTGTTTTATTTTAGTTTTTTTTTCTATCACTTTCCTTGCAAAAGACTAGCAAGAAGTTGGCTAGGAGTTGTGATAAATCCTTGAAAAACACTAATTTCTTTTTAGATTTTTTTCATACTAATTTAAGTTTTTTATTTATTTACTACCTTTAACTTGCTTTATTTATTTATTTATCTCATTAACCAGTTGATAATTCTGTTTATTAATATGATTCTGGCATAATATATATTGTTAACTTGTTGTAATTATTTATTTAACTTCCATTATTATATAATTAATTATTTTGATAACATATTGTAGTAGTTTTTGGATCCTATATTCTATTTATATTGAGTTTATTCCTTTTTATTTCTTTTATTTTGTTGTAGAAATTTTAATAAATTTAAAATTGACTTTAAAAAAAAAGAAAAAAAATCTCTTGATATCTTAAAAATTTAAAAAAAAAATTGAAAAAACTAAAAAAAGACAAAAAAAATCTTTTGATATCTTAAAAACTCAAAAATTGAAAAATATAAAAATCTAAAACAAATAAAAACATAAAAACATAAAAAATTGAAAATAAAAAATTAAAGAAAGGAAAAATAAAGTCAAAAACACCAAAAATATAGAAAAAATTAAAAACAAATTACAAAATTACAAAAAATGAAAAAGAAAGTCCAAACCATAATAAATTAAAATAATTAAAATAAAAAAACTCTGGAGATATTAAAATTTTTATAATCTAAAACAATTTGTAAGTCCCATTGTACTTATGTTTATGTTTTGGCTTTCCATATACAAAACACAGTGTTTGTTATTTTAATTAGTGTTTTTATCTTCCTCTATGTAAGATTAGTTATTACAAATCAGTAATTCACACACGCATAGTTATGTATATTTTATATGCAAGCATGTTTACTTGTGATTTTTGGCATGTTCAGGGGCTGGTATATATGAATAGTACTCGACATTTTTAGAAACAAAAAAAATTCAAATTTTTAGCACCTTGCCACCAAGCTCACCACTAAGCTCGAGGTTGCAGACAAAGGGCTGGCTAGATGATAAAATCAAGCCCTATAAATACCCCACTCATTTGTCTCTTCCTTAACCTTTGTTTTAAGAGATGAACCTTTACCAAAATACACACTAAAATTAATATCTAATTTCTAAATTATTTTGGAGAGCTTATATTTGAGAGTGGGTCATTTTTTGGAGTTTAGTAATCAAATCGTAGGTTATGTGTATACATTATTTGATCGTGTGTTCTCTCGTACTCAATTTGACTATCTCTCCCTTGAGAGTGTGAGTTGATACACTTCCAATTACTTGATATGTGGTTTCCAATCACATTGTATTAAGGTAGTGTTCCCTGTGGATGATAGTCATGTTCATTTGTCAAACCAAGTCATTTTCGAAGCAATAAGTGAATAGAAACAATAGGCAATTTGGAAGGAGGTCCTACTTGATAGAAGTAATAGTGGTTTTATTGTATATTAGTGTTATAACTTTTTTATTTGTATATTAAATTATTTGCTACCGAGTGGTTTCCTTAAGCAACCTGAGGATGTTACCATATAGATGTGTTCCCTTTATGGTTTTACCTCATTATATAGAGTGTTATGTATGATGGCCTATTAAGAAAGTATAATCTAAGTTTGCTATATATATATTGAAGCATAAACTCTGAATAGAAAACATCTATGTTTATATTCTTATTTGTATGAGTTAGGGTTGAGTCCTTTAGTAATCTATATCTCCTTACGCTGGTCGTATACTAGGCCATGGACTCTTTCAATTGGTATCAAAGTGAATGCATCCTTTAGGGCTTAATTGCTCTAGTGTTGATTTTGCTAACTCACTTTTTCACATACATATTCTCTCTGGTAAAGTCATGAGAAGGAGATAATGTAGGTAGACCTCCATATTTTGATGGGATAAACTATGCTTATTAGAAATCACATTTGTGTTTGGTTCCTTGTTGAAAATGGCTAGACTTATCCAAAACTCTACTCGATAACTTTGTAATTCCTAAACTAATGATTGGATGGACAAAGGAAGAAAGTAAGGAGTGTGAATGGAATAAAAGAGGTTTATATGCTATTATCATAGCTATATCTTCATGAGTGCTTAAAAAGCACTAAACTTACCATGATTTAATGTACTTTAATTGATTAAATAGATTTATATTTATATGATTTTATTATATTTTATATAAATTTGTATTTTCGGAATCACTGGTATTTTTATTGTTTTTAAGATATTTTTACTTCAAAAAGAATTTAAAGAATCAAAAAATGGACAAAACTGTCCAGTCATGCGTATGCCCATGCCGAGTCCCATGCATGCCAATGCATGCCAACTCCAATCCTACTGTAAATCCCACACACGCCAGTACACACACAAGTGTGCAAGCCTGTCCAAACGCATCCAAGACCAATTTTTGAGATATTTTCCCATTTTTATCCTTTTTTTCACCTATAAAAGGGTCCAATCTCAAAACATTCAATTTCTCATGCTATTCTCTCTTTAGCTTTCTCTCTCTAGAAAGTTTTCTTAGTTTTAAAGTTCTTTTTTTAGAAGAACTAGTTATGTTTTTGTAAATTTCTAATTTTTGATTCAATAAATGAAAATGCAAATCCGTTTAGAGGTTTTGCGTACATGGAATTAACATCAAAATTCTATAAGGATTCTTTTGAGTTATAATTTTAAAATGAATTTTTTTACAATTATTTTGATGTTTTATTCTTATATGTTATATTTAATTTGTCTTTGATTAAATTTAACATAATTGGCTATTTGTAAATATGATATAATAATAATTTTGTTATGCTAGCGAAATATTAAATAGGTAAAATATTTATATAAAATAAATTGATTTTGTTTTTATTTAATATTTAATATATATTAAGGATGATAGAGAGAAATATATTATTTAAATCTGAAAATTAGATTTTAAGGTCCAATTGTGTGGTCTCATTTAGAGTATTGTCATTTTATTTGTTGCTAAGATCACCTCATAGTTAGAGTGAAACTCAATTTAAAAAATTTTTACAAGAACTATTATTTGAAAATGTATTAACAAAATATTTTCAGTAATAGTTTTAAAACTTAAAGTTAGTAATCAAATAATTAAATTTTTAGGTTTAATTTGGAAACCTTGAATAAAGTTTAAAATATCTAACTCCACCAAATATGGTATTTAAATAGTTCGTTTTCAATCTTTTAGAAAAAAAAGTTAATTAATTTAACCAAATTAATTATCAACTCCACCAATAGGTGTTAATTGATTTATTTAATTAACAAAGAATATCTAAACCCACCAAAGGTGGTATTTATATAAAAAAAAAGGAATCAATAAATATCAATTTATATTTTTAATAACCTAAATTATATAAGAAATCATACATATAATTAACTTAATTATTATATCCATAAATGTTCTATTATTTTGAATAATAAAATTTTGCATAATTTTTTATTGAATCCATATCTATGTTTATTTTTTTTATGTTATTAGATTTGGAAACACAAAAAAATAAAAATATCGTGACAAGATGTTTAGGATTTAATTTCATTTTTAAAAGTTTGAATAATATATTAAAAACCACATATATTCCTTCCTTAGATTGACCTTGGGAGTATATTTGTCATTTTCTATAAAATGATTCGTGCACTTGCGAGAGTTTTACAAATATAAAACCAAAGTATTTGGAAAATGGATATTGATAACCCAATGTCAATTTTTTTCATCAAGTTTTTGGCGCCGTTACTGGGGAAAGAATAGCGATTTTTTATATTATTCAAAAAAAATTTAAAAAATTTATGTGATGTAAATATTGTGATTTTTATTTTTAGAATTATTTTACAGAAAAAAACTAACTGTGTAATAGCATGAAAAGTAAAAGGGAATTTTGTCTAAGAAACTAATTCTTGGAAGCCTTTGTGCTAGTAGTCTTTCCTGGAAACGTTGCTCTGTCTAGGATGATGGTTTTTAAGAAGGCTTTTCCCCCTATTCCTTCTTAGAAGCACTCCTAGTTAACATTGATTAAGTTATTAACTTAACTTGTTTGTTTAGTATTTTTGTATTAAATACTATGTATATTTTCTCTAAATTTTTATATAGTTTTATTATTATTCTTTTCCTTTTTAATTGATAGGTGTTTTAAATTTACGCTTTCAATAGTCTATGCATTGTAGGAGATCCTTATGAAACTCTCTTACACCATACATTGATAATATTCATGAATTTAAACAATTGTCCCAAGGCTGGATTCTAACCAGCAACCTATTTTTGAGCCAAACAAATAGTCAAGCCTTAATCCTCTATCAGAACCAATAGAAATGGGAGAAAACCCGCATGTTAGGCAAACCACCATGAGGGAGTTTGCATGGCTAGTAATTGGCATGTCAATTGCCTCTATCCATCTGGATGAGGCTACTTGGAATTATGAATTGAAAAATATTCATTTTTCTATGCTTCCTTCATTTCTTGGGCTGTCTAATGAAGATTCACTGTCTTTCATTAGGAACTTTTATTCAAAAGTCCAAAATTTTCCCCTCAGTGCTTTTATCGAGGACCAATTAAGAATGAGGTTTTTTCCCTACACCTTAAAATACAAGGCCAAAGCTTGGTTGATGTCACTCCCCCTAGGTTCTCTTATGATCTGAGAGGAAGTTTACAACAAATTTATGGGAAAATTCTATTCCCATCAAAAAACATCAAAGTAAATAGCAAAGATTGCCACTTTCTCTCAAATGGAAGGAGAACCATTCCATTAAGCCTGGAATAGGTTCAAATTGTTCTTCACTCAATGCTCTCATCACAGCTTCCCTCTATAGTGGTAGAACCAATTCTTTTATGATAGACTAACACAGTAATGCTAGTTCATTGTCAACAACGCTGCTAGAAGAGCTATGAGAGAGTAGATAGCCTTCGAGACGTATAACCTCTTTGAGATGTTGAGTGTGAATTCCCAAAAAAAAGGTCACGAGTGAGAAGATCTTGAGTTCAGGAAATCAATTCCAGTAATGAAGTTCAAAGACAACTTGTTCAATTGACCAAGCAAGTTGCCTTTCTTACTATACAAACCAATACCAATAATGAACATTCTGGTTTGTGTAACAACATAGGACATTGCACTAAAGCCTATCCATATCAAGGAGAAGCACCAATTGGACCTAAATAGGTTAATGTTTTGGGAGCATATCAACAATTACCAAGATTCGACCCCAATTCAAATACCAACAATACTGGATAGAGAAATCATCCCAACTTCTCTTGGAGGCAAAACAACCCTCCTTTCGTCCAAAGCTCAAATCAACTTGGCCAGTAATTCCACCAGCCCATTCTAAGAAGCCTTCCTAGTAAACCAACCCTAGAGGACAACTTAAATTCTTTTATTCAAGTCTATAGAGATAACCAATCAATGGTTGGACTCTATGGAAGCTTCTATAAAAAAGGTGGAAGTACAAGTGGAATAGTTAGCTGAGTATTTGCAAAAACAAAGCAAAGACTAACTGAATGATCAAATTGGATCAAATATCCTCCAAGTAATGTCTTACTAGAAGATGATAAATTATAGTCCTAAGTGGGAGGTCACCAATTATTCTATTTTCCTTTCTTTTAGTTTGTTTTGTTTTTATTTTAAAAATGTGTGTAATAAAATTCAATGAAATAATAGAAATTCATTTTTTTAAAAAATTATGTCCATTCTTTAAGCCTATACATTTTTTTCATGTGAGACATATTTCTTAGAAAGTTCTACTATTTTTTAATTTAGGAGCTAGATATTGATAAAGAAGAGGAAGAGGATCAATTTCAACTACAAGTAGCCATGGGAGATGTTGGAGATAGGTAGAAAATGATGAAGAACTATGCAACACCAATCATTGCCGATCAAAATTATGGCATACAATTGCAAGAGGATTCAAGGAACTATGAATTAAAAAATATTTATTATTCTTTGTTCCTTCCTTTTACGGTATCCCTAATGTAGACCCTTTGCATTTCATTAGAGAATTCTATGCTATTTTCCAAACTTTTCCACTGTAGAGAATTGATGAATACTAGCTTAGGATGAGGTATTTTCCTTATACCCTCAAGGATAAAGTTTGGTCATGGTTCATTACTCTACATCCAAGCTCTCTAATGACTTGGGAGGTAGTCTATGAAAAGTTTATAGGTAGGTTCTATTTCCATCAAAAGACTGTTGATTTAAGGACAAAGATAACAACATTTTCTCAAATGGATGAAGAGCCCTTTCTTGAAGCTTGAGAAAGACTCAAAATCCTTTTCATTTAATGTACTCATTATAGCTTTCCAATATAGCTATAGAACCAATTCTTTTATGTTAGATTGGCATTGTAGAGTCAATGCATGGTTGATAATGTTGTTGAGGGAGCTGTGGGAGAAAAGATTGCATAGAAAACCTATAGTCTCTATGAACTATTGGGTTTTAATTCCCAACAAAGAAGTGTAGGAGTCAGTAAAGTTGGCTCTGGTAATGAGATGACCATGGAACTTGCTGAATTGACAAGGCAAGAGCAACTTCTCACTACCCACCAAATGCCAAATCAAGAGGTGTGTGAAGTGTGTTTTTCAATTGGGCATGATGCTCGTAATTTCTCATATACTGGTGATTCTAGATTGGATTCCATGGATTAAGTCAATTCTTTTCAAAGCTATCATCCAAACACCTATAATCACCTTAACCATCATTAGACACCAAACAATTACCAAGTTTACATCCAATGTCAAACAGTAAGGCTAAATAAAAACTACCCTTACCCACCAAACAATATTTTAAGCCAACCTTAGAGGATAGCTTGAATGCTTTTATTCAAGTTATTCAAGATAACCAATTGATGAATAATCAAAGGTTGAGCATCATGGAGACTTTGGTTAAGAGGATTGAAGCTAAAGTTAGGTAACTAGCTAAACAAATGCAAAGGAAAGAACCAGGAAAGTTGCCCAGTGAACTCTAACAAGAGAAGGATGTAAGAACCCTTTGAAGTGGTAAGGTAGTCAATACTATTCTATCTAAAATCTCAAAAGATCTACCTTGTAGTTTAGGTAACAAAGAAGGTTAAATTCTAGTCTTGCGAAAAGGAGAGACAATTGCTAAACTTGACAAACCTTCGGAAAACCTTATTAGGGAGTCATCTGACATCCCCAAAATTCAAAGGACAATAGTACCACACCAGTTATAAGTACCTTTTCCACACCAAATGAAAGAATCCAAACAAGATAAGAAATTCTATGATCTTTTTAATATTCTTTCTAAAGTAACTATCAATTTACCATTATTAGAAGTGATCATGAATGTGCCCTCCTATGCTAAGTTTTTCAAATAGTTGAACACTAAGAGAAGGAGGTATGTACTTCAACACCAACTTCCTCCTAAGTTGAAAGACCATGGAAGTTTTATCATAAACATAACTATAGGGGGATAGGAAGGTCACTAAAGCAATGCTTGATTTAGGTGCTAGTATAAACTTGATGCTTTACTCTATATTCTTACAACTTGGTTTAGGAGATTTAAAATCCATAACTATATCCCTTCAACTTGCTGATAGACTCTTAAGTATCGAAAAGGGAATAGGCTATGATGTGCTGGTATAGCACACAATACTACTTGGTAGACCATTTATGGCAACTACCAAGACTATTATTGATGTCCAAGATGGAAATTTGACAATGACATTCTTAGGAGAGACTATTCATTTTAAAGTTTTTGATTCTTCACCCTTTCCTTCTATTTCTCTCATCGATGAAATATTTGAAGTTGACCCTTTGAATAATCTTTTCCAAACACCTTTTCCCAAACCATAATAGAAAACAATCTTGAAATTGTTCTTACACTTGAAGTGGTCGAAGAAGATTTAGATGAGGAAACTAAGGGGTACATTGTACAACTAGATAGTGATGAACTAATGACAAAATCTAGTACAATTTTAAATCTACCTAGTTCTCTATCTATTAAAGAAGTCAATCCACTTGAACTTGAACTTAAAGACTTACCTAATCACTTAAAATATGTGTTTCTCAGAGAAGGAGAAACTTATCCAGCGATAATTTCTTCAACCTTGACCAAAACCCAAGAAAAGGAACTTATAAAAGTGCTTAAGATGTTTAAGAAATCCATAGGTTAAAGTATTGGGGATATAAGAGGCATTATTCCCACCATGTGTATGCATAAGATCAACTTAGAGGATGCTGCTAAACCCATATGAGAGGCCCAAACATGAAAGAGGTAGTAAAGAACGAATTTCTTAAATTGTTAGAAGAAGAAATTATCTACCCTATTTCCGATAGTAAGTGGGTTAGTCCAATGCATGTGGTACATAAGAAATTTGGGATCACAGTTGTTAAAAGTGACAAAAGTGAATTAGTTCCCATTAGAATAGTCACTGTATGAAGGATGTGTATAGATTTCCAGAAATTGAATTTATATACTAGAAATGATCACTTTCCCTTCCATTCATTAATCAAATGTTGGAAAGATTAGTTGGGCAAGAATTTTACTATTTTCTAGATGGACTGTCTAGATATTATGAAGTACCTATAACACCAGATGATAGGGAAAATAAAAAATTTACATGTCCTTTTGGGAAATTGTCTTTTCGAAGAATGCCATTTGGGTTATTTAATGCCCCCGCCACGTTCTAGAGATGTGTGATGTCTATCTTCTCAAACATGGTGGAAAAATTCATTGAGATTTTCATGGTCAATTTCTCTATCTTTGGAAACTCATTTGATGATTGTTTACATAAATTCACTTTGGTTTTAGAAATATGCATTGAATGCAATCTAACCCTTAATTGCAAGAAAATTCATTTTATGGTTCAACAAGAGATAATGTTAGGACATATCATTTCAAACAAAGGTATTAAAGTTGATAAGGAAAAATTCTCCCCCTACATCTGTTAATGGGATAAGAAGCTTCTTAGGACATGCAGTATTTTATAGACAATTTATTAAAGATTTCTCTAAAATAAGTCATCCATTATATAACCTGTTATCAATGAAGATTGCCTTATTGCCTTTAATACCTTGAAAGTAAAACTAAAATATGCCCATATTATTATGGCACCAAAATGGTATTACCCTTTGAAATTATGTGTGACGCTTCAGATTATGCTATCCAAGCAATCTTGGGATAGAGAATGGAAAGTGTTTTCATGTCATTCTAGCAAAACACTCAATGACACCTCAATGAATTATACCACCACTAAAAAGAAATTCTTGGCTATAGTATTCTCTTTAGACAAAGTATGGTCTTATTTAGTATGATCTAAAGTGATTGTGCATTCAAATTATGCTGCTTTAAGATACATATTAACTAAACCGAATGCCAAGCCAGGATTAATCAAGTGGGTCTTACTCTTAAAAGAATTTGTCCTAGAAATCAAGGATAAGAAAGGTAGTAAAAACTTAGTAGGTGACCATTTTTCTAGGTTGATTGCTGACTTCAATTCTCTTAAAGGTTGGAGAACAGAAGATATAGTTGAAACCTTTCCTGATGAACAATTATTTTCAATAGGTTCAAACCCATGGTATGTTGATATTGTAAACTTTCTTGCCACTAGTGTTTTGAGACCTAACACTTCATATCAGGACAAGAAAAGGTTCTTTAAAACTATCAAGGACTATTTATGGGATGACCCTTATTTATACAAGATTGGTTAAGATCAAGTCATCTAGAGATATGTACCTAAAGAAGAACATAAAAGCATTCTGACTTTTTGTCATGAACTTAATTGTGAGGGCTATTTTGGTGGCAAAAGGATAGTCCATAAGGTATTACAGTCTGGATTATTTTGGCTCACTCTTTTTAAAGATGCCCATATGTTTTATGCATAATGTGATAGATGACAAAGAACCAAAAACATAAGCAAAAGAGATGAAATGCCTTTGACATCTAATTTAGTTGTTAAACTCTTCGATAAATATGGAATTAACTTTATGGATCCTTTTCCCCTATCCAATGGTCTTCAATATATTTTGGTTGCTATGGATTATATATCTAAGTGGGTAGAAGTTATCACCACTAAAACTAATGATGCTAATGTTGTTGTAAAATTCTTGAAGGATTCAATATTTAGCAGGTTCGAAATGCCTAGAGCTATAATAAGTGATGGAGGTAGCCATTTTTATAACACAATCTTTGATGGAGTACTAAAAATGTAAAACATCACATATAAAGTAGCTACTCCATATCAACCTTAAACTTCCAGTTTAGTGGAAGTAAATAATAGGAAAATCAAGGGAATACTGGAATGCACTGTACATTCTTCAAGGAAGGATTGGGCTTTTAAGTTGAATAATGCCTTGTGGACTTATCGCATAGCTTACAAAACACATATTGGGATGAGCCCTTACTAGTTAATCTTTGGGAAAGCGTGCCACCTTCCCATTGAACTCAAACACAAGGCTTACTAGGAAATTAAAGAGTTAATGATGGACTTAGATAAAGCAAGAGAAAAACTATTACTACATCTTAATGAGTTGGAATAAATTAGGAACGAAGCCTATGAGAATGCCAAATTGTACAAAGAGCGTACTAAGTGCTATCATGCCAAATTAAAGTTCTTTTATTTAACTCTCATATGAGATTGCATCCAGGAAAATTGAGATCAAGATGGGATGGACCATTCAAAAATGTCCAAGTATTTTCACATGGAGCAGTATAACTATTGGATTGTAAGACACGAACAACATTCAAAGTCAATGGGCATCGTCTGATGCCTTATTTAGAAGGACCACACAACACTACTAAAATTGATTGCATTTGGCTAAGTAATCCTTAGCACCATAATGATGCATCTTGCTAAGATGTTAAACTAAGCGCTGGATGGGAGGCAACCCATCATTGAAAGATAATTTTATTTTAAGCAATTTAGTTTGTTTTATTAATTTGGTTTCTTTTATAAGCACTATGTTTATTTTATTGCATAAAATAATTGCTTGTTAAGATGTGTTAGAGTATCTGTTTGTATGATTCAAATATGATGTTGGATGCAACTAGCGTTCTACATCAAATTCCTTAACACAGAGCAATTTGGTAACTTTTCTATCCCTTCTCTTTTTACAACTTGCATTTGTTACATTAAGGACAATGTAGATTTTAGGTTGGCGTGGTAGGATTTAAAATTTATACAAATTAGGAAAAATTTAAAAAAATTATAAACAATGTGCCCTTATTTTTCTTATTTCGTTGAATATTTTCATATTAATTGTTTCCTTTAATTTATTTGTTTTCTTTTACATATGTGTGTTATTTTCTTTATTTGTGTGTTTAAGAAAATTAGAGTAGTGTTCAAATTTTTGTGACAAAAATAATCATGTCTTAAAAATTAAGTTTAAGCAATGATTAGGTCTTTTTGCATTATTAGTTTAATTTCCACAAAAATATCATGAAGTAATATGATAATTAGTAAGTTTGTGTCATAACTAAAATTTTATGATAAAATATTGAAATGAAACGAACTAAAAATCGATATTTATGAATCAAATAGCGGAGACTACCCTTGTGAGATATTATTTGTATCATATCTAGGGTTACCTACACCAAAATCAAACAGAGAAGCCCCAAAATTAACCATTCATAAAATTCCTACAAAAATGTACATTATGTACATGGGTCCACTCTCTAAAAAAATATGTTGAAAAGTCTCTTAAAAAATAGAGAGGTACAAAAGAAATATAGGAAAACATTCCCTTATAAGTCATTGCATTTATTTTTCCTACACTTCTAAAAGGCATATATCTGGAAATTTTTGCTTAATGATCTTGATTGATGCATGAAAATAATATATATGATATTCTTTATAATTTATACATTCATTTTATTTCATAAGATTAACATTATGCACTATTTTAAGCCTTTATAAACATGAATTCCATTTGCATATGCCTTAGTATGAGTACTTGAACCCATAGGATTCATTGAATTAAGAGTATTGACTTGTGAGGAGTAGAGTTGAAGCGAATTTGGATTCTTAACATTGAAATTAGATGAAGTGAAAGCAAAACATTTTTTATTAAAATATGAAAGTGATTTTCAACTAATTATTGTAGTAAATTATGAATGTTTAAGAAATTAGGATAATCTATGCTTAAAGGTTTTAATTATAAAACTTAAAAGAAATTTTAAGCATGAAAATTTTGTGTTTTATTTTACTTGTTCAATTTGTTTTTTTATTTTAAATATTTTTTTATTTAGTTTAATGTTTATGGGTATCATTACTAAAAACCCTCACAGAAGTGATTTCGGATAGTTTAATTTTTAGTTTTTATTTTAGTTTTATCGCTTCTCTTACTAAGGGACTAGCAAAAAGTTGGTTAGTAGTTGTGATGAGTGCTTAAAAACCACTAAAATTACCATGATTTAGTGTACTTTTATTGATTAAATATATTTATATTTGTATGATTTTATCATATTTTATATAAATTTGTATTTTCAAAATTATGGGTATTTTTATTATTTTTCAAGTATTTTTGCTTCAAAAATAATTTAAAGACTCAAAAAAAATAAAAAAAATGGAAAATGGACAAAAATGCCAATGTCCGTCTTACCGCAAATCTCATGCGCTCCAGTGCCCACACACGCGTGCCAACCTATCCAAGACCAATTTCTAAGAAATTTTCTCATTTTTTTAGCCTTTTCCTCACCTATAAAAGACCCTCTCCCCCAATCTCAAAACACACAATTTCTCAACTCCTCTCTCTCTCTATCTTTCTCTCTCTAGAAACCTTTCTTAGTTTTTTTAGTTTTAAAGTTCTTCTCTTTTTGAGAAGAACGTATGCTTTTATAAATTTCCGGTTTTTGATTCAACAAATGGAAATACAAATCCCTTTGGAGGTTTTCTAGAATTAGAATTAGCCTCAAAGTTCTATAAGGATTCTTTTGAGATATAATTTTAAAATGAATTTTTATAGTTATTTTTATGTTTTACTCTTATATGGTATATTTAATTTGTCAGTGATTAAATTTAACATGTGTGACTATTTGTAAATATGATATAATAATAAATTTGTTATCCTTGTGAAATATTAAATAGATAAAACATTTATATAAAATAAATTGATTTTGTTTTTATTCAAGATTTTATTTTAAGGATGTTAGTGAGAAATATATTATTTTTTATTACAAACTTAAATCTGAAAATTAGATTTTAAGGTTTAATTATACAGTCTTATTTACAGTAGTGTCCTTTTATTTGTTGGAACAATCGATCGGTAGTTAGAGTGAATCTTTATTTCAAAAGTTTTTATAATAATTATTACTTGAAAATGTATTGACAACATAGTTTTTAGTAATAATTTTACAACTTGAAACTTAGTACTCGGATAATTAAATTCTTAGGTTTAATTTAGACACCTTGAAAAAAGTTTAAAATGTATAACCCTATCAAATTTGGAATTTAAATGGTTTATTTTCAATCTCGTAAAAAAATGAATTAATTTAATTTATCAAATTAATTTTGACCCCATCCATAGGTATTAATTGATTTGTTTAATTAACAAATAATATCTAACACCACCAAAGATGGTATTTATATAAAAAAAAGAGAATCAATAAATATCAATTTATATCTTTAATAACTTAAATAATATGAGCAAGCATACACTACTACAAAAAGAGGTATTTAAGTCGCTGTGTAAAGTCAGTTTTTGGAAAAAACCGACTTATAATAAATTTAAAGTCGGTTCGGTGTAGAACCGATGCTACGTCAGGTGGATAGCGTTGGTTGACGTGGAGAACCGACGCTATCCACGTGGGTAGCGTCAGTTGACATGGCCAACCGATGCTACGTCCAACGTGGATAGCGTCGGTTGACGTGGAGAACCGACGCTACGTCATGTGGATAGCGTCGGTTCTCCACGTCAACCGACGCTATCCACCTAATATATCCAAATTCGGGCAAATTTTTACGCAGAACCACATTTTCTTCCTCTCTCCTCCATTTTCCTATACCGCGTGCCACCTTCTTTCTAAATTTCCTACCACCTCCGACCACCATTTGTAACTTCGTTTTGTAAGTTATATTCCTCTTCTCATTATTTTTCAGATCTACTATTTTTTGAGCGAAATATTAAATTTTTTATACCCATTTTCTGTATAAATTTTTGATTTAGGTATGTTTTTTATTTTGTTTGACTTATTTTATTTGGAAATAATATCTGAAATGTTGTGGTTTTGATGGATTATATATATTTACTGTGCGTGGATAATAAATAATTATAGTATAATTTTGCAGTTTATTATTCAGTTTGTTTTATATTTTGTATAAATTTTTGACTTAGGTATGCTTTTTATTTTGCTTGTTATTATGTTTGACTTATTTTATGTGGAAATAATATCTGAAATTTTGTTGGTTTGATGGATTATATATATTTACTGTGCATGGATAAATTTATTTATATATTATAAATAATTATATTTTATTAAGTAGAATTTTGCAGCTTATATTATTCAATTTGTTTTATATTTTGTATAAATTTTTGATTTAGGTATGTTTTTTATTTTGCTTGTTATTATGTTTGACTTATTTATGTGAAAATAATATCTAAAATGTTGTGTGTTTACTATGCGTGGATAAATTTATTTATATATAAATAATTATATTTTATTAAGTAGTGAATAGAGGAAAAATATATATTTTTTAAAATTTGTAAGAAATTATATTGGTATAAAAGTTATACGTGCTATCTATTGACTCTTAAAAAAGTTATAAATATATATTAATAAAAATCAAATAATATCTAAAACCTAAGTATTATTATTATTATTATTATTATTATTATTATTATTTATATATGCTACTTATGTGTTAAAATGTTACAAATATGTTACTATATATAGTAGTGTTTATATACTTCTATAGAATGTTATATACGTATAATTAATATTATTTTTTAATTATGATATAGTAACATGCATAGAAATTAGAATCAACCACAAAGTACGTGATTGGTTTTTATATATTCATGCTAACATGTTGCTTATTTTTTAATTTGTATAGAAATGGTTTTGTAAAATGATTAAAATGATAACTGTTTTGCATTATGTATGTTTTGATATATATTCTAATAATTAGGAATTTATATATAATAATACTTCAAATATATTCATTGTATACATAATTAAGTAATATGTTTATCTAATGTCATTAATAGAAAATGGACAAATCTTGGATGTCAAAGTGTAGAATTGAGCAAGACTATATTTCTGGAGTTGAAAGTTTCATGGAATTTGCTTGTAGAAACAGTAATACTGGAACTAGTATGATTCGATGCCCATGCGTTAAATGTAAAAATGAGCAATTTCATGAATTTGATGAGGTTAAGTATCACCTTATCCGTAATGGTATTCTATTGAGCTATAAATGTTGGTATTATCATGGAGAAAATATTGATAATATTCATGGGGAAAAGATAAATAAGAATGTGAATGGATTACATACATCTTATCATAATATACAGACAGAAAATATGTTTCATGATTTTGAAGATGAATTATGAGAGGATGATCCTGAAACCTTTAATAAACTTATAGAAGATGCCGAAAAACCGTTGTATCCAAAATGCAAAAAAATACACTAAAATGTCAGGATTGGTTCATTTGTACAATGTGAAGGCAAAACATGGTTTTTCTGACAATTCACAGAATTACTAAATCTACTAGTCGATATGTTTCCTGAGGGTATTGAATTTCCATTTTCAATGTATGAAGTGAAGAAATCTCTTAGTCGATTTGGCATGGAATATCATAAGATTCACGCTTGTCCTAATGATTGCATTCTTTATAGAAAAGAATATGAGACATTACATGATTGTGCTATGTGTAAAGAATCGAGATGGAAACATGGTACAAATGAGAGTACAATACATAAGAAAGGCGTGCCTGCAAAGGTTCTTTGGTACTTTCCTCCGATTCCTCGCTTTCAAAGGTTGTTCAATAGTAAATATACATCAAAGATGTTGACTTGGCATTTAGATAATCGATCTGATGATGGGGTGCTACGTCATCCTTGTGATTCTCCAAATTGGAAAGTAGTAGATAATTTATCTCCTCAATTTTCATCTAATCCTTGCAATCTTCGTCTTGCCATTACTGCTGATGGAATTAATCCACAAAGTTCCCTCAATAGTAGATATAGTTGTTGGCCAGTAATTATGGTAACATACAACCTTCCTCCTTGGTTGTGTATGAAAATAAAATTCATGATGTTAACATTATTGATCTCAGGACCGAAACAACCCGGTGTTGATATTGATGTATATTTGTAGCCTCTGATAGATGATTTAAATACGTTGTGGAATGATGGTATAAATGTTTACGATGCACATAAAGAAGAATACTTTAACTTGAAGAGGGTCATTTTATGGACAATTAATGATTTTCCTGCCTATGGAAACTTATCAAGACATGCAAAAAAAGGTTAGAAGGGATGTCCTATATGTAGTGATGGAAATTTTACAACTTATCTTGTTCACGGACGAAAGATGTCTTATAGAATACATAGAAGATTTTTGCCATCTGGACAGAAGTTCAGATACCAAAAGAAATCATTCGATGGTGAAGAAGATCATGATCATGCAACTCGACCTTTGCGAGGTATTGAGATATTAAGGCAATTTAATGGGATGACATTCAAACGATATGGAAAGATGAAAAAAAAATCACTAAGGTAAGGAAACGAAAGAGGTCAACTAATGAAATGGGTGAAAACGAAAAAGAGTTTGAACCGACTTACCATGGTTGTTGGAAAAAAAATCAATATTTTGGGAATTACCTTATTGGAAAGACCTACACATTCGTCACATCTTAGATGTCATGCACATTGAGAAGAATGTATGTGAGAGCTTGATTGGTACTTTACTTAATATACCTGGAAAAACAAAGGATGGAATTAAAGCAAGATTGGATTTAAAGAAACTAGGCATACGACCTGAATTGGAACCAAGAGTGGAAAATGATAAGAATCGAACATACTTACCACCAGCATCATATACAATGTCAAAAAAAGAGAAGGATGTGTTTTGTTAATGTTTGGAGGGTGTGAAAGTTCCTGATGGCTACTCATCCAACTTAAAAAATTTTGTGTCTATCACCGATAAGAGACTGTATGGATTGAAATCACATGACTACCATATCTTAATGCAATAGTTATTACCAGTTGCTATTAGATTAATTCTTCCAAAACATGTTAGATTATCAATAATTCGGCTTTGTTCATTCTTCAATACAATATGCAAGAAATCTATATCAATTGGCGAGTTAAATTCTTTACAGAAAGAAATTGTAGAGACTTTGTGTCTAATTGAAAAATATTTTCCTCCTTCTTTCTTCGATATAATGATTCACTTATGTGTTCATTTAGTTCGAGAGGTTCAATTGTGTGGTCCTACTTACTTAAGGTGGATGTATCCTTTTGAGAGATATATGCAAGTCCTTAAAGGATATGTAAATAATAGAAATCGACCTGAAGGATGTATGGTGGAATGCTACATTGTTGAAGAGGCCATTGAGTTTTGTTCTGAATACTTTAGTGGTTGCACTGAAATTGGGAATCCTATGCACAAGTTGTTCTTAGAACGTCACATGATCCAAGTAGGTAACCCTATGCTTGGTGGAAGTAAGAAATTATTTATTGATCGCACTCGATGGGAAAAAGCACACCGAATCATTTTGGTAAATAATAATGAGGCATAACCGTACATAGAGTAAGTGATGTTCATTGTTTCATGATTGCAAAAATCATTTTTTATTTAACTATTAATGATGATATATAATTTAATATATATTTAATAACATTACAGGATGCATTTAAACTTATTGAAGATCGATCCTCGTTATAAAAAAAAGGAGGAGAAAAATGGTTGTATGATGAACATAAGCGAGAGTTTATTAATTGGTTTCGCAACCACGTAAGTATCAAAAAAAAAATTTCATGCATGTATCTTCCTAGATCTATTCAATGTTTTAAAACTTTGCTCTAAACACATTTTGTGTTTTTGTATACATAGATTCGAGATGAACTCAAGAAACCCAGTCATAAAATATCAGAAAGTTTACAATGGCTTGCACATTGGCCAAAATTCGATGTCAAATCATTTTATAGTTTCACAATAAATGGATCGAGGTTTACGACTCAAGCTAGGGACAAAGTCCGAGTAAATCAAAATAGTGGGGTGAAGATGGGTGCACAAACTATGCAATTTGCCAGTTCAAAAGATGCTAATCCTGTACTTTCTAATAGAACATATTATGGTATAATACAAGAGATTTGGGAATTGGATTATGAGGTCTTCCATGAAATAGTTTTCTTGTGTGATTGGGTCGAAGATGTTATCAATGTTGGATATAAAATAGATGAGTTTGGATTTACCCTTGTAAAATTATCCAGGATAAGTCACACTGATGATCCTTGAATAGCATATGACAACATAACAGTAAATTTTTTAATGATTTAATTTCTCTATCTATTCCTGTGTCTGAAATCACTTGTTTGATTGATGATTATATGCTCATGTATTTAGGGGGATGCATTGTTTTATGGACCTATTTTTGGCCCAAACTACATCTCATATCTCTTTCCTACTTTCCTTACGAACTCATATTAACACTTTATTAATCATTTGTTTATAAATATGAATTTATCTAGAATCTCTGCTAGTATTTTTAATGCTATAATGAGCTCTAAATGGACAAATCAGGTGTACGTAATTCCGATTTGTTTCTTGGTTTGTATGAGTTTTGGTGCCCATGAACGTGTTCCATATGTTTAAGGGCACCAAAACTCACACAAGCCAAGTAAGAAATCAGAGTTACACTTGATTTCATATTTAGAGTTCATTATATATATCATTTAAAAATACTAGTATAGATTCCATATAACTTCATATATATAGACAAATGATTAATAAAGTGCTAAAATGAGTTCGTCGAATGTCCCTGTACGTGGTAATCTCTTTTTGATGGTAATATTTATAATGATTTAATTTCTTTATTCGTATGTCTAAAGTTTAGACTGCTTGTTTGATGGATGCTTTATGTGCTCATGTGTATGTAGGGGAATATGAATTGTTATATGGATCAGCTATGTTTTTGTCATAATGCTTGTGAAGGCCAATCAAGATTCTAAGCCAACCAAGCTTACTCGATCGCATAATTACACTTTGACGATATTATTTTATTTGTAATTTAAGTTGACTATATGTATTATATATACATTATTTGTTTTTGTAATAAATTTAATTATCAAGTAATTAAATATATTTAAATTTTTAATTATTTGTATTATTATTTAAATTTTAGTTTTTTTATGCTATATATATTGAATAATACGAAAAATGAGAATAAAAATAAAAAAATCATAAAATGTACGGAAAGGGTAAAGTCGGTTCATCGCGTGAACCGACTTTACATTTTAAGTCGCTAAATTTAAATTCGGTTTTTAACCGACTTTAATGCCTATTTCTGTAGTAGAGATAATTAACTTAATTATTATATCCATAAATACTCCACTATTTTGAATGATACAAATTTTCATAATTATTTATTGAATCCATATCTATGTTTATTTTTTTATGTTATTAAATTAGGAAACACAAAAAAATAAAAATATTGTGACATAATGTTTAGGATTTAATTTCATTTTTAAAAGTTTGAATAATAAATTAAAATATACATATATTCTTTCCTTAGATTGACCTTGGAAGTATACTTATGATTTTCTATAAAATGATTCGTGCACTTACTAGAGTTTTACAAATATAAAGCCTAAGTATTTGCAAAATCATTATTTCTAACTCAATGACGATTTTGTTCATCATATCCCAAGATAAGTTTAGAAGGATATAGAGCTCTACTACCTCAAAACAAGCTTGGAACATTCTAAAAATGACTCATGAAGGAACATCTGATAATAAAAGATCTAGAATCTTGAAATTAAATAGAGACTTCAAACTGTGCATTATACAGGAAGAGGAAAGCTTTGATAAGCTTTATGCATGGTTTTTAAACATTGTAAATTACTTATACAATCTGGAAAGACCTATCAGTGAGGAAAAGAAAATTGAGAAAATCATCGCTAGCCTTCCCTACAAGTTTCATGCTAAAGTCATTATTCTCGAATCTATGAATGAATTGGGTGAGCTTACTATAAATGAACTTGTTGGTGATTTATAAGTTTTTGAACCTTACCTTTTATTACCAAAGCAAGAGAAACTTGTTTTAAACAAGGGAATGAATGTGGCAGTCAAGACTGCTTAGGAGAGTGTCCCAATACTGATACCATTGCCACTTTGGATAAGTGTGAATATAATCCCGATGAAGAAGAGATGGCATTACATGCAAGTTCAAAAATTCATAAGATTCTTCATAAAGAAGAAACACTCCTTTAGAGGTATTGGAAAAGTGAGTTCATGCTCTAAAGGTTCAAGAGTTGTAAAATTTTATGATGACTCAGATGGTGAATCTAAGAAATCAAACAAAGGACACTTGAACAAAATAAGATACTTCAAATGTGGGAAATTGGGTCATAATGCTACCAAGTGTCTTCAAAAACAACATTGCAATAAAAAAACGTGTAATGCAAGATGAAGTTACTATTTCAAATAGTACGATTTGTGATGATGAGGATGATACTGATTTTATAGCCTTTATTGTTTCTACTTGTATCATTGATCCTCTGTCTAGTACCTCAGATGGTTAAGAGGAGATCATTGAAGATAATGAAGTTGAAGAAGATAAAGATCAATTGCTTGATTCATACAATGCATTACTATTGGAGCATATTCTGTCTAAAAAGGATAAACAAAGGCTATGGAAAGCCTTGATGAAAAATAATGCAAAATTAGTGCATTGAAGAAAACTCTAGAGAAGTCATCAATTGATGAACAATAATATGATCTCACAAGCAGGTGTGAGGTCATTCAAAAGAGATGTGATGATTTGGTGGAAAATTTTAATGAAAATCATGAGGAAATTAAAAAACTCTAAGAACAATTGTAGGTTCCTACTTGGGGCAAAACTACGCAGCCTTTTGTTAGTCTTGACCCCCCCTTTTGATCAGAATGCCAAAATTGAAAAATTGAAGAAGTAGATTATAATTCTTGAGAGTGGAAAGGAAAATCTGGCTTACTCTCTTATCAAAAAGGAATCTGAGGTTGAACAACTAAATGAGAATGTTGGAATTCTTAATAATTCAACTTCTTATCTTAAATATTTTCTCATGGAAAAGGAAAACTTGGTTACGATCCTGAAATAAAACTCCATATAAAAGATAAGGAATTATCATATTCCATCATTACTATCGAGAAAATGACAAATAGCTCAAAAATGTTAAATGAAAAGATTAGTAATGCCAAATTTTCTAGTGACAAGCATGAAATTGGGTATAGTGAGGGGGTTTTGACTTCTACAAGTGGTTATACTAAGCTTGTTAACGCTTCCAATCAAGAACTAAAATTTAAGGATGCTACTATCGACCCAAGAGGTAAAATTGTTGCATGGTCCCAACCAAATACCCTTAGCAAGTTGAACCATTCACATAAGGCTAGTAATTCTCGACACTACATTAGTGCTTTACTACTTTTACATACTTTCATTCCCACATGTCATCACTTTAGTGAGCTTGAGCATTTGAGACCATATTGTGGAAAATTGACTTCTCATCCTCATGTGAAATTCAATATGAGCGCTTCATCTCCTCCTCCTCCATGTATTACTCCTCGGAGTTAAGGACTCCATTTTTCCAACTCTACTATTTGTAGTATTTGTTATCATTATGAAACCGTTGGCCACATTTCTAGACAGTGTCCTTGATTTATGAGGAGTATAACTTTTAGTCATCCACCTCGTTCCTTCCTACCTTCTTTGTCAAGATGTATCTACTATGGCTCATCTAAGCATGTTCATATAGGTTGCATTACGCACCTGAGGCACAAAGCTGAAAGAAATAAATCTAGCTCAAAAAGAACGTCTTGCCCTATTTATATGCATGACTCATCTGGATTTTATATAGATTTTAAACAAAACAAACAATGATTTTCATATACTTCTCATGCTCATATAAGTCAAAGGCTATCTCTTAGTCTAGTTCCCCCTCACAAATTATTTAAACATAGGGATGTTGTTTGATGACAATATTCTGGTGATCTATTAGGGTAGAGTTGCCTTTGTTCTTTCCTCTATTTTTTTGTCTTATCTATGTATGTTAATTTTTGTTTGCTTATTATTTGTAGGCTTGCTATATTCTTTTTCATGCATATCTCTCCCTTTCTTGTTTCATTGCCTTACATAGTACGTTAACTACTTTACTTGATGTTATGCCTGATTTTCTAACCTATTACTATTTTTTCCATTTCTTACTGTTCACTTCTTCTTCTGTGGCCTTTTCTATAAGCATTATGTCATATGTTTTTATCATGTAGTGTCATTGTAGTAGGATTGTCTATCTGTGGTCCTATATTTCTTATGATATAACATTTAGAATGCTTCTTGTTTGTCTTACTAGATCTTATATTCTTGCACCTAACATATTGTATGTTGATTTTCTGTTCATCTCTTGTTGACTTTTGTCCCTCTTATCCTTTTATTTTGCTTTAGTTATTTCTTTGATGTTAACTAAGATAGTTTTCTTGCTTCTTTCTTTGTTAACACTCATAGTGTTTGAGTTATGTCCCTGTCTAAGCACATCTTATGTTTTAGAGTTGAAACTTTTTTTCTCACTTTGTTAGAGGTTATAGTAACATCCCTTGTTTCTTTTTTTTCTTAGGGATGTTACCTTTGTTGTTCACTAGTTAGTTAGTTTCTTTCTTTCTCCTGACTAGCAATGATGTGAGTGTAGCTATTGACCTCTTTTGAGAAACTTTCCTATTCTTATTGGGCCTTGACTTGCTTTGAGTCCTTTCTTATCATCTCACATGGAAGTTATTGTTTTTGTGTTTCTTGAGATTGACAGTTTCTTTCTCTTTGCTATACTATTGCATGTAAAATAAATTTTAGAGGGATCATGTTGATATATTCTTGGCATCCATTTAATATAAATTCAAGTGTGGATGTTTTTATATGTATTCCTTGATAGCATGTATGACTAAAGTTTTATTGTTCATTTTATCATAAATACATCTTTCTTTACACATGCTATATTTTTGTGAAGTTGTATGGTTATTTTGAGAAACTTGTGTGAATCTCCTACTTTGATGATTTGTATTTCTTTGACAAGCTCTAGAATCCATCTTTAGTGTCTCTCAAGCAGAAATTCTAGGTGCTATTTGGATAGAAAAAGGATTTAGGCCATTCTTGAATCGTGTGATCCTTTCTTGCAACCAATGTTTTCTTATCCTTATTCTCTCTTTTTTGAGCCTTTATGATCTTCCTTCATTTCTTTGCACCTAAACATTGACTTTGCTCATATGTTTATTCCCACTTACCTTATACACCCTTTGTTAAGCTTTTATGCTCTATATTTATCCATTTTACCCTCTTGGTTTCAATTTATAAAAAAGGAAGAAGGTTGAAAATGAAATTATAAAAAAAAGGGAGTATAAAAACATAAGAAAAAAGGAAAAAGATGAAAGAAAAGAAAAGGAAAGTAAAATGTTGGGAAGCATGAAAGTAAAGTGGTGTATATTGTTTGAAATTTGTGCAATGTTCATACAACTTTATTGGTTGAAGTTTGAGGAGCAAAGAGAAAAGGACCCTTTGTTAAGGGTATTTCTATCAAGGATATGTATTATTTGTTGACTAGTTCAACAAATGTGTGCTTGAGCCTAAATGTCTTCTCTACCCTACCTTATCTTGGCTTGTCTTCAACAAATGTGTGCATCATGGATTGATGGACATGTGGATATTTATGTTGTATGTACTATTTATTCTTTATAGAGCCTCTAATTTGTCGAACATGCTTTGTTTGCTTCCCTCATTCAATTTTTCTCATTGTCTACTCTTTGTAGATGCTTCTATATTAGGGGTGTTTATGAGTAGAATTCAAAACATGTTTATTGTATCACATGCATACATTTAGGTGGAGAGGTATATGCATTGTCTATGTTGTATGAGGAAGTTTTGTGTTTGTTTTACTTCCTATTACTCATCATGTTTTTAAGTCATTGTTTTTCTGTCTTGCTCATATGGTGCTTTCTTTTCTTTGTCATCACTTTATATGAACCATGCATAAATAGGACTGTTAGTACAACATGTTGCATGCATTGTATGCAATCTCTGGTTTCACATGTCTACCTATTTTTCTTCTTGCTTTTGCTTCCTTCTTGCAAGCTTCTTACTTGTCGTTCTTATCGTGCACTTTTCTTGGGTACATTAAGATATTTTCTATCTGCATGTTTCTTTTCTTGTCGTGCATTTAGTTTATTAAACATGCATGATTTTATGCTACTAACGTCTTGGTGCTTTTCTATGTCTTTTTCTCTTTATACTTGTGGTGCTTTTTATAGTGTTTGCTTTAATCTTACCTATTTTATTTTATTAGTGTTAGGATTATAGCATATTTGTATGCCTTTTCTCCCTCATATATGGGTGTTCCTTTTGACTTTCATTGTCAAAAAAGGTGGAGAAGTTTCTATGCACAACTATATGATTGTTGCCATGTTGTGTATTGCATGGGTTGTGTGTGTAAGATTGCAATATATATTGGTGTCCGAATTGCATGCATTTAGGGGGATTTTTGCATGAAGTCAAGGAAAGTTATGTACTTTACTTGTGTTTGTGTCAATCGATGTTTACCTATGTATAGGTAACACAATTGTTTGTGGTTTGACCATACATTGTTTCTACATGATATGTTCATAGGGTATGTGATTGTTTCATGTATGCATATTACAAGTGTAGAGTGAAGTCTTCGTACTTCTAGTTTGCAATGTTGTTGTGGTACTAAGAGATTCATGTTTCAGAGTGAGAGAATGAATGAGTCGATAAATGAAGATGAATAGAGCACACAAGATGGATGCACTTGGTATAGGTATGTCTTTTGGGTTTTAGTGTGTGTTGTTATATTTCTCATGGGAACAAACAACTTTAGGACATATTTATGATCTTTTCATGCTTGATAAGTTTATGTATCTAGTTATGCAATGTTTTGACATGAAAATCCAAAGTGGAAGAATGTAAGTCTCTTTGTACTTATGTTTGTGTGTTGGCTTCTACTGTAAAAACACAGTGTCTGTTATTTTACTTAGTGTTTTTATCTTTCTCAGTGCAAGGTTGCTTACTATACATTAGTAACTCTCACACACATATAGTTAGGTACACTTTGTATGAAACCGTGTTTACATACACCATGGTATTGGTTTTCTTAGTGTGTAGGCTAGGTAGAGTGTTGGTTTTCAACGAGCAAGCGTGCAAATAAGTCAACATTTTTACTTATGGCTCTTAGTGGTACCTCACCATCAAGCTTTCCACCACCCTCGCCATTACCCTTGGCGAGGTGGGAAAATTGAGCCCTATAAATACGCCACTCATTTCTCCCTTCCTTACCCTTTGTTTTAAAAGCTAAAATTATGCCAAAATACACACTAATATTTATATCTAAATTTGAAATTATTTTAGAAAGCTTATATTTGAGAATGGGTCATTTTAGTGAGTTTAGTAATCAAATCGTAGCCTATGTGCGAATGGGATTGGACTGTGTGTTTCCTTTATACGATTTGATTGTAGTGGTGGACTACGTATTCCATAAGAGTAAGAGTTGATACACTTTCAGTTACTTGATCTGTGGTTTCCAATCACATTGTATTTGTGTAGTGTTTCCTATGAAAGATAGTTGGGTTCATGTGTGAAACCAATTCATTGTTGAAGTAACAAGTGAATTGCAAAAATAGGCAGTTTGGATGGAGGTCTTAGCTCATAGAGGTAATAGTAGTTTTATTGTCAATTAGTATTATAACTTGTTTATTATTTAGTGAATTATTTACTACTGAGTAGTTGTTTCAAGCAATAAGAGGATATACCATATAGGTATGATCTCAATATAGGTTTACCTCATTATATCAAGTGTTATGCATGATCGCATGTTGGGTTAGTATAATATGAGTTTGTTATGTATATGCCACAATGATGAGTGCCCAAAAAGCACTAAAATAACCATGATTTTATGTACATTAATTGATTAAAAATACATATATTTATATGTTTTATCATATATTTATATAAATTTGTATTTTTCGGAATCACGGGTATTTTTATTGTTTTTCAGGTATTTTGGCTTAAAAACGCAATTTAAAGACTCAAAGAGGAATACTTGAAGCAATACATCACAAATATATTAATAAATAAATGGGGAAAGGTCAACAAATATGGAAAAATTGGACAAAATGGGTCAAAAGGGTCAAAAATGTCAAAAAGGAGAAAATCGCGCCATGCTGCCTTGTGTGACCCAGAATGGCCCCAGCGCCCATGCCGTGCGCCAGCGCAGCCTGCCCATCCGCGCGCCCATCGCGCGGGCATCTTGTTCACGCGCCCGACTGCTAGCAGCGCGTAGCCAGCGGCCAGCCCCTCCGCGCGCCCAACGCCTTTTCGCCCCATTTTTCACGTGCAGCCGCCCCTGTGACGTCATGCTGACGTCATTAATGACATCAGCAATTCCAATACGCGTTTTTACATTTTTAAATAATTTTTTAACATTTTTTTACTCATTTTTTCTCTCCATCCTCACCTATAAATACCCCCCTTCCCTTCACTTCAAAACACACCTTAAAAACACACTTCTCTCTTCTTTCTTTCTCTCTTTTCTTAGATTTTTAGGTTTTTTTTAGTTTTTCTTAGTTTTTAGTTAATTTCTCTTAGTTTTAGAGTTCTTCCCTTTTTGGGAAGAACTAGTTATGTTTTTGTAATATATTAGCTTTTGATTCAATAAATGGGAGTGCAAATTCCGCTTGGAGGTTTTTCAGCAACGGGAATAGCATCGAAGTTCTGTAGCGATTTTATTTTCTTTCTGAGTTATTTTTTATGCTTTATTCTTACATGTTATATTTAATTTGTCTCGTGATTAAATTTAACTTTCTGTCAATTTATAAACATGATGTAATAATAACGTTGTTATGCTTGCAAAATATTAAATAGGTAAAAATCTCTAAAATGAATTGATTTTATTTTTATTCAAGATTTTATATTAAGAATGTTAGAGAGAAATATATTATTTTTCATTACAAACTTAAATCTGAAAATTAGATTTTAAGGTTTAGTTATCCGGTCTAATTTAGAGTAGTGCTCTTTTATTTGTTGGTACAATCGCCCGATAGTTAGAGTGAAGCTCTATTTCAAAAGTTTTTATAAGAATTATTATCTGAAAATGTATTGACAACATGTTTTCAGTAGTGGTTTTAAAACTTGAAAGTTAGTACTCGGATAACTAAATTCTTAGGTTTAATTTGGACACCTTGAATAAAGTTTAAACTGTCTAACCCCACCAAAGGTGGCATTTAAATGGTTCATTTTCAATCTCTTAGAAAAAGAAATTAATTTAATTAACCAAATTAGTTATCAACCCCACCCATAGGTGTTAATTGATTTGTTTAGTTAACAAAGAATATCTAACCCCACCAAAGGTGGTATTCATACAAAAAACAGAGAATCAATAAATATCAATTCATATCTTTAATAACCTAAATAATATGAGCAAGCATAATTAACTTAGTTATTATATCCATAAATACTCCACTATTTTAAATGATATAATTTGCATAAATATTTATTGAATCTTTGTTTATTTTTATGTTAATAGATTAAAAACACAAAACCCAAAATATCGTGACAGGATGTTTAGGATTTAATTTCGTTTTTAAAAGTTTGAATAATAAATTAAAAACCACATACATTCCTTCCTTAGATCGACCTTGGGAGTATACTTATCATTTTCTACGAAATGATTCGTGCACTTGCGAGAGTTTTATAAATAGATAAAACCAAAGTAACGGGCAGGATCGGCGATGTCGGTTCTGCCCCGATCAAGTTTTTGGCGCCGTTGCCGGGGATGGTATCAAGTTTTTGGCGCCGTTGCCGGGGAAGGAATAGCGTTTTTAAATTATTTATCAAAATTTTAAAAACTTTTTGTGTTGTAAATAATTGTGATTTTTTTTTATTAAAAAAATAAAAAATTTTGTTGTTTGTGAAAAGTAAAAAAAAAATTCAAATTTCAATTTCGTAATAAATAAAAAAAATATAGCATGAATAATAAAATAATTTTGCATTTTGAAATTTGAAGTAAAAAAAAAAGTAAATAAATTTTAAATTAAATTAATAAATAAATAAGAATAAAAAAATAAAAAAATAAAAAAATAAAAAAATAAATAAAAAAAATCAAAAAAAAAAAAAAAAAAAAAAAAAAAAAAATCAAAAAAATAAAAAAAATCAAAAAAATCAAAAAAATCAAAAAAAATAAAAAAATCAAAAAAATCAAAAACTTTATTTTCAATTTTTTTTTTATTTTATTTTTGTTGTTTTTTCTTTTTCTTTTTTTTTCTTTTACCTTTTTCAATTATTTTTTTCAATTTATTTTATTTTATTATTTTTTTTTTGGCTTAATTTTTATTTTTTCTCTTTTTCTCTTTTTATTTTATTTTTTTTTTTCAAATTTTTTTTTAACTACTTTTTTTTTTAATTTTCGTTTAAGTTAATTAACTTAGGTTTTTAGTAACTTATATTAATTTAATTTACTAACTTAATTAACTTAGATTTTCATTAACTTAATTAACCTACCTTTTTATTAACTTAATTAAGTTAAATTTTAACTTAACTTAACTTAATTAACTTAATTTTAATAGCATGAAAAGTAAAGATCTAAGGGAGTTAAATGCAGGAGACTAGTTCTTGGAAGCCTTTGTGCCACTAGTCTTTCACAGGAGCGTTGCTCTGTCTAGGAGGATGGTTTTAAGGAGCCTTTGCCCCACCATTCTTTCCTGGGAGCACTCTTGGTTAATCTTGATTATGTTATTTTAACTTCAAAAAATTAAAAAAAAAAAAATTGAAACTATCTCCAAAATTTTAAAGCTTTAATTACAATCTAAGGAGTTAGTTGTTTTGTTTGTTCTAGGTACAATTGTGTTTTGATGCCTTAATTATTTGATTTGCACCTAGATGTGGGTTATCTAAAACCCTCAAGCATGCCCCTAGTTTTTGGTACAGAAAAATTTGAAAATCAATAGGGCATGTTTGAAACAGTATAGGTAGACAACATTGTCTTACTTGTAGGTTTGATTGACTCAATGATGAGGGGACATTGAGTTTACTTAAAAGGTAATCCCCAAGTTACGTCTTGCTAAGACGTTAAACTAAGCGCTGGATGGGAGGCAACCCATCATTTTAGGTAATTTAATTTTATTTGTTTAATTTGTTTAATTTCTATTTTTTATTTTAGTTTAATTATATGTGAATAATTTTTAAATTGTTAAAACTAAAAATATTTGTTGAGTTGTTAGAAGTTCACAGCAATCTGTCTGTATACACTTTAATGATGAATATGATGAATGCACCTGCATTTCTCCATTACTACTTACACATTCTCAAGAAATAGGTAATATTTCTTCTCTTTTCTCTTTATCTTTAATTTACAGTTGTTACATTGAGGACAATGTAAGTTCTAGGTTGGGGGTGGTGAAAAGTTACCATGCTTAATTAGAAAAGAAAAAAAAAAAGATTTAACAATTTAAAAATTTTAAAAAAAATTAAAAAAAAATTATTAATTTTGTTTTTTTTATGTTCACATCTTCATTTTTTGTGTTTGGTTTTATTTTCCTTGTGTGATTTAGTAATTTTTGGAATTAAAAAAAAAAAAAAAAAAAAAATTCTCACAAAAATTTATCATTTCTTTAAATCAAATTTAAGTAAATAGTTAAGTCTTTTGTACTGTTAGATTAATTTTTGAAAACATATCATGAAATATTATGTAATTATTTTTGATAATTAGTTAATTTTTGTCATAACTAGTATTTCTTGATAAGATGTAGAAATTATATTAAACCCAAAATCGGTATTTATGAATTTGTTTTAGTGGAGACTACCTTTGTGAGATATAATTTGAGCCTAATTTCCTTTATTCAGAGTGAAATATATATTTTTTCTACTCCAAACACATTTCTTATTTCTTCAAATTCTTAGATGATCTCTATAGGCATTAATATTGAATGTATGAATTTTTTCTCATCTTAATAGAGTGTCGTATATTTTCTTTATTATTATTTTTGCTTAGATTAAATGATTTGAGTAGAAATTGATAGTATATGCTTTTATCTCATTCGTGCATGACTGTTACAAAAAAAAAGAGACATATCTGGGGTTACCTAAACCAAGATCAAACAGAAAAGCCACAAAAGTAACCACTCACCAAAATCCTTAAAAAAAATGTACAATCTGTACATGGGTTGACTCTCTAAAAAAAATGATATATATTGAAAAGTATCTTCAGAAAAAAAATAGAGAGATAAAGAATATATAGTATAATTTACATACTATGACCCGCATTACCCAAGATCCTAAGAAAAAAATGTGTACAATCTGTACATGGGTTGACTCTCTAAAAAAAAATGATATATATTGAAAAATATCTTCAGAAAAATATAGAGAGAAAGAATATATAGTATAATCTACATACTATGACCCACATTGCTTAGAAAGTTGTGAGTAAAGGCTAATTACAAAAGAAAGATATAGGAAGTAATTCCCTAAAAAGTCATTGCACTTTCTTCATTTGTAAAAGGCATATATCTTGAAATTTTTTCTTAATGAGTTTGATTTATGCATGAAAATAATTTTTATATATGATATCTTTATAATTTATACATTTGATTCCTTCCATGAGATCAACGTCAAAATAACACTTTGAGCCTTTCTTCTTTATACATATGCGAACATATTAGTTCATTTCTATACATCAACTCTTTCGCATATAAATTAGTATGAGTGTTTGAACCCATAGGATTCAGTGTTTTGAGAGTATTGACTTGTGAGGAATAGAGTCGAAACGAATTCGGATTCATGACAACGAAATTGGGTGAAATTAAATTGATACATTTTTGATATGAAATATGAAAATGATTTTCAACTAATTATTATAATAAATCATGATTGTTTAAGAAGATTAAAATAACTTATGCTTGAGATTTTAATTATGATCTTAAAAGAGATTAAAAAGTATGAGACATTTTTGTGTTATGTTGTTTTCTTTTATTCTTAAAAGTTAATTTTTGATGTTGTTGTAATTTTAGTTTTTAAGTTGATTATTTTTATTTCTTTTGATTTTTACATTTAGTTCAATGTTTGTGGGTATCATTACTGAAAACCCTCACGAGACTCAAACTCGTCCACTAGGGCAACCTAGGGGTTTAAAGGCTTGTTGCATAGGCTAAATGCAACCGTGTCAATCTACGGAAGTGATTTAGGATAGTTTAATTTTTAGTTTTTATCGCTTCTCTTGCTAAGGGACTAGCAAGAAGCTGGTTGGGGGTTGTGATGAGTGCCCAAAAGCACTAAAATAACCATGATTTTATGTACATTAATTGATTAAAAATACATATATTTATATGTTTTATCATATATTTATATAAATTTGTATTTTTCGAATCACGGGTATTTTTATTGTTTTTCGTGTATTTTGGCTTAAAAACGCAATTTAAAGACTCAAAGAGGAATACTTGAAGCAATACATCACAAATATATTAATAAATAAATGGGGAAAGGTCAACAAATATGGAAAAATTGGACAAAATGGGTCAAAAGGGTCAAAAATGTCAAAAGGAGAAAATCGCGCCGCCGCATGCCACACAGACCAGCGCCCGGCGCCCCGTGCCGCGCGCGCCCGCTGGCGCTGCCCATCCGCGCGCCCCATCGCGCGGGCACGTTCACGCGCGCCGACACAAGGCGGCCAACAGCCCGCGCGCGCGGCCAGCCCCTCCGCGCGCCCACGCCTTTTCGCCCCATTTTTCACGTGCGGCCGCCAGACGTCATCTTTGCGTCATTAATGACATCAGCAATTCCAATACGCGTTTTTACATTTTTAAATATTTTTTTAACATTTTTTTACTCATTTTTTCTCTCCATCCTCACCTATAAATACCCCCCTTCCCTTCACTTCAAAACACACCTTTAAAAACACACTTCTCTCTTCTTTCTTTCTCTCTTTTCTTAGATTTTTAGGTTTTTTTAGTTTTTCTTAGTTTTTAGTTAATTTCTCTTAGTTTTAGAGTTCTTCCCTTTTTGGGAAGAACTAGTTATGTTTTTGTAATATATTAGCTTTTGATTCAATAAATGGGAGTGCAAATTCCGCTTGGAGGTTTTTCAGCAACGGGAATAGCATCGAAGTTCTCAGAAGGATTTTATTTTCTTCTGATTATTTTTTATGCTTTATTCTTACATGTTATATTTAATTTGTCCGTGATTAAATTTAACTCTGTCATTTGTTTATAAACATGATGTAATAATAACGTTGTTATGCTTGCAAAATATTAAATAGGTAAAAATCTCTAAAATGAATTGATTTTATTTTTATTCAAGATTTTATATTAAGAATGTTAGAGAGAAATATATTATTTTTCATTACAAACTTAAATCTGAAAATTAGATTTTAAGGTTTAGTTATCCAGTCTGATTTAGAGTAGTGCTCTTTTATTTGTTGGTACAATCGCCCGATAGTTAGAGTGAAGCTCTATTTCAAAAGTTTTTATAAGAATTATTATCTGAAAATGTATTGACAACATGTTTTCAGTAGTGGTTTTAAAACTTGAAAGTTAGTACTCGGATAACTAAATTCTTAGGTTTAATTTGGACACCTTGAATAAAGTTTAAACTGTCTAACCCCACCAAAGGTGGCATTTAAATGGTTCATTTTCAATCTCTTAGAAAAAGAAATTAATTTAATTAACCAAATTAGTTATCAACCCCACCCATAGGTGTTAATTGATTTGTTTAGTTAACAAAGAATATCTAACCCCACCAAAGGTGGTATTCATATAAAAAGAGAGAATCAATAAATATCAATTCATATCTTTAATAACCTAAATAATATGAGCAAGCATAATTAACTTAGTTATTATATCCATAAATACTCCACTATTTTAAATGATATAATTTGCATAAATATTTATTGAATCTTTGTTTATTTTTATGTTAATAGATTAAAAACACAAAACCCAAAATATCGTGACAGGATGTTTAGGATTTAATTTCATTTTTAAAAGTTTGAATAATAAATTAAAAACCACATACATTCCTTCCTTAGATCGACCTTGGGAGTATACTTATCATTTTCTACGAAATGATTCGTGCACTTGCGAGAGTTTTATAAATAGATAAAACCAAAGTAACGGGCAGGATCGGCGATGTCGGTTCTGCCCCGATCACACAACATATTGAAGCATAAACTCTTATCAGAAAACATTTGTGTTTACTTTCTTTCTACTTTGTATATAATAATTTTTATACCAATTATATGCTTTGTCATATTATACTATTGGTGATTCTATGACGTGATTTGTAAAATTGTTTGTATTGTTGTTTATGCGAGTAAGGGTCATATCCCTTAGAAGTTTGCATCTCCTTATTCTAGTCGTATATCGAATTGCGGACTCTTTCACAATAAAAAAATAAATAAATAAAATCTCAAGAGATATTAAAAATATTAAAAAGTTTAAAAAATAAGAAAATCAAAAACCACAAAAAATTCTTAAAAAAATCAAAAGAGATCTTAAAATTTTCAAATTTTTAAAAAATTTAAGAATCTAAAACAAAAATTGAATTTGAATTTTTTTTTTTAAAAAGAAAAACAAAAAAACCTAAAGTGATCTTAAAAATTTCAAATGCTTGCAAAATTTAAGAATCTAAAAAAATCTAAAAAATTTAAAACATAAAAAAATTTATTTTTGTTTCTTTTTAGTTATTTTCTTTTGTTAATTTGATTTCATTTAATAAATTATTTACTAATTAATTTCCTTCTAATAATAATGTTTTATTTTGTTTTAATTTATTTCTTCATCTCCTAAAGGCATATTACTTAAAAACTTTACTTGATGAATTTGATTGAGGTATGAAAATAATATGTAATTTATTTATAAAATCATTTCATTTGATTCTTTTCATGAGATCAATATTTATGCACCACTTTGTGCCTTTTCTTTTTTAAACATATGCGAACCTATTAGTTTCATTTTGATACATAAACTCTATTCGCATATATCTTTGGATGAGTGCTTAAACCAATAGAATCAGTGTTATTAAGAATGTGCCTTATGAGGTTAGAGTCGAAGAAAATTTGGATTCTTTACATTGAGATTGGATAAATTTAATATTCATATATTGTTTTTATTAAAATATGAAAGTGATTTTCAACTAATTATTATATTAAATCATGAATATTTACAATACTAAAATAACTTGTGCTATATATTTTAGCTGTAATATTAAAAGAAATTAAATAGCATGAGAAGTTTTGTTAGTTTTTATTTATACTTTGTTTTAAATTTTATTTTTCTATATGTTGTTTATTTGTTTTCAAATTTTTGCATATTAACTTTGATGTTTATGGGTATCATATCTAAAAACTCTCACCAGGCTTAAACTCATCCACTTAGGAAACCTAGAATTAAAGGCTTGTTGTATACGTTAAATGCAACCATGTCGATCTACAAAAATTATTTATGATAGTTTATTTTTTTTTTAGTTTTTCGCTTTTCTTACTAAGAGAATAGTAAGAAGCTAGTTGGAGGTTGTGATAAGTGTTCAAAAGCATTAAATATCTCATGATTTTATGTAAGTTTAATGATTAAATAGATTTATATTTATTTAATTTTACTACCATTTTAAACAAATCTATCTTTTTGGAATTAAGGGTATATTTTGTTATTTTTCAAGTATTTTAGCTTAAAAATATAAAATTGAAAATCACTTAAAGAATCATACTTAAAGCATTCCATTACAATGTTCCAAACCATTAAAAAGTGATAAAAGAAAATATGGATGCAATGTGAATCAAAAAAGAGTTTGCCATAGTGTGAAAAATTTGTGTGCCGCGACAAGATGCTAATAGACATGGTACAACTGTCCTAGATTCTTTACAAGCTATGGCTTGGAAATGTTGTCTGCCATAGTGCCATACATATATTCCTTATTTTCCTCATTTTTTTAACTTATAAATAGGACCCATATTGCTTTGTATCAAATCATCGCTCATCCTTCTCATTCCTTTCATTTTTTAGTCTTTTAAACATTTCTTTTTCTTTTTATTTTAGTAGTTTAAAGTTCTTATTTTAATTTAGAGTTGAATAAATTTAGTTTACATAATCGTTTCTAGTTTCAATTCAATAAACATTACAAAAAGTCTATTTGGAGGTTTTTAGAACATAAGTAATTCTAAGAATTCAATTGTGGTAATTTAAATGTATTCTTTTTTAGATTATCTCTAAGTATTGTTTTACATGCTATATGTTTAATTTATTGATCATTTATTAAAATTTTCATGTCTGGTTGTAAGTAATGTAGGATATTAATAATATTGTTACACTTGTGAAATATTAAAGTAGATTAAACATTTTCATAAAATAAATTAAGTATATTTCATCATCAAATTTAAACAAAAGTTTGTTAAAGAAAATTATGTTCATTGAGTAATTTTGGTAACAAATAAGAGAGTTACATTTAGAATTTAAATAATTTAAATATAATTTAAAGTAATACTCATGGATATTAGATATTTACTATCTAAATTTGATCTCGAGGTTATATTCTATTTTAATGATTTTTATAAGAATTATTATTGAAAGAAGTATTGATGAAATATCCTTCATAATAGTTTTAAAAATTGAAAGTTAGTTCCAATTACTTAAATCGTAAACCTAACTTAGAAACCATGATAAAAGTTTAAATTGATAGCCCTACTAAAAGCATCAACTAAATGATTTAATAATTCCTTACAAAAAAGCATAATTTAGTCAACTATTAATTACTGATCCATGTCAAAAGACTTTAATTGATAATTGATTAACAAAAGAATTTGATCCATGCCTTAGAATATTTTATTATTTAAAAGGGAAAACCAATGATCTTAATTCATATATCTAATAATCTGCTTAATATTAAAGAAGGATAATTAACTAGCTAATGTATCTCATAAATTCTCCACTGCATAATAAATGTTTAATTAAACATTTATTGAATTTATCTATATTTTTGTATCATTAGATTAGATTTTCAAAACCAAATTTTTTTAACAAATGCTTAGATTTTATTTTGTTTTTAAAAATTTGTTAAATAATTTAAAACCACATGATTTTTCTTTAGACCAACCTTGGAATTATGCTTATCATTTTCTATACGTGATTCGTGCACTTACGAGCTATTTTATAAATTATACAAAATTTGTATGCTTAATTTTAGCATATCAAGTTTTTGGTGTAGTTATCACATAAACCGATAATAACAATGAAAGTTAGATAACCTTTTCAAGAATTTGAACTCTTATTATTTTCTCTCATTCTTTCTTTCTAGAATTTATGGGAATGATTTGTAATTTCAGCTAAAGTTAGAGCAAGGCTAGAGATAAGCTAAATTTTGTAGTTTTTTTTTTCTATTTCTTTCTTTAATTCTTATAAATGCTTTCTAGATTACAATTTTGTTTTCAAAAATTATTTTGTTTGTCCTTTGTTTATATTCTTCAGTTTTATATAAATCCAATCATGTTTTATTTATGTGCAACTCTTAGTCTATAATTATTATATTCATTTTATAAGGCGGTCTTTTACTGTGATATTATCGTTTTGATATATTATCAATCTTATAAAAATTATAACAATAAATCTTGCTTGTTCTTCAATAAAAACATTTTTGCAAAATAAATACATTAGTTTTTACTATTGATCTTCAACTTTATATCTTCTAATTGTTTGTTTGGTATTTGAAGTTAATAATTGAGTAACAAATAAAAATCAAAATTGGTAATATTAAAACGAAATAATTAAGAGAATCTCAAAGCCTTATTTTTTTAATTTTTATTTTTTCTTTCAAAATTATTACCTTTAATTATTATTATTTTTCTTTATTTCTCAATTATCATTTTTATTTATTATTATATGATAACCTTTCTATTAATTTTGCTTCCATGTGAAATTGACACCTAAAGATACATTACAACAATTGGTTAACTAAGGGTAATAATTTTGAGCCTCATCAAAATTTAGGGCTGTTGTCTGGGAAACGTTACAATAAAAAGGTTTATTTTTAACTTTTTAATTTATCTATAAGTAGAAGAAAAAAAGGTTATATATAAAATTTTAAAAAAAAATCAGTAGTTACTTGCTTTTATTACTATTATTGTTTTTCTTTTTCTTTTTTTTTTATATTATTGGTTTTTTAAGTCGCAAACTATATCTTCTTTTATATAACTTTATTATTATTATTATTAAAAACATTTATTTTAAAATAATAACAATAATTGTGTGGTTGCATGAAACAATAAGATCTAAGGGATTTCTATTTAGAAGTCTAGTTTTTGAAAGCCTTAGTGCCACTAGTCTTTCTTGATAATGTTACTCTGTTTAGGAATGTGGTTTTTAAGGAGGTGTTGCCCTACCATTATTTCCAGGGATCACTATTAGTAAATATTGTTTGTATTACTAAATCATTATTATTTTTCTTAAAAAATATTGGTTTTATTATTATCTTTTATTTCTTTATAGATTTAGTTGTCAAATAAAAATTAAATAAAATTTAAAAACTAAAAAGAAAAGAAGGTACTAGAGTGTATGAATAGATCTAGAGTCGAAAGAGGTAGATTTTAAAAAAGAATAGAATTAGATTACCTTTAATTCAATCTCATTCTTATAACTCGTCCTCTATCCCCAAAAATATGAATGACCACGAAGATAACCCCGCTAGGACTCTTAAAGATTACCTCTACCCTACCCGTATAGCAACACCATCATGCACAATGTTTCCACCTAACACATCACAAATGGATTTCAAGCCTAGAATGATACCATTCTTGCTCACTATTTATGGTTTACATAGTGAAAATTCATGTATACATATTAGGGAATTTGAAGAGGTAGTGGTCACCTTTCATAGCCAACAAAATGCTATAGACTCTATTAGATGGAATTTTTTTTCCTTTCTCCCTAAAAGACAAACAAAGAGTTCGCTATACTATTTAAGACTGAGATCCACAGGGACATGGGCAGAAATGAACCAATCCTTCTTTAACTACACATAATTTTGTTCATAAATCTCATATTTTTAAAAAGAAAGACATAAAAATTGATAAATAAAAAAGTAGAAGAAGAAATATAATCAATCTCTTGAATTATATTACCAATTTTCTCTTGAGTCTTTATCAAAATTGTATCTCCTTTTGAATTTTTCTGTATGTTTCTCTCTTTTTAGCTCTAAAAACTGACCAAAATTATGCTAATGGAGGCTTTTTAGGGTTTATGGGGTGATTAGGGGCTTAAATAGATCTCATATGCAATCTGGACCGTCAGATCAAGGGTTGAGATCAAAACAAACAAAATCTATAATGCCAACCAATAAAATTGCAACACGTGGCACAAATAATTCACTGGGAGAATCAGAGTGCGATGCATGGTAGGGGAGACCAGTCCAAATCAATGCATGTTGAGTCAACACCACATGATGCAATGTGATTGTCGATAACAGATGGTGTGGCATACAGGTGGAACGACTGGACAAGTAGAGTGGTGACATGTGGCACTCGATTCGTTGCTCCTCACACACAGTGATATACGATTCATTGTCCCTACTTATTTGGCATCCATGTGGCTTGCCTAGTCAACTCCTATGCTTACGTGGTAGACCATGCGGTAGCTTCTAATTGGCTCTACGTTAAAAATTCATAAAAATCCATAACAATTTCCAAAACAAATCACAAATAATTCTAAAAATTATATTTTCACCCTTTTTTCACTAAAAAGTTTATATTTTAATATTTTTTGGCCCAAAATACTATTTATTGAATAAAAAGTAAATATTAAGTAAAAAATGCGCTAGTGACTCTACTTTTATAAAGTCATCACATTTTTATATTTCATATAAAAATGTATCAATTTAATTTCACCCAAACTCAGGGTCAAGAATCTGAATTTGCTTCGACTCTATTCCTCACAAGTCAATACTTTCAAAAACACAAAATCTTATGGGTTCAAACACTCATACAAATTTATATACAAAAGAGGTGATGTATAAAAATGAGCTAATATGTTCTCATATAAAGAAGAAAGGCTTAAAGTGTTATTTTAACATTGATTTCATGAAAGGAATCAAATGTAACGACTTATAAAAATATTTTTAGAAAATATCAAGTAATATGCCTTTTAGAAAATGTCGAAAAGTGCAATGACTTTCTAGAGAATTACTTTCTATATTTTCTTTTGTATTAAACGATTTTTCGTAGTATATAGATTATACTATTTATTTTTCTCTCTTTCTTTTAATTTTTTCTTTCTCTTATATATATTTTTTAAGAGAATTCATTTTTTTAGAGAGTGGACCTATGATAGATTGTACATTTTTTATATGGAAATGTGAGTGGTTAATATTTGGTTTTTCTGTTTGTATTTGTTTAGATAACCCTAGATGTATCTTTTTTTTTAATAAAAATCATGCTTGAAAAAATAAAGGCATATACTATCAATTTCTACTTAAATTATTTGATCTAAGCAAATGAAAAATAAATATATAACATTTCATTAAGATGTAAAACTCCAAACATTCAATGCTAAGTCTAATAGAGATCATCTAATAATGCTGAAGAAATAAGAAAAGTGTTTAGAGTATAAAAAATAATATTTATCACTTAGAATAAAGGATAATAGGCTCAAAATATTTCTCACAATGGTAGTCTCTACTATTTGATTCCTAAACATTAATTTTAGGTTTAATATAATTTTCACACCTTATCAAGAAATACTAGTCACGATAAAAACTAATTAATTATTACATTACTTCATTATATGTTTTTGGAAGTTAATCCAATAGTGCAAAAAAAACTTAATCATCATTTAAATTTAATTCTAAGACATGATCTATTTTTGTGAAAAAATTTAAAATTACTCTAAAAAAACTAAAAATTACTAAAAAAAATAAATTCAAACAAATAAAAATAATAAATTAAATTATATAAAAATTGTTTAAATTATCTAAGAATAAAAATTGTGTAAAATGTGTAACTTTTATATACAAAAAAAGTAAGAATGTGTAACTGTTATATTCAAAAGAAGTGTAAAATGTGTAACTTTTATACACCCATGCCTAACCAAGAATCTACATTGTCCTCAATGTTTAAGAAATATAAATTGCAAGAATAGAAATAGAAAAGTTACCGATACGTTTGATGTGTTAATGATTTGTTATGAAAAACAAGGTGCAACCAACATCAACTTCAAATAATTATGCTCACAGATAGAATACTATAAATTCTAACTCATCTCAAAATGTTAATTATATTAATTTTTAAAATAAAATAAACAAACCTAAAAAAAACTAATTAAATAAAATTGCATAAAAGAAAAATTACTTACAGTGATGGGTTGCCTCCCATCTAACACTTTGTTTAACATCTTAACAAGATGCATCTTCATGGTGATAAGGATCAATTTATAAATATGGAGTCAAGGTCATTTATGTTGTATTCTCCTTTTAAATAAAGATTTATGCAATGCCCGTTGACTTTGAAAGTTATTTGTGTCTTTAGATTCAATAACTCTACTATTCCATGTGAAAAAACTTGGACAATTGTGTAAGTTCCATCCCATCTTGATCTCAATTTTCCTGGAAACAATCTCAAATGAGAGTTAGGTAAAATAACTTTAATTCTAGGTAGAAAAGACTTAGGAACTAGGCTCTTGTCATGATAGGGTTTAGTATGCTCTTTGTATAATTTTGCATTTTCATTTGTCTCATCCCTAATCTCTTCCAACTCATTAAGATAGAGCAACCATTTTCTCCTACTTTCTCTAAATCCATATTTAGCTCTTTAATTTCCTAGTAAGCCTTGTGTTTGAGTTCAACGGGAAGGTGGCATGCTTTCCCAAAGATAAACCGGTAAGGGCTCATCCTAATAGGTGTTTTGTAAATTGTGTAGTATGCCCATAAGGCATCATTCAACTTGATTTCCCAATCCTTTCTTGAAGGACACAAATTGCATTCCAAAATTCTCTTGATTTGCCTATTACTTACTTCCACTTGAACGGAATTTTGAGGATGATAAGGAGTTGTCACTCTATATGAAACATTGTACTTCTTTAATACTCTATCAAAGAGTCTATTGCAAAAATGGCTACCTCCATCACTTACTATTTATCTAAGAGTCCCTAATCTGCTAAATATCGAATCCTTAATGAATTTCACAATAACATTTGCATCATTGGTTTTAGTAAGTATGGCTTTTACCCACTTGAATACATAATCTACAACAACCAAGATATATTTGAAAACATTGGATGGGGAAAAGGACCCATAAATTCAATCCCTCATACATCAAAGAGTTCAAAAACTAAATTAGATGTTAAAAGAATTTAAGCTCTTTTGCTTATGCTTGTTCTATGACATCTATCACATTGTGCATAAAACATATTAGCATCTTTGACAAGAGTCAGCCAATAGAATCCAAATAGTGATACCTTTAGGATAGTTTTCTTACCACTAAAATGGCCTCCATAATGAAGTTCATGGAAAAATTTCAAAATGCTCTTATGTTCTTCTTCAGGCACACACCTCTGGATGACTTGATCTTCACCAATTCATAATAAAAAAGGGTCATCCCAAAAGTATTTCCTGAAAGAAGATAAAAACCTTTTCTTTTCTTGAGAAGAAATGTCATGTCTCAAAACACCAGTGGCCATATAGTTAACGATATCTACATAACAAGGGTTTGAACCTACTGAAAATAAATGTTCATTTGAAAAGGTTTCAATTATATTTTCTTTACTCTGCAGTCATAAATTAATCTAGATAAATGGTCAGCTACTAAGTTTTCACTACACTTCTTATCTTTGATTTCTAATTCAAATTTTTGTAAGAGTAAGACCCGCTTGATTAATCTTGGCTTTGCATTAGGTTTACTTAATAGGTATCTCAAAACAGTGTGATCAGAATGCACAATTACTTTCAAACCGAATAAGTAAGACCTAAATTTGTCTAAAGATAATACAATAGCCAATAATTTTTTCTCAGTGGTGGAATAATTAATTTGAGCATCATTGAGTGTTTTGCTCTCATAGTATTTGACATGCAAACATTTTTCCACTCTCTATCCCAAGTTAAATTAATCTCTAAGTTAAATAACATAATTAGTATTAACAAAGAGTGTTCTCAAGAAAGAATGATGGGGCAAAGCCTCCTTAAAAGCCATCCTTCTAGACAAAGAAACGTTCCAACGAAATATTAGTGGCATAAAGGCTTCTAAGAACTAGTCTTCTAAACAGAACTCTCTTAGATCTTTACTTTTTACGCTATTACACAATTAGTTTTTTTTAATGGTGTCGCGACGAACTGTTTTTCTATGCCATGACAAACTCGATTCGGTATGTACTCCAATTTTTTTTAATTAATTAATTAAATATTATTTATTGAAATTCAAAAATTAGATTAAAATTTATTTCAAATTTTTATTCAATTAATTATTAATATTTTTTTATTTATTTAGATAATGAAATTAAAAATAAAAATAAAATTAAAAATTAATTTTTATTTTACTTTATATATTTTAAATTGAAATTAAATTCAAATTTAAGATGTATTTTTTATTTTTATTTTTCTTTTTTTTAATGTTAAATATACTATTTACGGAACAATATCCAGAATAGTAACTTTTGCTTTTTGATTTTTTTTATTTTAAATTTCAATTTAAAATTTTTCATTTATAGTTCATGCAATAGTATCCAAAATAGTTTCTTTTTATTTTTTTAAATTAAAAGTTTAGATTTTATTATTCAAATTTCCTTGAATAGTCTCTGAAACGCTTTTTCAATTTTTTTATTTTCCTGTTTATTTAGGTTTTTTTCGATTTAATAATTAAATTAAATTTACTTAAATTTAAGATTTATTATTATTTTTTATGAATTGGAAATCACAAAGATTTATTCAAAAAATTATATTTTTATTTTTTTAAAAGATTAAAATTTTAATTTAAAATTAATATATTTTATTTATGATTTTTTTATGTGTATGATAAAGAATTTAGATATTAATTTAAATTATGTCTTATATGTGATTTTTTTATGTATATGAACTTAATATTTAAATCTAATATATTTTTATATTTTTTATTTGATTTTTGATTTGAAATTTAATTCAAAAAATAAAAATCACAATATTAACATCACATAAACTTTTTAAGATTTGATAATGATATAAAAATCACCATTACTTTTCCGTCAATGGCGCCAAAAACTTGATGAACAAAATCTAGGACAATACCGGTTTTATAAATACTTATATTTTTTTAAATTTTATTAATTCTCACAAGTAAATGAATCATTTATAGAAATAATAAATGTACTCCCAAGGTCTATTCAAGGAAGTAATATTGTATGGTTTTTAAATATTATTCAAATTTTAAAAATAAAATTAATCCTAAACATTCTATCATAATGATTTGCTTTTTTTAAACTAATCTAATGCATAAAGATAAAGATAGACATGAATCCAACAAATACTTATGCAATTTAATATATTCATAAATAGTGGAGAATAATGGATATAATAATTCAGTAATTATGTTTTCTCATATTATTTAGGTAATTAAAGATAAAAATTAATATTTATTGATTTTCTCTTTTTAGTATGAAATTGTCCTTAGGCGGGACCCAAATTCTTTTATTTAATATTAATTAACTAATATCCTTAGGCAAGACCTATTAATTAATTAAGTATTAAATTTTAACTTTATTTCTAAAAAATAGCAAACCATCTAATTACAGTTTTAGGCATGGCTCAAATCCTTTTGTTTAATATAATTAACTAATATTCTTAAGCGATGTCTATTAATTAATTAAGTATTAAATTTTAACTTTATTTCTAAGAAAATAGCAAACCATATAATCATAGCTTTAGGCAGAGTTATTAAATTAGACTTTATTAAGGTATACAAATTAAACTTAAGAATTTAATTATTTGAAAAATAACTTTCAGGTTTTAAAATTATTTAACAAAATATGTTGTCAATAAATTTTTAATTTATTTGTAAAAACTTTTGAATTATAGTTTCACTCTAAATATCTAAATAATTAAATCTAAAATAAAAGAGTATTACCCCAAGTTAAGTCCAGGTAATTAAATCTTAATTTTAACTCTCATATTAAGTTTGTTATTAAGAGTAATGTACTCCTTCAAATAACATTTTTTTATACAAATCTTGAATAAAAATAAAATCAATTTATTGTAAGAAAATGGTTTCTTGTTCAATACTTTGCAAGCATTAAAAAATTATTATTGTATCATATTCACTATCAGCTAGACATGTTATAATTGATCATAGACAAATCAAGAATGACACATAAGAAGAAACATAGATATATAGACTACAAAAGGAATATAATTAATACCTTAACAGTATCTTTACAGAACTTTGAAGAGTTAATTCTAAGAATGCAAAAACTCTAATAGTAATTTCAGTACAAAATTTGTTGAATCAAAAACTAGAAACTATTTAAACATAAATGTGTTCTTCCTCAAAATTGAGGAAGAACTAAATAAATTCTAAAAGCTAAAAGTATAAAAATCTACAAGAAAGAGGGAGAGAAAGTTGCCAAAAATGCAACTTGGAAGCTTATTTTCTTTGTATACAGGGGGTCCTATTTATAGGAAAGAATGTGGGAAAAACTTGTGTTTCGACACGATGGGATCATATCGTAACCAGATTTTTTACCAGTTCAAACCTCTTTTTGACGCAATGAATAATTATTTTTTTCTTTATTTTCCATTATTTATTTTCTTCACTTTGGATAATATCAAATAAATATCTATATTTAAGTTCCAAAAAGTGTGATAAATATGCTTCGATTATTTTTCTTTATTTTAATATTTATATGTTAAAATATCTACAAAACACTACAATATACCCATTAATCTGAACAAATAGATTTGAAAATATAATAGAATAAAGCAACTACAAATCTATTTTATTAATTAAATGTCATTGAAACTTGGTATATTTAATGCTTTTTAAGCACTAATCAACTAACGCTTTAACTATACCAAAGTAAGGAAAGTTCACTTCTCAAGCTCGACCAAACCCAAAAAGCCAACATATGGCACCAACCTCTAATACTAATGCACATATTTCAAAGAGATCAATTTCATTTCAACACGTAGTGGTAAAATTCTAGAGGAACAACTATACCAAGTCCACAAACTAACACGAGAATTATCACCACTATGAGTAATTTTGATGACTCCCTTTCAAAGGAAGCAGTGAATAAGATACTGATGAGTGCTCAAAAAGCACTAAAATTACCATGATTTTATGCACATTAATTGATTAAAAATATATATATTTATATGTTTTATCATATATTTATATAAATTTGTCTTTTTCGGAATCACGGGTGTTTTTATTGTTTTTCAGGTATTTTCACTTAAAAACGTAACTTAAAGACTCAAAGAGGAATACTGGAAGCAATACATCATAAATATATTAATAAATAAATAGGAAAAAGTCAACAAATATGGAAAAATTGGACAAAATGGGTCATAGTATGTAGATTATACTATATATTCTTTCTCTCTATATTTTTCTGAAGATATTTTTCAATATATATCATTTGTTTAGAGAGTCAACCCATGTACAGTTTGTACATTTTTTTTTGAATTTTGGGTAATATGGGTCATAGTATGTAGATTATACTATATATTTTTATCTCTCTATATTTTTCTGAAGATACTTTTCAATATATATCATTTTTTAGAGAGTCAACCCATGTACAAATTGTACATTTTTTTTTTTAGGATTTTGGTGAGTGGTTAATTTTGTGGCTTTTTTGTTTGATCTTGGTTTAGGTAACCCCAGATATGTCTTTTTTTTTTTTGCAACAGTCATGCACGAATGAGATAAAAGCATATACTATCAATTTCTTCTCAAATCATTTAATCTAAGCAAAAATAATAATAAAAAATATACGACACTCTATTAAGATGAGAAAAAATTCATACATTCAATGTTAATGCCTATAGAGATCATCTAAGAATTTGAAGAAATAAGAAATGTGTTTGGAGTAGAAAAAATATATATTTCACTCTGAATAAGGGAAATTAGGCTCAAATTATATCTCATAAAGGTAGTCTCCACTAAAACAAATTCATAAACACCGATTTTGGGTTTAATATAATTTCTACATCTTATCAAGAAATACTAGTTATGACAAAAATTAACTAATTATAAAAAATAATTACATAATATTTCATGATATGTTTTCAAAAATTAATCTAATAGTACAAAAGACTTAACTATTTACTTAAATTTGATTTAAAGAAATGATAAATTTTTGTGAGAAATTTTTTTTTTAATTCCAAAAATTACTAAATCACACAATAAAAAAAATAAAGCTAAACACAATAAAAATGAAAATGTGAAAAAAAAATTATTATTTTTTTATTTTTTTTTAAATTGTTAAATCTTTTTTTTAATTAAGCATGGTAACTTTTCACCACCCCCAACCTAAAACTTACATTGTCCTCAATGTAACAACTGTAAATTAAAGATAAAGAGAAAAGAGAGGAAATATTACCTATTTCTTGAGAATGTTGCAAGTAGTGATGGAGAAATGCAGGTGCATTCATCATGTTCATTAAAGTGCACACGCATGCATCATTGTGAACTTCTAACATCTCAACAAATTTTTTTTAGTTTTAACAATTTTTAAAATTATTCAAATGTAATTAAACTAAAATAAACAATAAAACAAAGAAGAGGAAATTACCTAAAATGATGGGTTGCCTCCCATCCAGCGCTTAGTTTAACGTCTTAGCAAGACGTAACTTGGGGATTTCATTTTAAATAAACTCAATGTCCCCTCATCATTGAGTCAATCAAACCTACAAGTAAGACAAGATTGTCTACCTATACTTTTTCAGTTATGTCCTATGGATTTTCAAATTTTTCTGTACTTAAAACTAGGGACATGCTTGTGAGTTTTAGATAATCCACGTCTAGGTACAAATCAAATAATTAAAGGCATCAAAACACAATTGTACCTAGATCAAACAAAACAACTAACTCCTTAGATTGTAATTAAAACTTTAAAATTTTGGAGATAGTTTTAGACTCTTTTTTTTTGGTTTTTTTTGTTTTTTTTTTGTTTTTAAGTATAATATCTAAGTTAAAATAACATAATCAGTATTAACCAACAGTGTTCACAGGAAAGAATGGTGGGACAAAGGCTCCTTAAAAACCATCCTCCTAGACAGAGCAACGTTCCCAGGAAAGACTAGTGGCACAAAGGCTTTTAGGAACTAGTCTCCTAGACATAACTCTCTTAGATATTTATTTTTCATGCTATTAAAATTAAGTTAATTAAGTTAAGTTAGGTTAAAATTTAAGTTAATTAAGTTAATAAAAAGATAGGTTAACTAAGTTAATGAAAATCTAAGTTAATTAAGTTAGTAAATTAAATTAATATAAGTTAGTAAATTAAGTTACTAAAAACATAAGTTAATTAACTTAAACGAAAATTAAGATAAAAAAAATAGTTAAAAAAAGAAAGAAAAAAACAATTTTAAAAAAATTAAACCAAAAATAAAATAAATTGAAAAAGAAAAAAAAAAATAAAAAAAATAAAAAAAAAAAAATAAAAAAAAATTAATTAAAAAATAAAACAAAAATAAAAATAAAATAAAATAAAATAATTGAAAAAAATAATTGAAAAAGATAAAAGAGAAAAAAAAAAGTAAAAAGAACCAAAAATAAAAAAAATTGAAAATAAAGTTTTTGAGTTTTTTTTTTTTGAAAAAAAAAAAATTTATTTAAAAAAAAATTATTTTTTAAATAAAAAAAATTATTTTTTAATTAAAAAAAATTATTTTTTAAATAAAATAAATTTTTTATTTTTTATTTATTTATTTAATTTAAAATTTATTTATATTTTTTTTACTTCAAATTTCAAATTTCAAAATTATTTTACTATTCATGCTATAATATTTTTTATTTATTATGAAATTGAAATTTGAAATTGTTTTTTTTTATTTTTCACAAACAACAAATTTTTTTATTTTTTTTAAATTAAAAAAATCACAATTATTTACAACACAAAAAGTTTTTTTAAAATTTTGATAAATAATTTAAAAACGCTATTCCTTCCCCGGCAACGGTGCCAAAAACTTGATGAGGTAGAACCGACATCGTCGATCCTGACGTTACTTTGGTTTTATTTATTTATAAAACTCTCGCAAGTGCACGAATCATTTCGTAGAAAATGATAAGTATACTCCCAAGGTCGATCTAAGGAAGGAATGTATGTGGTTTTTAATTTATTATTCAAACTTTTAAAAACGAAATTAAATCCTAAACCTCCTGTCACGATATTTTGGGGTTTTGTGTTTTTAATCTAATAACATAAAAATAAACATAGATTCAATAAACATTTATGCAAATTTTATCATTTATAATGGTGGAGTATTTATGGATATAATAATTAAGTTAATTATACTTGCTCATATTATTTAGGTTATTAAAGATATAAATTGATATTTATTGATTCTCTCTTTTTTATATGAATACCACCTTTGGTGGGATTAGATATTCTTTGTTAACTAAACAAATCAATTAACACCTATGGGTGGGGTTGATAACTAATTTGGTTAATTAAATTAATTCCTTTTTCTAAGAGATTGAAAATGAACCATTTAAATACCACCTTTGGTGGGATTAGACAGTTTAAACTTTATTCAAGGTGTCCAAATTAAACCTAAGAATTTAGTTATCCGAGTACTAACTTTCAAGTTTTAAAACCACTATTGAAAACATGTTGTCAATACATTTTCAAATAATAATTCTTATAAAAACTTTTGAAATAGAGCTTCACTCTAACTACCGAGCGATTGTACCAACAAATAAAAGAGCACTACTCTAAATTAGACCGGATAACTAAACCTTAAAATCTAATTTTTAGATTTAAGTTTGTAATGAAAAATAATATATTTCTCTCTAACATTCTTAATATAAAATCTTGAATAAAAATAAAATCAATTCATTTTAGAGATTTTTACCTATTTAATATTTCGCAAGCATAACAACGTTATTATTATATCATGTTTACAAATAGCCGCAATTAAATTTAATCACAAACAAATTAAATATAACATGTAAGAATAAAGCATAAAAAATAACTATAAAGAAAATAAAATCCTTACAGAACTTCGATACTATTCTCGTTGCTGGAAAACCTCCAAGCGGAATTTGCACTCCCATTTATTGAATCAAAAAGCTAATAAATTACAAAAACATAACTAGTTCTTCCCAAAAAGGGAAGAACTCTAAAACTAAGAAAAATTAAATAAGAAAAGCTAAAAATTAAGAAAAACTGAAAAAAACTAAAAAATCTAAGAAAAGAGAGAAAGAAAGAGAGAAGAGAATGTGTTTTGAGGTGTGTTTAGAAGTGAAGAGAATGGGGTATTTATAGGTGAGGATGGAGAGAAAAAGTAGGGGAAAAAATGTTAAAAAATTGTGAAAACACGGAGTGTAATTGCTGATGTCATTGATGACATCAACATGATGTCATGGGGGCGGATGCGCGCGAAAATGGGGCGAAATGGCAGTGGTGCGCGCGGCTGGGCGGCGCGGCGGCACGGCGGTGCGATTTTCTCCTTTTTGACATTTTTGACCCTTTTGACCCATTTTGTCCAATTTTTCCATATTTGTTGACCTTTCCCCATTTATTTATTAATATATTTGTGATGTATTGCTTCCAGTATTCCTCTTTGAGTCTTTAAGTTACGTTTTTAAATGAAAATACCTGAAAAACAATAAAAACACCCGTGATTCCAAAAAAGACAAATTTATATAAATATATGATAAAACATATAAATATATATATTTTTAATCAATTAATGTGCATAAAATCATGGTAAGTTTAGTGCTTTTTGAGCACTCATTAGATACCAATTGAAGTACCCTTTCCTGAAGCCCTTAAATCTGGAAGGAAAATCCAAATAACAAAGGTGAGACCCAAAAGTACATGAAACAAGTTAAGATTAAACTTTCCTTGTTACATATGATTAAGTAGATACCCGTTTATACTAAAGTAATCTAGGATTTATGCACCATGAAAATGAGGCACTATGTCAAGAAGACTACATCTCTAATCGAGCTAGTTAGTGAGGTGATATCACAAAAGAGACCACCGAAGTACAAAGATCCTAATTGTGCCATAATTTCCTGCCAGATTATGATGCATGAATTTGTTCAAGCCCTCATAAACCTAGGAGCAAGTGTCAATTTGCTGTCTTATTCTATATACTTACAACTTGGACTTGGAGAGATCAAACTTACATCTGTGGTACTAAAATTGGTTGACCATTTTGTATGAAGACCAAGAGGGATACTTGAAGATGTTTTGAATCAAATGAATAAATTCTAATACCCTGTTAACTTTCTAATTTTGGATACTCAATCAATTGTTGACATGGAATCAAAGATCCCATTCATCTTAGGATAACATGTCCTTCCTACAAAAAATGCCCTTATCAACTGTATGAATGATCTTATGATGTTATCTTTTAGGAATGTAACTTTAGATGTGAATATTTTTCGTGTAAGGAAGCAACCACAAGATGACCATGAGTGCTATCAGACTTACATGATAGACACACTTATTGAAGAAGAAGTAAACATACATGTTGAGTTTGAATCCTTGGAATATATCCTTATTAATCATAAATCTAGATCATTACTTTTTTTAATACATTTAATATTTCTTTGGTTTTTGATGAAAAGTAGGATAAGCAATCAAGATATTGGAAACCACACTTGGAGGAGTTGCTAAGTGAAAGAAAGAAACCAAAACCCTCGGCCACAGAGACACCAAAAGTAGAACTTTCTCCATTCCCAAAGGCTTCAAACATGCATTCTTTGGTCCAGTGATACTTTTCCTATTGTTATATATTCTAAACTTACTATTAAGCGAGAAGAAAAATTAATAAATATGTTAAAAGAACATAAAAATGCACTAGGTTGGACTATATCTGACATAAAAGGTATTTCTCCATTAATTTGTTTCCATAGAATACATTTAGAAGAAGGGGCTAACCCCCGAAAATACCTCCAAATAAGACTTAATCTCACAATGAAATAAGTAGCTAGGAAAGAAGTCTTAAAATTGCTAAACTTAGGTATAATTTATCCAATATCTGATAGTAAATGGACGGGTCTAACACAAGTAGTTCTAAAGAAATCTGGAGCGACTATAGTTGAAAATGATAAGGAAATTATTATTCCAACAAGGGTAGTAAATGGGTGGTGAATGCATATTGACTTTAGAAAATTAAATTTAGACACCTAAAAAGATCGTTTTTCATTACCCTTTATCGACCAAATCTTAGAATTTATAGCAAACCATCCTTTCTATTGTTTTCTTGATTGGTATTCTAGTTATTATAAAATAGAAATAGATTTAGAGGATTAGTAAAAAACTACATTTACATGCCCATATGGTACTTATGCTTTTTGTAGGATGCATTTTGGTTTATGTAATGCACTAGCTACCTTCCAGCATTGTAAGCCTAGTATTTTTATGATATGGTTGAAAAATGCATGGAACTTTTTATGGATGATTTGAAAATGTTTGGTGATTCCTTTGACTAATGTCTTCTTAATTTAGAAGTTGTGTTGAGAAGGTGTGAAGAAAAAAGACTTGTTTTGAATTAGAAAAAATGTCATTTCATGGTATCTTTTGGGATATTTTTAAGTCACATTGTGTATAAAAAGAGAATAGAGGTAGATAAAACCAAAATTGAATTAATATCTAAATTACCTTCCCCCAAAACAATAAGAAATGTCCACTTTTTTCTTAGACATGCTGATTTTTATAGGATATTTATACATAAGTTATCTACAATAGCGCATATATTATGTAACCTCCTAGTTAAAGATGCTAAGTTCAACTGAGCTTAAGGGTGTTAGGAAGCCTTCCAAACACTCGTTACAAAACTCCTATCATGTAGTCACTTGATTGGAACATGCCTTTTGAAATTATGTATGATGCAAGTAACTATGTAGTAAGAGTTATCATTAGACAATGAAGGGATGGGAAGCCTTTTTGTTGTTTACTATGCTAATAGAATTTTGAATAGTGCTCAAATGAACTATTCTACAATAGAAAAAGAACTATTAGCCGTTGTTTTGCTTTAGATGAATTTCACGCTTACTTGATTGGTTCACCTATTGTGATGTTTACTTACCATACATTTCTTAAGCACCTTCTTACTAAGAAGGATTCTAACACTCACTTGATTAGTTGGATTCTTATTTTATAGGACTTTGATCTAATCATTAAGGGTAAGAAAGGTGTTAAGAATTTTGTGTCTTATTTAGAGTTTATTGATTAAAAGGATAATCCATGCATTCGAAAAGACTTTCCAGCTGCAATTAGCCAAGTACCTTGGTATGCACATATTGTTAATTACTTGGTTTTTGATGAAGTTCCATCTAACTGGAATGCACAAGACATGCCAAAGTTCTCGATTGAGGTAACAAATTTTTATTAGGATGATCAATATTTTTTAAGTATTTCCTAGATCAAATTATGTGATGTTGTATTCCATAAGGTGAGATTTATACTGTAATGAATTGTTGTCATGTTGAAGCATGCGATAGTCAATTTTCCATGAAAAAATGCTATTAAAATTTTAAACTTTGGCTTCTATTGGCCCACTTTGTTCAAAGATACTAACTCTTTTTATAGTTCTCATGAAAGATGCTAGAAGTTGGGTGTACTAACCCTACATCACATGATGCCCCTCAACCCTATACTTATTATTGAGATATTTGATTGTTGTGGTATTTATTTTATAAGATCTTTTCCCCCTTCTATTGGTTATCTTTATATTCTTCTAGCTATAGACTATGTGTTCAGATGGGTGGAGGCTACGGTATGTAGGGCTATTAATAATGCAATTGTGCTAAAATAATTTGAAAGAAAATGTATTATCTAGGTATTGTATGCCATGTGTTATCATTTGTGACCAGAGGATCCATTTTCGTAATGGTTCTTTTGAGTCTTTGATGCGTAGGTATGGTGTTATGCATAAGACTTCTATTCCTTACCATCCAAAGACTAATGAATAGGCAGAGTTAGCTAATGGGAAGGTCAAGCAAATTTTAGAGAATATGGTCAAACCATGCAGATTGGTCTTTAAGACTTTTTGATGCACTTTGGGCATATCGCTCTACTTACAAGACCATTCTTAGAATTTCACCTTATAAGCTTGTCTATAGGAAATCATGTCATTTACTTGTTGAGTTGGAGCATAAGGCTTCTTGGGCTATTAAAGCCCATAATTTTTAATTTGAATGCTGCAGGATTTCAAAGAAAGTTACAATAATAAGATATAGTAGAATTGAGGAATGATGCATATAATAACTCTAGGATTTACAAGCTAAACTAAAAATGGCTCATGATAAGTAGAACCTGGGGAAGAACTTTGAGCCAAGCCAACTAATTCATCGTTATAATTCTCAATTGCATATCCATCTTGGAAAGTTGAGATCAAGATAACTTATAAAACTTAGTCGATAAATTGATATAATATGACTGTTGTTTATCTTGATAAAACTTTTTTAATAAAAAAGAAGAACAAAATATATGTAATAATGTTGTTTTATATATGCACTTGTATATTTCACATCCAATTTCAAATGCAATATAATTCAACATATTTAAATAATATATAGAGTCATAGAATTTTAGGTGATAATGTTATGATTCTTTATTAATGGGAAGGGGTTGACTATATAAAGACATAATTTTGTTGATGCTATAATTATAAGAGTAAATTAAAAATATTTTTTTTTATTTTTTAAATAATAAAAATCCTATAAATTTTAAAAAATAACAACTATATTTTTTATTATTTTTTAAAATTTTTTTTATAAAGAGTTATTTGTAATAAAGTTAACAAAGGTTATGAAATTGAATGGAGGATATATATCATAAGAAAATAAGAAAAAAGAGAATAATTGTATATATTTAAAACTTGAAAAGCATTTTTGTATTTTTGAAAATTTTATAATATTTTTTTCTAATTATAATGATGGACACATTGTTTGTGGTACAAGTCTAATGACATGATAGTACAAGTACAACTCATTTAGAAAAAAAACTCATCCCATTTATACAAATTATTAACCTCAAGTAGTCACTTTAAATTCTTCGGTTTCATGCATGTTATTGTAAATTAAATTGGCGAGATCATTACGTTCAATCTTAATTGATCAAGTCACATATCATTATTCACATGGCATAACACAGTCAATAAAGTTTTCTTTATTATAGAAGTGTCATCTTATACTCAACCCAATGATCTGAGGTTGTAAAGAGAAAGTAGATATAATACCATTACTAGCACTATTCTATAATGAGATAGTTTATTTTAACACTTAAGGATGATATCAAATACAACACATACACATTACATCACTTCGCTTCAAAATTACTCATAAAATAAATTATAATAAATGAAATAACTTTTATTTGAGAGAAACCAGAAAAAATCACAACATTATAATGTTTATAAAATTGTCTGTTCATATGTTTCAGGCTCCTACCAATTGTAATACCGAGATTGGTGTCCGTTATCGTAAAGTGTAGCCTTATGGACGTGACTGCCACATTGCTTCTTTCATCTAACAAGATTGCTTGCCTTGAGCTGAGGATGTCTATATCACATGAGAAGACAACATGTGCACGTGATTTTGCACTATTGATATGAGAAATTCCACTGACTTTAATTATAGTTTAACAACATGTCAATTTTTTTTTTAGTTTCAAATCTGTTGTAATGTTAATATTTATCTTACAGTATTTTTTCACACTATTTTAACTTTCACTAGGACATTATCCAAATATTTTGGATTAAAAATAAATGGGTTTAGTTGTTATTTCAAAAATTTTAATTTATTAAGTTTAATATATTTTTTATTTTAATTAATTATTTTTATTATTAAAAAAAATTGATCACTTTAATCGAAATATTTAAATCATATACAACGGTGCGAAGTTATAAGATTTTTGGTACCTGAATAAAGTAAAGTTATTAAGTATATATGGCTTAAAACTTTTTGATTAAGTTTGATAATTTTTTATCAAAATAATTAATCAAGAGATATACTACAAATAATCAATTAAAAACAAAATATCAAAAATAATTTTAAATTTTCGGATAACAATAACATTATCAACCAATTGAATGTTTCCCCAAACTAATATCAATAAAGAAAATATAAAATGAATTTCAAAATGGGTTGTGTGGAGTTATACTATACAAACTGTACACTAGTCCCAAATTGCAGTGCTTAGATTTGAAGTTATTGCCGTCGTTCTAAAGCAACTACTAATGTTTTCCAGATTATGAGAGGACTAGTTCTATATGTAGCTACTGCTAAGCATAACTACTTCTTTTTAATATCAAATTATTAGTATTCCTCTGCCTCCATGGGTTTTAGAAGAAATATGTACATCTCACTGGGCTTTGATTCAGCGCTTGTTCTCAAAGGAAGAACACCCTTAAAGATCTACACTACTTACGTGAAGTAGTTTATGATTGTCTCACTGCGTTTATATAAGAAATACTATATTCTTCTCTTTTAAAGAAGTTGTTTTCCTCGTGGATTAGGAATATGGATTCTATGACTCTACTGATTCACAGTTAAGATATTTAGGCCAGTCTATGTTCAAACAAAAGTTGCGAAATTAACGAAAGACATACATATTTTTCAAAAAATGTGTACATAATCTTTGTATATTCTTTTTAAAATATGTTACTAAACTTTACATATTATTTTAAAAATATGTATATAATCTTATATATTCTTCAAAAAAAAAAAATATGTACCTAAGTCTTTTTTTAGTTTTTCAAAACTCAACCACCCCAAATAACAAATCGAAGTTACACTTGACTTCATATTTAGAGCTCATTATAGCATTAAAAATACCAACTTGATTATAGATAACTTCATATTTATAGACAAAAGATTAATACAGTTATTATATGATTTCAAAAAGATATGGTTATTATTATATCACTCAGGTATCGATATAGTAATCTCTTTTATTAATCTTTTTAACATATATAAGTTATTTTTTGTGAATTAGTGATATTGTATTGGAATGATGATTCTTGGAGGTTTTCCTGTACTTGGTTGGCCAGTGACTACCATGATGTTGTCATAAGGGAACTAGGCAAGAGAGATGATATGAAGTTTGGGCAAAAAACAGATCCATAAAATAATTCATTCTCCTAAATACATGAGCACATAAACATCCATTAAACAAAACATCCATCGAACAAGGGACTTCAGACACAGGAATAGAAAAATAAAGCATTATAAAAATTACCATTATGTTGTCATATGCTATTCAAGATCATTAGAATCTTCTCCTAATTCTTCTTTGAATGATATAATTTGAACCATGTATTCTGCCCATTCCTCTCGTAAATCATCAAAAATTTATGGGTTAGAGCCCGTCTTGTTCCAACCAAAGAACTACATGTATTTAAATTCAAAATAAGAATGTAATTTCATGAATTCACAAAAAATAACTCATATATGTTAAAAATGTATATTGGTAAAAGAGATTACCACATCTTTAATTAGAATTTTGATATTTGTGATGATTTCGCTCATAAAAATTATGATATAGTAACCATACATGACTCCATCATTTTGTTGTGTAACTTACAAAAAACAAGTGTACATGATTTTTCATATTCGAATATCTTTATTATTTAATAGTAAAATTAATAAAATTATTAATATTTTCTTGTACATACCATAACTTTGTGCCATATAAGCTTATGAGATTTTTTAAGGGCAATGCCCCTACTCTTGTTCCACAGCTTCCATGCCCTACCAAAGTTTAAAACGGTTAGTTTTTTATTAAATATTACAAAGAACAAAAGAAAAAAAATAGCTAGCTATAACTCTTACATTTCAACAACTTCTTTTGTATCTTTACTCAATTCTATGGAAGCTGAGTCACAGTACCAAACATGATTTCCATACAAATCAAGGATTACCAACATCCAATGATCTTGGCATTGTTCAAACCTTAGTAGCCAATGGATTATAAACTTATGATTTTTATTAAGCATTAATGCCCTATCATATAATTGTTTAGCTCTGATGCTAACATCCTTATCTTGATATTGATTGACAAATGAAGAATCATAGAGCATTACTAAATGTGATGAGTGATTATGTTGAAGTCGATAATAACATGCCCTATATAAAAGAAATATATAGAAATAATTAGATAATATAAATATAATTATATATGTTCTACATAAATGAAAGTTATTTACTGATTGAGGACTCACCTTATCCACACTTGAATTATACTTAAATCAACCATTTGATATTCAAATAGCTGTACTATACACTCAATCGATATATATGTTTGGTCGATGTCTACACCAAACATTTCTATAGGAAATGGAACAGTCCATCCATCATTTATGCTAGATGCCTTCGCAATAATAGTCATCAAAACGCCAATATTTCTGCTAAATTTTAAAGCATAATCATAATTATACTTTTTCCATGGCTTCTTCTTGAATGACTTAGTGCACGATGATTGGCCACTAGACATAGATTTACCACGAGATACTTGCTTCGTATTTCTTAAATGTGCCATATTTACTAATTCTGGTATAATAGACTAAATAAGAAGTATTATGTATGTTAGTAATAATAAAAGAATAATAATATAATAGTAATAAAAAAAAGTGTTATCTTTTAAGTAAAAAATAGTACCATGTCAAAATTTATCACAACTTGAATCGACGACCAAGCCACATATTGTCCAACCGCGTCTTAGACTGTGCTAGCATCAGAAGGCACAGGTAGTGGACACTCATGGAGCAATGGTTGATCAATTACTATTCACTAATGATTTGGCAAATATTGATTATGCATTATCTCATCATCGCTTAATTGTTGTACCGTTCCAATAGCAACAAAGTCCGTCGATGAAGGATGTTTCAACAAACATTTCATATTCTATAAAACATTTAAGCCATATATATAATAAATAAAATATATAATAAAAAATAAAAATAATAGATTATCTATATAAACTTAAAATCTTACCACAAATGATTCATCAAATAGAGGAGGACTCCCATATAGGGTAGCAATTGGAAGTACATTCTCATCAAAGCATTTATCGTGACGTGATTGATGGTAGATTGCATTGGAGAAAATGAACCACTACTTGATTGCATCTATATTCATGGCATAAAGAGAGGACCAATTGGATGACTATATCCCATACACAATATATGTTGGGCACCATGAGATTTTATAGGTGGCATGCCTGGCATGGATGGTGCCATGCCTAGCTTAGATGGTTGCATGCCTGGCATGGATGGTTTCATTCCTCGCCTGTATAGTGGTATGCTTGGAATGGATGGTTGCATGCTTGGCCAATATAGCATGGCCTGATTATAGTATGATGTCATACCTAACATGTGTTGTGATTGATATTATTTTAAAGTGGCAATCTCACTCAACATTGAGGCCTTAAAGGAGTTGAGTTCTTCTTCAATTTTACAGTACTTCTCCTTACTAGCCATCTGAGGCTTTTGTTTTGGAATGTTAAAATACTCCATATAGCTATCATATTGGCCTCCTCCCTTAACATGACTAGGATGCTCATATCCGAATGCATGATGTATGCATAAGGAATTTTCGTCAAGTTAAATTACTAATCAACTTATTTAGTTGTTCTTCTCCTCGCTTAGTCATTGGTCTTGACTTCTTCATTTTATGAGTCTTTTTTTCCATGTACAATTCAAATCGGGTAACCGGTCTACTAAATTAAGCTTCCTACATAAATTAAATAAATTTATTTACCATGACATCAACTTAAAATAAATATAAAAATATTTATAAAATTAACAAAAAATAATAATACCATTCTATATTTAACTTCTGGATTTGAAGACTTTCTAATACAGTTAGGAAGAATATTATACATTTGTATATTATGATGTTCTTCCCTAATAATTTGAAATTCATCCGTACATCTATAATCCATGAAGTCTTTCCAAACTTAAGGTGTAATCCAGGGGTGTCCTTTAGGGATTTTGTAGAGCTCTACTTCATAAAATGGTTCCAAACATGGAAACACATAATTTCTAGCCAATCTGGAAGTTTTGTATTCCTTCCACGCGTTATATGCAATCTTATAACACTGCTCTTCCAAGTGTCATTGACTTTATAATGATTCGGTAAAAACACACTACAAAAGATGATATATAATATATGTAATTAGTTATAAAATATAAGATACTTACACAATGGTTTTCCATATTTTGTACTTTTTAGCGTCATCAACCTGAGTCCAATCATTTATATTGATTGGTATACTTAACTTCACAAGTCTACCAATATAGGATTTCAATTGTTGTACATTTTCCCCTATTGGATTACCAGTAGCATCAAATAGAACGGGTACTCTATCATTTTGGTTAAGTGAAGCATCAGGTATATTCGCCCAACCCCTTATTTTCAAATGCCCCAATGGATCATTTGGATCTACAAGATCTGGTACCTTAGTATCCATGAAATATCTGCAAACAATGAAGAAATATAAATTAGTTGAAAATTTTAAGTCTATGCATATATATAAACATCCAAGAGTTATTAGAACAATATAGAACATACATTATGTTTAATTAGGTTTTTGATCGTATACATATATTCCTTCATAATCACTTTGAGTCCATGACAAAGAATCATCGTCATCAACTAGATCATCACATACATTAGGCAATTTGTTTGAGAAATGACTAATATTGGATAATGTATCAAGCATAGGGTCATCAAGCTTCATAATGGTAGAACTCTTTTTGTGAAGGCACTAACACAACATACTATATTGTGTCAATTTGATCGCTCACGTAAAATACTTGTTGTGCATGAAGTGCTAACGGGAAAGGATCATCAGTGTGACTTATCTTGGATAAATTTACAAGGAAACATCCAAAATCATCTATTTTATATCCAACATTGATAACATCTTTGACCCAATCACACAAGAATACTTTTTCATGGATGACCTCATAATCAAGTTTCCAAATTTCTTGAATTATACCATAATATGTTCTATGAGAAAGTACAAGATTACCATCTTTTGAAATGGAAAATTGCATAGTTTGTGCAACCATCTTCACACCACTATTCTGATTTACTCGAACTTTGTCCCTTACTTGAGTCGTAAACCTCGATCCATTAATTGTGAAACTATAAAATGATTTGACATCGAATTTTGGACCATATGCAATAATCCATTCTAAATTTTTTGTTATTTTATGATTAGTTTTCTTGAGTTGAACTCGAATCTATGCATATAAGAACATGAAATGTTTTTAAAGCAAAGTTTTAAAAAATTGCATAGAAGTACTAATGAATTCTTGTATGTGAAACTTACATGGTTGCGAAATCAATTAATAAGCTCTCACTTATGTTCATCATACAACCATTTTTCTCCTTTTCTTTATAACGAGGATCGATCTTCAGTAAGTTTAAATGCATTCTGTAATGTTATTAAAGATATATCAAGTAGATATCATCATTAATAGTTAAATAAAAAATAATTTTTACATAAATGGAAAGATTGAACATGTCATCACTTACTCTATGTATGGTTGTACCTCATTATTATTTACCAAAATGATTCGATGTGTTTTTCCCATCGAGTACGATCAATAAAAAATTTCTTACTTCCACTAAGCATAGGATTACCTACTTGGGTCAAGTGACGTTCTAAGAACAATTGTGCATAGGATTCTCAAGTTCAGTGTAAAACTCAGTGACCTCTTCAGTAATGTAACATTCCACCATACATCCTTCAGGTCAATTTCTATTATTTACATATCCTTTAAAGACTGCATATACCTCTCAAAAGGATACATCCACCTTAAGTAAGTAGGACCACACAGTTGAACCTCTCGAACTAAATGAACACACAAGTGAATCATTATATTGAAGAAAGAAGGAGGAAAATATTTTTCAATTAGACACAAAGTCTCTACAACATATTTCTGTAAAGAGTTTAACTTGCCAATTGATATAGATTTCTTACATATTGTCTTGAAGAATGAACAAAGACAAATTATTGATAATCGAACATGTTTTGGAAGAACTGATCTAATAGCAAATGGTAATGACTGTTACATTAAGATATGATAGTCAGGTGATTTCAATCCATATATAAAGTTTATTATCGATGATAGACACAAAATTTCTTAAGTTGGATGAGTAACCATCAGAAACTTTCACACCCGCCAAACATTTACAAGACACATCCTTCTCTTTTTTTGACATAGTATATGATATTGGTGGCAAGTATGTTCGATTCTTATCATTTTCCACCCTTGGTGCCAATTTAGGTCTTATGCCTAGTTTATTTAAATCCAATATTGCTTTAATTCCATCCTTCATTTTTCCAGGTATATTAAGTAATGTACCAATCAAGCTCTCACATACATTTTTCTCAATGTGCATGACATCTAGGATGTGACGAATGTGTATGTCTTTCCAATAAGGTAATTCCTAAATTATTGATTTTTTATTCCAATAACCATGGTCTACTAAATTAGTAACATTTTCATTTTCACCCCTTTTATTACTTGACCTCTTTCGTTTCCCTACCTTAGTGAGTATTCTTTTTTTCATCTTTCCATATCGTTTGAATGTCATACCATTCAATTGCCTTAATATCTCAACACCTCGTAAAGGTCAGGGTGTAGGATCATAATCTTCTTCACCATCAAACGGTTTCTTTTGGTATCTAAACTTGTGTCTAGATGGAAAAAATCTTCTATGTCTTCTATAAGATATATTTCTTCTATGAACAAGATAAGTTGCAGAAGTGCCATCACTACATATAGGGTACCCTATATAACCTTTTATTGCATGTCCTAATAAGTTCCCGTAGGTAGGAAAATCATTAATTGTCTATAAAAGGACCCCTCTTAAGTTAAAATGTTCTTCTTTATATGCATCGTAAACATTTACACCATCATTCCACAAATGTCTTTAAATCATCTATCAGAGGCTACAAATATATAACAATATCAACACCGGGTTGTTTCGGTCCTGAGATCAATAATGTTAACATCATGAATTTCTTTTCATACACAACCAGGAAGGAAGGTTGTATGTTACCATAATTACTGGCTAACAACTATATCTACTACTAAGGGAACTGTGTGGATTAATTTCATCAACAACAATGGCAAGACGAAGATTGTATGGATCAGATGTAAATTGAGAGGATAAATTATCTACTACTTTCCAATTTGGAGAATCACAAGGATGATGTCGCACCCCATCATCAGATCAATTATCTGAATGCCAAGTCAACATTTTTGATGTCCCTTTACTTTTAAACAACCTTTGAAAGCGAGGAATCGAAAGAAAGTACCAAAGAACCTTTACAGGAACACATTTCTTAGGTGTTGTCTCATTTGTAACATGCTTCCATCTCGATTTTTTACACAACGGACAATCATCTAATGTCTCATATTCTTTTCTATAAAGAATGCAATCATTTGGACAAGCATGAATCTTATGATATTCCGTGCCAAATCGACTAAGAGATTTCTTCACTTCATACATTGAATATGGCAATTCAATACCCTCGGAAACATATCTATTAGTAGATTTAGTAATTCTATGAATCCCTTGTCAGAAAAATCATGTTTTTCCTTCACATTGTACAAATGAACCAATCCTGACATTTTTGTGTATTTCTTGCATTTTGGATACAACAATTTTTCGGCATCTTCTAGAAGTTTTTTAAAGCTTTTGAGATCATCCTCATGTAGTTCATCTTCAACACCATGAAACATATTTTCGATCTATACATTATGATAAGATGTATGTAATCCACTCACATTCTTATTTATCTATTCTCCATGAGTATTATCAATATTTTCTCCATGATAATACCAACATTTATAATTCAAAAGAATACCACTATGGATAAAGTGATACTTAACCTCATCAACTTCATGAAATCACTCATTTTTATGTTTAACACATGGACATCGAATAATACTGATTTCATTATTACTATTTCTACAAGAAAATTCCAAGAAACTTTCAACTCCAGAAATGTAGTTATGCTCAATTCTACACATTGACATCCAAGATTTGTCCATTTTCTATTAATGACATTAAGCATATTAAATATGTATCCAATCAATATATTTCAGGTATTATTATATATGAATTCTCTAATTATTAGAATATATACCAAAACATACATAATACAAAAAATTATAATTTTAAAATTGTATTACTTTTACTAAATAAAATATAATTATTTATATGTAAATAAATTTATCCACGTACGAAAATTAATAATAATAATAAAGTTTGCATGACATTATTGAAACTAGCTAATATAAAAGTCTCTTTCTTCTTCCAAAAGGCAAGAAAAGCACATTATTATTTATATTGGAGCAAAAATGCCTAGAAAATCCACTCTTTAAAGTAGAGACAACAATTATGAAATTTTTTGTCATTCATTGCAAATTTTTACTACATAAGAAGTAGGGTATTTAGTTTGGTAGCTTTTCATTTATCTTCATAATGCATAGTAACTATTCTAGTCCCTGAAACCCACGACATCCATATATTATTTCCCTTAACCCACCTAAAAAATCAGCTAAATAAATAATAACATGCATAATACACAAATTTATACAAAAAATAATGTGAAGTGAATAATAAGTACTTAAGATTAATATAAATACTTACAAGAGTAAATGAAGTGACAAAATGAAGGAAAAGAAGAAAAAACGGTGTTTTGTAAGTGAGAAAATGAGTATAATTTTTTTGAGTATTTTGCTCAAAAAATAAGTGATCTGGAAGATAATATGGAGAGGAAGAAAACCCACTAAACAACGCTAAAATTGGTACTGGTAGGTAGCCAAAAAATAAAAAAAATGTATTGTGTAATTTCAATTTTAAAAACTGTTAAAATAAAAAATTAATATGTAATTTTGCATAGCGTTGGTTGACGTGTTAAACCGACGCTACACATAAGACGTAGCGTCAGTTCTATGTGTCAATTGATGCTATTCATGTGTGTAGCATCGGTTGACACGTAGAACCGACGCTACGTCCTATGTGTAGCATCGGTTCAATACATCAGTCGATGCTACAAACACGTTTGTTTTTTATCGAACCAACTTTAAATTCATTATAAATCGGTTTTCTCTAAAAACCGACTTCAAATCTCGACTTAAATGTCACATTTTGTAGTAGTGATACTGGTCCATTTATGGTGAAACAAGTTTTTCACAACGATGATATTGACATTGGGGATCCAACTAATGGGAGAATTTTTAAAGTTAATGGACAATAGTTTAATACTTATGTAGATAGAGTAGATCATTCTATGTGTATTAAGGAGATTCATTTTGTGACTCTAATCTACCAACATTGATGAGGTTTTATTTTTGGTACATTAGTTTATTTCTTTTTTGTTATTTTATTTATTTCTAGTTTATGTTATTTTCAGGTTTTATTTTTCAGTACATTGGTCTATTTCTTTTCTATTATTTTATTTATTTTTAGTTTATGTTATTTTTTGTTATTTCTTATTTTTTTTTGTCTCTAGGTGATACACTTGGAAGCAATTTTCATACGAAATTTCATGGCTTAGGTGCCCTCTATCCCATACTTTTTTATTTCATATTTAATTTTGAGACATTGAGAATACTGTCAAATTTAGGTTGGGGGTGGTAGCACTTCATGCATAATTTTATGCACATTTTTTATATGCATTTATTCTCGTTATTCAAGTTAAAAGAATGATTTAAAAAATGCTTAGATCTTAGTACTTTTACAAAAATAAGTTTGCATTACATGTTTGAAATGCTCAGATGAAAATATTTGTACTATTGTCTAAGTATTAAGTTCAAATTGTTTGGTTTGAATCACCTTTTCTATTTTAATTATTAAATAATAACTTTGAAAATATTTTATGCACGTTACCAAGCTTTGTGGTAAGATGGATACTCAATATATATAGCCCAAAGAATTTTCATGTCTAAACGTATATTTTTATGATCTCACATATCTTTGTGAATAAGTGAAGAGAATTGAGAAAACAACTTTTGAATTTACATTGATGTTCTGAATTGGTTATTTGGTGTTTAAAATATCATTTATTGGTTTGTAGAATGAATTGGTTGAAAAGTTAAAGGATGATATTAGTTAAAAAATAAGACATATTTTTTTGTGAGAAAATGTTATAGTAATTATGCTTGATCTTTTCTTTGTATTCTCCTGGTAGTATTCTTTGCATTAAAAAAAAGAGGAAAAAAAATAAAAAAAAAATTTGTTATTCTATTTAATAAAGTTTATATTATTTGTCTTAGATGATAAAAACTTTTCATTGATTCTTAGTTTGTAGGGAGCAGTTTTTCTCATTAAGCTCTAATTATATTGTGTTTTCATATAAACTAATTGAAATCCTAAAATTAGTTTGTGATAACACTAATTTATTAGAGTAATATTAGGTTTTATTTTTTAAAATGTTTTGGTTTCTTGAGTAGAGTTACATATTGTGCTTAAGAGGATATTGATTGTACTTTTTTAGAAATAATCGAACTCTTTGATATTAAATCTGAATTTATCTTGTATTTCGTTAAAAAGATTTATATTTTGAAGTTCACTAAGGTTTGCTATAGATTTACTGTAGCAAATGTGGCTAGAAATTCAGTACCAAGGAACTAAAAAAGTAAAAACAAATGACTGCTGGACTTAGGTTAGCAAAAGGACAAACAAGGATAGTTGAAAACACATTTTCTAAGTGTCAAACTTGGAAGTTAGCACAAGAATCTTGTCTCAAAAGTAAACCTATGACCAACATATAAATAGAGCATTTATTCTTCTTCATGCTAGCTAGACAAAAAGGCAGGGGTTGGACACACACAGAAGCTGCCTAGGGATTCGAACATTCATTTGTACTTTCTTCTTGAAGAGAGCAAAATAGAGGCTGAGAAGAATACATATTAGCCAAGGGAAGCAAGAGAGTATAAGATTTTAGGCTTCATTTACACGTACATTAGTGGAGAAGAGGATTTGTGTAGTTTTCCTTTCTCTCTCTTTCTAATTTTCATACTTTATAAACTCGGATTTAGACATAGATTTTGGCATTTTTGAATTTGCATTTGATTTTATGAACACAAGGAGCTAAATATCTCTTGGCTGGGATTGTAGATGGACAAGATAATTTAGTTTTTGTTTTTATTTATAAAAATATGTGGTATGTTTTCGTAAAATGGTGCTAGTGATAAGAAATGTTGAATTTTAAGTAATATACTTTCCTAACTTTATATCAATATTTGTTTATTTGTTTGTCTCAAAGAAAAATACCTATCTCTTGAATGCTTTTTGTTTTCCAATTCTATGAGTGAAATTTATAGTCCTTAAAAATAATTTATTCCTAAAGATATAGAGTTGAGGCATTTATATGAACAAATTCTTAAGGTTATATGTACAGTAGTTAGTGGTAAGAAGGTTTTGGCTTAATTCATATACACATATTTGGAAGTTATAATTTAAATAATCTATATAGTAGCGATAATCCTAAACTAACTTTTTGTTTAAAATACTTAGGTTATTTTTTTAGATTTTTATTTGGACAAATTATCATGTTTTTTTTCTTATTTACGCTTCAATTGTTAGGAACTAGCAATAAGTTAATTGAAGGTTGTGATAATAGCATAAAAATGCATCCCTAAAATATATAAATTAATTGATATTTATGATTCAAAGAGTTTAAAATTAATATTTATCTATATTAATTCAATAAATATTGAATTATATTAATTATGATTATTTTATCCTTATAGGAGCAACAAAATCATCAAAAAAATATCAAAAAAATCAAAATTTAAATTTTGAAACATGTCTCGACAAGATTTTATAAATAATTTGCTAGTTTTTTTATCATAACTTTTGATTCTGATATTCAAATAAGAGATTTTTCTATAATTTCATATATTTAAAGAAGAATATCTAAATCGAATTATTTCAAGCCTAAAAATAAGCTTAAATTCGAAATATATGACATTTGAATGTTTGATAGTAATTCTAATATATATTTTTATATAGTGCTCCAAATTAGATAATTCTTAGTCTCGTAGAAAGACAAGAGATTTATTTACAATTCTTGTTTTGAAAATATTTTCAAGTCAATTATCTTCAAAGAGAAAATAACTTGATATTTTCAGGATTCATTAAATCTTCATACTTTAATACTATAAATAGAAGGGACATTCAATAGTTTGAAGCATCATAAAATTCAAAGAGCTCTTATTTTATTCTCTCTATAATTTATGGAAATGATTTGGAAGCTAAGTCGAAGCTAATGCAACGCTAGAGAGGAGTTAAATTGTGTAGTTTTTTTTATTTCTTTCTTTAACTATTATAAATGCTTTCTACATTATAATTTTGTTTTGAAAAGTTATTTTGTTCATCCTTTGTTATATTCAATATACTATATTCTTCAATTTCATAAAAATTCAATCATGTTTTTTTATGCTCTAACTCTTAGTTTATAATTATTATATTTATTTTATAAGTTAATATTTTATTGGGATATTATCATTTTGATATATTGTCGATCTTAGATAGCTTATAAAAATAAATCTAGTTTGTTCTTCAATAAAAATATTTTCTCAAAATCAATAAATTATTTTTTATTATTGATCTTCAACTTTATATCTTCCAATTGTTTGTTTGGGATGTGAAGCAAATAATTAAGTAAGAAGTAAGAATCAAAGTTGACAATATTAAAACTAAACTATTATGTGAATCTAGAAGCCTTGATATTTAGTATTGACTTCCTTTTCTTTCAAAATTCTTATATTTAATTCTTATTATTTTTCTTTATTTCTCAATTATCACCTTTTTATTTATTATTCTGGGATACCCTTTCTGTTATTTATGCTTTTTTATGTAGTCGATATCTAAACCTATACTACAACGAAAATTTAACTAAGGGTTATAATTTTGAGTGTGATCAATCAACAATAAAAATGTCCCTAATAGGACAACACAACAACAAACACCCAACATTGTAAACTATATGCAATCTAAGATAGTGATAGAGTGTACTAAGAAAATATGAAATTGTGCCTAAGTGATACTAAGCCACCATTTAGGCATCTTTGCACACAAGAATCTCGAGCACTAAAATGATATGACTCAAAGTGATTCAGACTTGAAGGAAATATTTCTAGTTTATGGGATAAATCACCATGGTCTTTTGATTGTTCTCTCATTGTGCTCAAGTATTATAAAAAGGGGATTATGGCTTCTGAGGTTAGCTTGCATGCTTTGGGTATAGGTGATGTGTGCACCCCCTAAGATTGTGACTGAAGGTGCAATAGGGAAAATTGGTCTTCATAGTGGTCAGGTTTTGAAGATTTCTATTGTTGAATGTAACGGTTATTGGATAGCTTTATGCAAATTAGAGTTCTGATTAACAAACTAAGTCATTCCTTTCAGGCATGCAGATTGATAATGGAAGATTGGGTCCCCTATGGATTGACTTCAGGTATGAATGCTTGCTGCTAATTCACTTTTATTGTACAGTTCCAAGCCATGATAGAGTTATCTTCGTCGGTATGCGATGGAAAACCATGTTGCTATGTTTAGTTTATGGATGAAGATAGATGAAAGTGTTATAACTTATGGGTTTTTCAAAAGTTTGTTTTTAGAGAGAATGAGTGACTTGAATAATACAATGGCATGCTCTAGTGAGATAGGTGGAGTAAATGATCCTAAGATGAAGGTTAAAGAAGCTCATGTGAAGATGATTAATGTTGATGATGGACGTACGAAAACGAAAGGGGATGATAAAAATATTGTTAAGGTGGGCCTAGTAAATATGGGCTGTAGATTGGTGGGTAAGTGTTAGACCTTCTTTATCTAGGCCTATATGTCACGACCCTAGACTTCAACTAGCAATCGTGCAGCACTTAGCACGGTCCGTTGCACTAAGCCTGCCTTCCTACTCAAACAAAATACTCTAAAGAGACTAGAAAGAGACTTAGAGATTGAGAGGATTCAAGAGCAAAGATAGAACACAAGAGAGTTTGTAAAGAATGCCTTGTATTGCTCTTAGAGAGGTTATCTTACAATTTCCCAAGGATCCCTAGGATTCCAAGGATTTCAAGAATTTTCAAGGATGATTACAAATGAAGACCAATAGGTCTATTTATAGTGTGACACCAAGCTTAAGATTATGCCACAAGCCTCTAGATTCTTCTATGTCTAGAATGTACAAGAATATAGTTCTAGTTTTATCTACAATGTGCCACAAGGTTCTAGGACCTTATAGTTAATCTAGCCAACTCTAGAGTCATTTAGGATTGTCTAGTTCCTTTATGAAGTTCTAGGATGTTCTGAAATCTTCTAGAGACTTATACATCCTTCATGAACCATCCAACACGTTCTAGAATATTCCAACCCCCTTTTAGCACCTTCCAGTACATGCTAGTATACTCTGGAACATTCTAGAGTCTTCAAGGCTTGAGTTGAGTCCATCCAACTCTAGCTCCCTCTAGACATCTCTAGGCTACTTTAAAACTTTCCCATGTAGTAACTTCTAAAAAATTCTAAACCCTTTAAGCAAGCACCATTTCTTTGGATTTTAAGGGACAATTTGAGCGAGACGTAACATATAGCTATGGATCTAAGGGTGGATTTAAGGGGATACTAGAGCTATGTGCCTAGAAAAGATGCTGGTAGGTCTCCAAGCTATGGCTTCTAAATTCAATAAGAGGTGATAAAGAGCAGGATATCCTGAATAATAAAATAAATTATAATGAAAGTTTTTCCAATCTTAGAGTCTAGTTTTGATCAAGTGATTGTGATGAAAGATGGTCCGGAAAAAGGAATACTAACCATAAGCTTTCTTCAATTGAAAAGGTTTCGTATGAGCCAGATCCATAAACACGTTGCATATCTTGTTAGTTTTAAGAATATACTATTAATTTTTATATGAAAATGGACCCTTCGTATACAAATAAATACATACATGTCAAATAAAAAATGAAAAGATTTTATGCCTTATACATGAACCTAGTGCTTGTAAAAGTTTCTCCTAAATCCGTAGACATGTAGTGTACCTTGGTAGTTCCAAAGGTGTGAAGGAGAAGTTTGCTATGAAGGGAGTGATAAGAAGTTTAGGAGTTTGTGTTAGCACATCTAATGGTGGGTTTAAATGTCCTAATTTGAAGAAAAAAAAGAAAAAAATATATGCTGATTCAGAAGTTTCTTGAAATGTTAATAGTGTGAGTGTTATGCTGGTTAAGTCTAAGAAGGATGTTAGTGGGTATATATGCTACTTCAAAATGTGTCAGGTGCATTGGATCGATCCCGTCATGAGTCATGAAGATATGTAGTTAGAATTCACATGAGCTTAGGAATCCTAGGGAATTCAGAGAACTTCATAGAATAGGGAAGAATCAAGGCCCCATCTTCTCTTCTTGATGAAGACCATAGTACAAAATAACAGTATTGATGGGTTTAGAAGAGGTTTGGATTTTTTTGGAGTGAAAAACATAGACATAATCATGTATTTTCTCTCTTTTAAATTATACACCAAATTTCTCTACATCTCGCCATCCTCGCCATTAGGTTAGATTATGTCTATGTTTTTCACTCCGTTATTGCTGTATGACATAGAAAAAATTGATTATTGACAATATATCAAAATACATTCTATTATCTTTCAAGATGCGTATGAGGGTAACCTTCATTTCTTTGGAGTGCATCACTGTCATGAGCAATTGAGTGTTGTATAAAGTATGCTTTTGAATTGGGTATATCCTTATAGGAAATATTTGAGTATAGTAGATGTTTATAAGTAATTTTAGAATACGTATATAAATAATTACTTCTCTTAGACATATCAAATCTTGGATTTTTTAATTGAGAGATAGACATCAAGAATTCTAACGAGTTTTCTATTCTTATTTGCTCATTAATCTCCAATACTTGTATCTAGTAGAATTGAAACTAGGAATTTCATTTGCAATGCATGTGTTAAAACTGCATCTGCTATTCATATATCTGGTACAAAATTAAATGTTTTCATAGTGCTTCATAATCTTTGAAAACTTGCATCAAAAGCTTGATAAATATCATCCTTGAGAAACTTAGTGAATAGTCTGTAAATAGAAATCTTAGCCTTTAGCAATGTAGTATTGACATGACTACACTTGTAATCTATTTGATCATGTTCTGGGTAGCCATATTTTCTAGTTTAGTAAAAAAAAAGTTTCATCCTTAACTGGAGAGTCTTGTTAGGCTATTAAGTTTCCTTTGGTGACTGTTACATGTTTAAGCATTGGTCTTAATTGTTGATTTATTGATGATGAACTATTCCTTCAATTCTGTTATGGTATGATTGTAGTAGTAGTAGTAGTAAGTATATATATAGCTTTCCTGGCCAAAGATTAGCTTGACATTTCATAATTGAAGTGGTTAACAGAATATGGACTACCTTGTGCTTAGTTGTAGCCAATTGTGTGAACCATTTGGCTTACCTATAAAAATATTTTGAATGATTACGTAGGGAACAATGTTTTCTCATGCCTAGTGTAAGTTTATAAGATATGGACCAAATTAACCTAGAGGGGGATGAATAGGTTATTTTTAATTTTTACCAATTTATAATTTAATAACCTAAACAAAGAGGTCAAGCATGCAATCATGCATAAAAATAAAGTGCCGAAATAAAAAATAACACACGATATTTTTAGGTAAAAACAACCTAAGACACAACCATGAACTAAAAGGAAAACCACTAGTCCACTATACCACTTAATCTTTTATAATGAAATCAAATATTCAAGTACAAACTCTATTTTATGCTACCCTTCCTAAGATATTATTCCAGTGTATTTTACTTACCAGCCCTTGCTCTGTTTTCCCAGTTTCTAAAATTAGCGTGAGCTATTTCTAGACCGACATTCCAATAAGCATTCCATCAATCAGATACATTATCGAATTAACTGCAAAATGGTTAGTACAAAAAACACAAGTGCCTGTCTATATACTAGGATGGATTTAACAATGAATAATCCTAACTAGATGATTCGAAACATATGTCACTTAAATCAAATCAACTAGAAAATCCCTAGAGCAAAAAGATTAAGGATAAATTCAGTAAAAATAACTTCTTTAAAATTTAATAATTAAATCAAATAATTATGATCACATAAAATTATCTAAACTAAATATGTAAAAATCTAATAAAAAAGAAATTATATAAAGATAAAACACATCAAATAAATTTATAAATAAATATCTCTAATATAAAATCAATATAATATTAATTAATCTATTTCATACATTGTTATTCAATCTATTTTGGAAGAACTGCCACCATTATTGATTGCTTTTCTTTTACTTTTGATTCAATCATTAACTGCCCCATTGATTAATATATATATTAATTATCAAAATTTCATGCGGCCATTCTTATTTCTGTGTTTTTTTGGGAAGCTTATTCTTTTTTAATACACACCCTAATTCAACCCTAATTTATCTATCTATATATATACATAATAATAATGACCTAATAGTATTATAGTTAAATATATTTTGGACTTAATTTTTTAAAACCAATAAAAAACCTTAATATTATAAAAAAATTATTTTTTAAAATACATCTTAAAAATATTAAGACACATCTAAAAAAATATTTAAGCACATTTATTTAAAAAATAACTAATTGATAATTTTATAAATTGATTCAAGTTTAAATAAATATTTTAGTACAAAAAATAATTTAAGATTTATGAGCATATGCTATTAAATGTATAAATGCAATCTTATGTGTCGTAGTTATCAAAGATATACTTGAAGTAAGATTATCTGGAACTCGAGTATTTGTTTGACTTTTCTTGATAGACTTGATAGGAGACCTAAAAATAAATTTATAGGTAAATATTTTGTCCACAAAAGAACCAACACTCATAATCCTTACAATCTCCCTCTTTGGCATTTTCGTGTGGCAAAACCTCTCGCTCACTAAATGACCCTTATAAAAATAAGATAAAAATACAATGATGTCCCAAACTCTATAGTAGAACTATCTTATGGTCAAGTTAATCCATCTTCGTTGCAACTTGAAAAACTTGTAAGTAATTGAAATGACATAAACAAAGCATAAAACAATTTAGCTTAAAAGCCTCATTGTACATTAGTTTAGTTTACATAGAAATAAGTGAAGCATAAAGAATAGTTATGTAGTATGCATTCATACCAATCAAGCTTAACTAAGTATGTTCTCCCCTTATATGCATAACAAAATAAAACATGGAAGTAAAACATATTATTCTCTCTCTCCTTTTTTTGACATACGAGAAGGACAAAGCATTAGGCAAAACAATTAAGCTAAACTCCTCCTAAAGATATAGCAACGTAAAAGCAGAGTAATGCAGAAGTGCAATATGCTTTAAACCCTCCTTAAGTTCTATGACTCTCTAACTTAGAAACCAATTAAAAATGTAATAAAGAAAAAATGTAAATGAAAAAAATATGATTATTATTTATATTAAATTTGTATAAATATCTACATAAGATATTAAACTCATTTAATTACAAACGAGCGTACAACTAATTGAGAACTCATCATTTTTTAACTCAAATTTTGATTATTTATCATATAAATAAACAGTACAAGAGGTAAACAAGCACACTTTGCACATATAATGACATATTGATATTTACTCAATGTAATGTATATGTTTAAACTCCACAAATATGTCAATTAACTCATTTATGATCTATCAAGAAAGACTCAAAAGAAAAAAATATCACCTATCATATAAAATTATAATCTTGTCTTTAATCTCACAAAATAAAATATATCTACTAAAAGAGGACTTAATTTTTTTCTTTATTTTATAAATGAGGTAAATGATATTATTTTTTTTAACGTCTATTGGCTCTTTATTTTTGTGCATTCCAAGTAGAAGATTTATAAGCAATCAATTTTTATATAATCTTTCCTTTTTTTTTGCACAATCAATAAACTTAGCATGATAACTTTCACACTAGTTTTGAGGTAGCCCTCTCCACTCACTACGGTAGCTTCACATATCACAGTAGGTAGCCCTCTCAATACTAGGTGCCTCCATATGGTAAAATTTTAGTAAGTAAAAAATAGAACTCAACACAATTTTACACGCAAGATTAGTTCAAGTACTAGAGTCTTTCAAGAGAATTCACAAAATTCAAGCATAACATATATGTGTGTTTGTGAGAGTGTGAATAAGATCATGTCAACATCGATCATCACATATACAAGAATATGTGTGTGCATAAGTCAAAATTGTAGAATAATTTATACAATAAATATCAAAATGAGTTGAGTCACTAAAAATGAGGTTATTTATATGTAAGTATTAAATAAGTCCAATAACGTGTTGGGAAGATAAGGATTCTAATTCTATATTTTTTTGTTTAATTAATAAATAAGATAAAGACATTAAAGATTTCTCACATAGGGTCATTTAAGCACTCTAACAAAAATACCTAGATGAAGGAATAAAAGACGGTGAGGTGACCAAAAAAAACACCCTTTCATAACCCACATTTTCTTGCATTTTGGTTTCGCTATATCATTGGGTTGGGACTCAACAAACATAGGTTTCATAGGCATGTTCTTCGATTTAGCTATATTTTTCTCATTCATCCCAAATGAAGATGCAATATGCATATTAGGATGATGATAATGAGTCCTAGCATTAAAAGTACTGAATTTTTCTTACTTTTTTGAACCTAAGACTTCATGCTTCCTTGTAGAATTTATGAACAAGTTATTATAATTTTCATTCATCCTTGAATGTGATGTAGCATGCATAGATGAATGATGCTTATGGGTCCTACTATGTGAAGCATGGAAAGAATGATTAAGTTCAGCAACATTCATCAAAAATCTACATTTTGGTCTTATATGACCTTTCCTACCACAATAATGACAGATAGACACAAATTTAACCACTTTTTCTACCACAGGTGCAATAGTTCTTTGTGCATAAGTAGTAACAGTAGGAGTAGAGTTTAAGGGCCTTACAAATGTGGTCTTTAATGTTGAAGGTGTTGATTGTTCATCTATATATCCAAGACCTCTCTTATGTCCATGTAGCTTTCCATAGTCTAGAACTTTGGTCAGTTTTTTAGCACCTATGGTCAAATTTCATGAAGGCATGATAGTTAGTGTAATCATCTTCTGAGTTACTAGCATTATCCTTCTCACTTTCCGTGTCACTAAGTGTAGCACATTCTACAAAAATATGACCAAATCCCCCATAAGTAAAGCACTAAGGACTAGTGGGCTTACTTTTCTTACCATCAAGGCTAGGAGGCTTGATTTCCCTTGAATTTTGGTCATTCGAACAAATGGGTTGTCTCTTGTTGGATTAATTATTCTGTTGACCCTTCTTCTTCATGAAATTCTTAAATTTTTGTGCTAACAAGACTAGTGACTCATCATTCATATCATCATCACTATCAGAGATATGTTTTTTGGAGCTTTTGAATGCCACATCTTTTATTTTTCTTGGGTGGATCAAGAGAAAGCTCATAGGTTTGGATTGACCCAACAAGTTCATCAATTTTTAGTATGTTCATATTCTTGCTTTCTTTTATAGCTGTAACTTTCATCTTGTAGTCTACTATTAAAGAGCTTAGGAGTTTGTGTACTTGAATAAGTTGTGGAATTTTCTCACCAAGGTTAGAGTAAGCATTAGTGATATAACCAAAGTGAGTATAAAATTGACCAAAAGTTTTAGTGTTGGTCTTTTTAATGGAATCAAACTAAGATGTTAGCAATCTCAATTTTTTTGTTTCATTTGGGAGGTTCCCTCATAAGTAAGAACCAGTGCATTCCATGCATCTTTAGGAGTCTCACAATTGGAGATATGACGAAACTCATCCATCAACACTGCAACAAATATTGAGCTTAGACCTTTTTGGTTTGCCCCACTAAGGGTGCGTTCTTCAGTGGTCCAATATTTTCTTGGCTTTAAGGTTGTTACACCATCTTTTGTTGCTGAAGGTGGTTCCTAACCATTAAGAATAGCATCCCATACTTTTTAATCTTGTTTGAGAAAGGCTTGCATACAAGCCTTCTAGTAAGGGTAATTAAACCCATCAAAGAGTGGGGGTCTAACAGATGACCCACCTTCTTTCATTTGGCCCATAAGTAGGAGTGTGTGTCCTAGGATCAAACTCACTAAGTGTGTCTAGTGTTGGCTTTGATACCGATTAAAAGTTTATAAGATATGAACCTAATTAACATATAGAGGGTGAATAGGTTACTTTTCATTTTTACCAATTGATAATTTAATAACCTAAACAAAACGGTTAGACATGCAATCATGTGTAAAAATAAAATACGGAAATAAAAGAATAACATAAGATATTTTTAGGTGAAAACAACCTAGGCCATAACCATACATAAGAGGAAAACCACTGGTCTACCAGACCACCTAACTTTTCGTTATGAAAATCAAATGTTCAAGTGCAAACTTGGTCTTATGTTACCCTCCTAAGGATACTTCCCCAATGTACTTTACTTATGAGCTCTTGCTCTGTTTTCATAGTTTCTAAAATTAGTGTGAGCGGTTTCCAGACCAACGTTCCAATAAGCTTCTTGCTAATCATATACGTTCCCAAATTAACTTCAAAATAGTTAGCACAAAAAAAATGTCAGTGCTCGTGTATGTTCTAGGATGGATTTAACAATAAATAATTATCAATAAATGATTCAAAACATATATCACTTAAATTAAATCAACTAGAAAATCATAGAGCAAAAAGATTAAGTACAAATTTAATAAAAATAAATTCTTTGAAATTTAATAATCAAATCAAGTAATTATGATCACATAAAATTATCTAATTTGAACATATAAAACTCTAATAGAAAAGAAGTCATATAAAGATAAAACATATCAAATAAATTTATTAATAAATATCTCTAATATGACATCAATATAATATTAATTAATCTATTTAATACCTTGTTATTCAATTTTGCTTTTTTTTATGCAATTGCCGTATACTCAACCTTTTTTTTATCCTTTTGATTCTATCATCAACTGCCCCATTATTGATTAATTTATATATTAATTATCAAAATTTCCTGCCGTCATTTTTCTTTGTGTGTTCTGTTTGTTTTTTTATTTGTTTTTTAGCAGCAGCTCCTTCAAGGTTTTTTTTTTCAGCTTATTCTTTTTCAGCCCACACCCTAATTCAACCCTAATGTATCTATAGATAGTAATAATGACATAATAATATTAATGTTAAATATATTTTGAGCTTAATTTTTCAAAATACATAAAAAAATTTAATATTATAAAAAAATTATTTTTTAGAACACTTCTTAAAAATTTTAAAACACATCTAAAAAACTATTTAAATACATCTATATAAGAGATAACTAATTGATAATTTTATAAATTGTTTAAGTTTAAATAAATATTTTAGCGCAAAAAATAATTTTAGATTTATGAGCATGTGCTATTAAATGTATAAGTACAATCTTATGTATCGTAGTTATCAAAGATATACATGAAGTACAATTATCTGAAACTCGAGAATTTGTTCGGTTTTTTTTAATAGACTTGATAACATGCCTAAAAATATTTACAGGTAAATATTTTTCAACGAAAATAACAACACTCATAATCCTTACACCTAGAATTTGGTGACTTTCTCTTACCATCTATCATATGTATATATCGTTCCCTACCTAATATGAAAGTTTCATGTGTACTTTAATTTAGGATGCCTTGGAGTTCTTACACTTTCTTGATCAAGTTGAACATGCTAATGCTAGGAAACTTAAATTGGACCCTGCAAGATGTTTCAAATTTTGTATCGAAGATCGTATTTTGTGTTCATCGGAAAAAGTTGCTTACAATAGAAGGCTTGACTACATCTTTTCTTTAAATATCCTGCTTAAAGAAGCTAAAAATAAAGGTTAGCTTATTAGGTTAATATTACTTTTTATTCATTCATATCATAATTGATATTCTTATGATTCTTTTATGAGAGTTTAGAAGAACTTGAAACATTTCAAAAACTAAAAGCATGAAGAATCTCGAAAGGGAAGGAAGTGTAAGTTCCAATAACTATATAATGATATTACACTTTACTGCCCAAAAAGGTATTTAATTACGCATACATTGGTTCTAGATTTAGCGACGAGGTTGTGCATCTAAGGGTGCCTCTAGAAGCATGCCTTGCAAGATTTTCATCACTAGAGATACATCACTTTTATAGCACTACATTGAAGGCTAAAACAACAGCTATCAACTAAGATTCTATAATTCATCAATATTATCAATTGATGTTTCCATTTTGGTCTTATCCATAGATGCAAATTTATCTTTCTCATTTTGAATATAGTATATTAGTGATGGAAAGTAAGTAACTAATTGAAACTATTTATGCCTCTAGTTTGAAATTGTCCCCTATACTATGAACAGGGGTTTCACATTTACTAACCATGTGCTTTTTTATTGATTTAACATTTAAACATTCGATGATTAGCTCTAACGTGAAGAAGTTGAGTTTTATAATTGTTGTACCTATGACCAGCAAGTACACGATATCACTTTTAGCTCTGGTTGATGTGGAAATTTTTAACCTTATAACAGGAAATGCGATATCATTGGAATTACAATTTATCATTGTCATAGCAATATTGGTAGCATTCTTTCTAAAAATGGAACTGATGTAGCATTCTTTTCCCTACCATTTACGTATGAGATTGGTGGAAAAAAGTAGTCATTATTTGAAATTAGTTGATTTCTTGGTCAATCAATTTTGCAATAGACATAAGGTTGTTTTCATATATTTTTCTCTAGTTGTTTCAATAAACATTGAGATGATTACAGACATGGATATTGTTGGTCAAAGAGAAGCTACATGCTACTATATCAAAGTGTTTGGAAAACCTGTCATTTTCTAACCTCTACAAGTCTAATAGTTATCAATTGTGCAGAAAATTGAGATGGCAACATGATAGGACTTAAAAACAGAATTAGTTTAACATAATTTTTCTTGTTCTCTTCCTTTCTTTTTGTAGGTGTATGCATAGTCAACACTATTTATTATATGAATAGTCAACACTCTATAAAGGTATCATAGTTAACATTGTTTCTTATATGCATTTTCAACCCTTCACAGTTTCAAGATTTTGTAGGTAATTTTCATCGATCAATACAATTCTGAGCTAATGGTCTTGTTATCTTATTCTAGGTTAGAATGATGAGATTTCTCTCTTTTACTTTTACATTTTTTTTTTGCTATTTTAATCTGTTAGGATTCGTTTGAGGATGACAAGTCAAAACCTTTAATGATATTGTGTGGAAGCTTAGATCGGAAAGAGATACATATGATGATCTCCACCTTGAGTATAAAGCAAATGAAAAGTCCACTTTAGAGGCCCTAATATTCCAATTAAAGATAAAGTTGGGCTTGAAGCTTGTTCATTTGTAATATTAATTTCTGGGAGCAAGCCTTAGAGTCATAGATGAGTTTAAGTTGAAGCTACACAGGAGTATGTTTTTGGTTCTATACTTCTAGCATAAAAGCATGTAAAATGCAGTAGAGTATGCTTGTGTTACTTTCCTTTTACGTCTTAACCAGCATAAAAGAATGTAAGTCAACTTGTAATAGTAAGAAGTCAGCTTGTAATAGTAAGGTTATTTGTTATAGTCATTGTAAATATTAGAATTAGCTAGTAAGATTTTATTATATTTTAGTGTATAAACTTTCAAATGTAATTGCACTCTTAATTTTAATATAATATGATTTTTAATATTGTAGTTAATAAATTTATTGTATTTTATATTGACTTTAATATTGTAATTAATAATTACACTTTTATTTAAATTTATGGCCATATACATAACCTATGGCCTCAGTCTTATAAAAATTGAGGCCATAAACATACTCTATGACCTCAATCTTATTAAAACTAATGCCATAGACATACCCTCTGATCTCAATCTTATAAAAATCGAGGTTATAGGGTATGTTTATCGCCTTGGTTTCTATAAGGCCCAAGCCATAGGGTATGTCTATGGCCTCAGTTAAAACCCAAGACCATAAGTAATAGTCTATGGTCTCTCTCAATTAGACCTTGGTTTTTATGACTGTGGTCATAGACCTACAATCACAATTAAAAACCAAGGCCATATATCAATATTGTAGTAGTGTAAGAATATATTTATACTCTTATCTTCTACCCTAACAAGTGACTATCAATTTATGTGATATATCTTTCTTAATTAATTAATGTTTCCTTGAATGGACTAATATATTCCTAGTTAAGTTTTAAACTTTCAATACTAAACACAACGAGAATTTGTGCACTAATGAGGTGCCTAAGAACTCTATTACTAAGGAAGTACCTCCTATAAGTAAGCTTAAGGAAAATGTAGATGATACTCTAAATGGATGCCAAGGTAGCTTAAGGGTTATGTTCAAAAATGAGTTTGGGAAAGTAGTGTTTTCTTATGCTACTCCTTTTAAACCGATTTTATCTATATTAATGATAGAATTTCAATCGCTCTGCCTTGTTGTTAATTGTGCTAAGAATAGAACACTTATAAATGTTCTTTGTGAGATTGATTCTTTATAGTCTATTTTCACAATTAACAAGGTAGGTTAATTCCTTGCCTTTGATGGTATCTTGGTAGAGGATATTTGGAGTAATATGAGCTATATTAATCTACATGTTTAATTTTAGAGAAGGGGTGCTAATACAGTAGCTCATAATTAAGGTTGTTGGGTTAACATTGGGGCTAACTAATGTTTTTCTTAGATTGGGATGCTCCCCTAAGTATTTGGGATGCTATTTTTAAAGATGTACCTCAGATTGACTCCATAAGGATTGTGTTTTGTAAGTCTCATTATACTTATATTTTTGTGTTGGCTTCTCATGTATAAAATACGGTGTCTATTTTATTTTACTTAATATACTTGTCTTCCTTTGTATAAGGTTGGTTACTGCATATTAGTAATTCACACACATATATCTAGGTATAATTTGTATGCAAGCATGTTTACACATACCAAGGGTTTATTTTCATAGTATGCATGCTAAGTGGAGTGTTGGTGTTTGACGAGCGAACGTGTGAGAAAACCAACATTTTCAGTTGTTGGTTTTAGCATGTTTCAAGTGTGGATATTTTGTATATAGTACTCGATATTTTTGGAAACAAAAAAATACAACCTTTTAGCACTTCACCAATACCCTTGCCAGCACACCTGGCGAGATGTCTGATAAGGTGTTTGGCAAGATGGATGACAAGATGTGCATTCTAGGCCCTATAAATACCCCACTCATTTCTCTTTTCTTCACTCACATTTTTAGTGTCAAAACTTTGCCAAAATTTATACTTATATTTTTATCTATTTTAGAAATCATTTTAGTGAGATCATATTTTAGTATGAGTCGTTTAGTGAGCTTAGTGATCAAATCTTTATATATGTGAGTACGTTTTTTTATTTTGTACCTCCCATACGAGATTTGACATTAGTGTTGGACTATGTGTTCCTTGAGAGTGCGATTTTTTCATATCTAATTACTTGATCTGTGGTTTCCAATCATATCAAATTTGGTGGTATTGGCTATGGAGGAAATCTAGGTTAGTGTGTCAAACCAAGTTACTGTGAAAACAGCAACAGAATAGTAGTATTAGATAGTTTGGACGAAGGTCCTGGTTGATAAAGGTAATGGTGGTTTTACTGTCAATTAGTGTTGTAACTTGTTTACTCTTTAGTGAATTATTTATTGCTGAGTGGTTTGCCTTAAGGAACTTGAGGATGTTACCATATAGATACGATCTCTATATAGGTTGACCTTGTTATATCAAGTGTTATGCATGATCACATATTGAGCTAGTTAATATGAGTTTGTTGTGTATATGTCTCAACATATTGAAGTATAAACTCTTATTAGAAAGCATTTGTGTTTATTTTATTTTTTCTTTGACATATATATATCTATTATTCAAGTTATCAGCTTTTTGATATTATACTATCTATGATTCTGTAGCGTGATTTGTATAAGTTTTTGTGTGTACGAGTTAGAGTTGAGTCTTTTAGGAGTCTGTATCTCCTTACCTTGGTCAAAGTCCTCTATCTCACTATAGCCCATCTTCTCTGTCTTGATGTAGCTATTATGGCTCATTTGAGTACATTCATGCAGGTTGTGTTATGCACCTGAGGCACAAAGCATAAAGAAATGAATCTAGCTCAAAACGCCTATCTCGCTCTATTATATGGATGAGTCGACTGATCTTAGTAGAAACTTAAAAAAACAAACAACGAGTTCCATATACTCCCCACACTTGCATGAGTTAGAGACTATCTCCAAAATCAGTTTCCCCTCATAAATTCTTTAATTGGAGAGATGTAGTCTGATCACTATTTTGTGGGTGATATGTTGGGATTGAATTGCTTACTTTCATTTCTCTCTTTTTTTGTAGTTTTTATGTATGTGAATTTTTGTTTGTTTAGTGCTTGTATATGTCCTATTTTCTTGTTCATGCATATATCTACATTTCTCCTTGTTTCTTTGTCTTGCATAGTGCTTTAACTATTTTAATAGGTGCTATGCTTGACTATTTGACCTATTACTTACTGTTTACTTCTTCTTCGATGGCTATTTGCATGAGCATGGGATATCCTTCAATTTATAGATAATGGCAAATATATTTTTAAGAAACTTCTTAATGTTTACAAATAAATGAGCCCCAAGGAACTTAATTGTTCTTATCAATAATATTGCTTAGTGTGAATTACATAATCAAGCTAAGGACATATTTATACTCTTATATTCTACCCATAAGTGACTATTAATTTATATGATGTATCTTTCTTATATAATTAATGTTTGCTGGAATGGACTAATATACTACTGACTAAGTTTCAAACCTTTAATACTAAACACAATGAGAATTTCACACTAATGTGGTGCCTAAGAACTCTATTGCTAGGGAAGTACCTCCTCCAAGTAATTTTAAGGCTAATGTAGATGATGATGTTAAAGGATGCCAAGGTGGCTTAGGGGTTGTGTTCAAAGATGAGTTTAGGCAAGTAGTGCTTTCTTGTGCTGCTCCTCTAAAACCGGTTTTATCTATTTTGACGACAGAATTGCAATCCTACTGTCTTGTTAATTATGCTAAGAATAGAGGATTTATGAATGTTCTTTTTGAGACTAATTCTTTGTGGTCTATTTTGATGATTAACAAGGTAGGTGAATGACTTACCTTTGATGGTATCTTGGTAGAGAATATTTGGAGTAATATAAGGTATATTAATCCACATGTTTAATTTTTGAGAAGGAATGCTAATATAGTAGCTCATAATTAAGCTTATTGGATTAGTATTGGAGCTAAATAATGTTTGTTTTTAGGATTGGGATGCTATTTTTAATGATGTGCCTTGGATTGACACTATAAGAATTGTGTTTTGTAAGTCTCATTATACATGTGATTTTGTGTTGGCTTTCTATGTATAAAACATGGTATTTTTTTTTATATTACTTAATAAATTTTTCTTCCTCAATGTAAGGTAAATACTATAGATTAGTAATTCACACACGCATATAGTTAGGTACTATTTGTAATCAAGCATGTTTACACACCCTATGGGGTTAGTTTTCATAATGTGCACACGTTCAATCACTGATGCTACCACTTGTTACTTTTAGCATGTTTTGGGTGTGGATATTTTATGAATAGCATTTCAAATTTTTTTAAAAGAAAAAATATAAATTTTTTGCACCTCGCCAACACCCCAAGATAAAACAGCCCAGAATCATTGTTTTATATCTCGAAGCTTCACTACATTGATGAAGACCAAAATGCTACACCTATCAATTTTTTTTTGCTTAGAAAACTCAAAAAAATTTAGTATCTTCCTCTTTTATTTCTAAGAGCTTTTTTTTAGTAAGAGCTATTTCTAATTGATGTGTCTAAACTGAGAGCTGAGGCTTCTATTTATAGGTTTTAGAAAATGTGTGATAATTATGATAAATAATGGTTATATCTGGTTGGAAAGAGTAACAACCATTTCTGATTAGAAAAGTAATGGATATTTCTAATAAGAAAAATAATGGACATTTTCTGAGTGGAAAAGTAACGGCCAAATCTGAGTAAAAAAAGTAACGGCCATTTTCTGAGTGAAAAAGTAAGGACCATTTTTTGAGTGGAAAAATAATTTGAATCAAAAAAATATTTCCACAAAAAAAATGCCACAAAAGTGGGTACCCCTTGGGGCCCAAACCCAATAGAAATTCCTTTTCTATTTATACATCTCCTAAGTGATGTAAAATAGCAATGTGGGACAAAACTTAAAAGATTACAATTTTTTTATTAAAATTCATATTTCTAACAATCCCCCCTTGAATTTTATATAAAAATAGTTTTCATTGAGCAACCGATCAATTAAAAGTATAAGATTGTGCATAAGCAAAAGGTGTCTATCAACTTGAACCTTTGCATAGTACTGATGCTTTAGAATATACTAGAGTAACTCTTAGTTTTGAACTCTATCTCTAACCACATTACACACACAACCTTTCCAAGGTGTAGTTCAAAAATCCTGTGCTTTATGGGCATGCACATGTATCCTAGTATAATGAATGCTCTAGTAAATTTTGCCCAAAATTTACATAAGAAGTGGCCAAACTTCCACATTCACATAGGTGGGTCTATCAAAAATACTCTTGTAACTATGTACTCCATTCCACATAGAGTATAGAACTTATTAAGAGTTTAATAACTAACTCATCCTACTATATTGCTTCAGGACTTCATGCTTCTAACAATATAGAATGAGACTTCATAATAGCATGATTCATCTTATATCACTTCATGACTTGTTATTACCCATTGAACTTATTTCTTGGGATCTCCAATTTATAAGTTGGGTTACCATCACGAGTGACTCTTAATTCTAAGGACATCAGTCCCATTCCTTTTGAGGTTTTGAAAATTTTCTCTCTTGGTAATCCTTTTGTCAAAGAATTGGCCAAATTTTCATCAAAACGTACTTGATCCATTCGTACAGCTCCTATAGAGAGAAATTCTCTAACAGTACTATTCTTATGACTTATCTATCATATCTTGCCATTGTAATAATGGTTTTGAATCTTTGCAATAGCTGCAATACTATCGTAGTGTATCAAGATGGCTAGTATTAGTCTTTCCCATAAAGGGATCTCAACTAACAGACTTCTTAACCAGCCTGCTTCTTCACTAGTAGTAACTAGTGCTATCATTTCTTACTCTATCATAGAATGAGCTAATATTGTCTATTTCTTAGACTTCCAAGAAACAGATCCACTAAAAATGTTAAATATATAGTCGTTAGTTGCTTTGTAGTCTTCTGATAGAGTGTACCAATCAACATCGATGTAATCCAAGGTTCATAGTTCTCTTAAGGTATCTCATGACCCTTTCAATAGCATTCCAATGCTCTATACTAGGTCTACTAGTAAACCTACATAGTATCCCCATAGCATAAGCTATGTCTGGTCTAGTGCAATCAGTAGCATAATGAAAGCTACCAATGATGCTCACATACTCAGTTTGTCTAATACCATCTTCGGTGTTCTTGAACAACTTTCACTAGGATCATAAGAAGTACAAGCATGTTTGCATTTAAAGTAATTATATTTCTTTAAGATATTCTCAATGTAATAAGATTGATCTAGAGAAAGTCCCTTTTCAGACCTAATAATCTTTATACCAAGGATTACACTAACTTCTCTGAGATCTTTCATATCAAAGTTATCACATAACAAAGTTTACACATTATTCACAACATGAATATTTGACCCAAAAATAAGCAAGTCATCCACATATAAACATATAATAGTGCAAATGTCATTTTTTGATTTATTATAAATGCATTTGTCACTTTTATTTATTTTGAGTCCATGTGAGATAAATTGATTATTAAATTTTTCATGTCATTGCTTAGTTGCTTGTTTTAGAACATAAAAGGATTTATCTAGTTTATAAACTTTATTTTGTTGACCTAGGACAACAAAACCTTCAGGTTGGTCCATATAAATTTCTTCTTCTAAGTCATCATTTAAGAAAGTAGTTTTAACATCCATTTGGTGTACTACTAAATCATGGATAGCAGCAATATAGAAAAGTAAATGTATGGAAGTTATTCCTGTGATTGGTAAAAAGGTATCACAGAAATCTACATTTTCCCTTTGTTTATACCCTTTGACTATAAGACAAGCTTTGTACTTTTTAATAGTACCATTAGGTTTTAATTTGTTCTATAGTATCCACTTACATCCTATGGTTTTACAACTAGGAGGTAAGTCAACTAAATGCCAAGTTCTATTCTACTTAAGAGAGTCCATTTCATCATTTATGGCTTCTTCCCATAAGTTGGCATCATAAGAATATAAGGCTTCTTTAAGAGTTTGGGGATCTTCCTCTAAGGTATAAGCATAAAAATCAAACCTAGAATCCTTAGAGGTTTGAGCTTGTTTACTTTCCTAATTTCAATCTTTAATTCCTCATTTTGTTCATTACTTCTAGTTATGAGTAAACTATTAGAAGATGAACTCCTACTATCCTTCAATTTAAAGGGAAACTTATGTTCATAGAAGTCAGCATCATTTGATTCTATAACTACATGATCATTTAAGTAATAGAATTTATAAGCTTTACTATTCACAACATATCCTATGAATACACATTCATATGCTTTACCAGTAAGTTTATTTCTTTTAGGATCAGGGATCTTATCATAGACTAAACAACCCCAAGTTTTAGAATAAGTTAAGTTAGGTTTCTATTTTTCAAAATTTCATATGGTGAAATTTCACTAGTAGATTTAGGCACTATATTTAGCACATAGCAAACAGTTAATAAAAATTTTCCCCACCAATGGGAAACAACACTAGATTTTAATAAAATTACAACAATTGATTCAATAAAAGTTCTATTTTTTTCTTTTAGCTTTGCCATTCAGTTCGGAAGAATAAGGTGCAGTTTTTTCATGAATCATTCCATAAGCTGTATAAAAATCATTGAAAATATTGGAATCATATTCAGTACCTCTATCACTATGAAACCTTTTTATTTTTCTGTTAAGTCCATTTTTCAATTTCAGTTATAAATATTTTAAACATGTCAAATGCTTCACTTTTATTTTTCATTATATATACATAAGTATAATCTAAATAGTCATCAATAAAAGTAATAAAATAGTGTTTTCCATTTCTTGTTAAAGTTCCATCAAGTTCACATATGCTAGAGTGTATTAAGTCTAAAGGTTTGGATTCTCTAACTATTGACTTATGTGAAGTTTTGGTTATTTTAGCTTGGCTACAAAAGTCAAATTTTTCCAAATCACTCAAAGATAGTTTAGGAATTAGTTCTAATGTACTCATGTTCTTGATTATGCGTTTATTAATATGACAAAGTCTAGCATGCCAAATATTAAAAGAACTCAACATATAAGCAGAAGAAGAAGCTTTTTTAATTTCAATGTTCAATTTAAACATGCCATCAGTGGTGTACCTTTTCCCAACAAAAATATTATTTTTAGTTATTGTATATAAATCAACCTTTATAGTTTGAGTAAACTCAGCTTTTTTAAGAAGATAGCTCGAAACAAAGTTCTTTCTCATATCTAGAGTATGCAGGACATCCTTTAAGATGACAGTCTTTCTAGAGGTAAACTTCAATTCCACCTTATATCAGCAACTTTAATGGAGTGGGAGTTACCCAATAGCACTTTATTATCCTTAGACTGAGAATAGGACTTGAACATGTCTCGATCATAAAAAAGATGGTGAGAAGCACCAGTTTCCACCCACCATCCCTCAGATCTACCAACAAAAATTGATTTAAGATATCATAGCAATTAGTTGATCTTTGGTAAGGTTTGCCTGCAGGGTAGGACGATTCCTTTTCCAGTAGTTCCTGACCAAGTGGGTAGGTCTATTACAACTATAACATGTGAATGTGTTATTTCTTGAGGGGGTTGAGGTCTATTCTGGGGAGGATAATTTTTGTTTCTATTTTGATGGTTACGATTTTGGTTATTATTGCAATTCTGAGTTTTCATGTTTCTTCCTTTAGGTTTCAAAATTATAGAAGAGGATTTCTTATTGGTATTGTTGTTTGAGACAATGAGCACTTCATCTATTTGATCTTGTTTTCAGGCTTCTTCTTCTATTCTTATACTGATTATAAGACTTTCTAAATAAAATTCCATTGTTTTATGTCTAAGTGCATTCTTAAACTCTTTCCAAGCAGGGGGTAATTTATCTATAATTAAAGCTACTTGAAATTGTTCATATAAACCCATACCTTAGAAGTTATCTCTTGTGCTATCTACTGTAGTTCATGTGATTGAGTTTCTATAGACTTTCCATCAATCATTTGGTACTTCATGTATCTACTAACAATATACTTCTTAGTTCCAATTTCCACATTTTCATACTTCTTTTGAAATGCATCCCAAATATCCTTAGCAAACTTTTTAGAATTATAATAATAATATAAGTCATTAGCTAATTCATTAAGAATATAATTTTTACATAGAAACTCATTTTCCATACTGGTGTCAAAATCCTTTTTTGTAGCTTTAGTAGAAGGATTAGACAATGTTGGTTAAGAAAAATAACATTTTTTGTCTCTATCTTTTAAAGTGTAGTCCTTCAAAACAGAACAATTTGTTGAGATCAGCAGTTAACATTTCAATAGACATGTCATATAGAAATCAGCTTAAAATTGTTGGAACAAGTATGTGAAAATAATGTAAGAACAATATTACTGATATACTGAAATGAACTGCTTAGGTTGAGAAATATATTGATGACATATTTTTCATAATAAATTTAAAATATGAAAATTAAGTTTCAGATAAATCAATCTAGATTTAATTTGGACAGCTTGAATAGTAGTTTAAATTGGTAGCCCGATTAAATGTATAGAGTTAGATGGTTTGTTAATTTCTTAATGTAATTTAATTAAATTGATCGACGACACAATCAAAGGCATTAAGTGATTTAATTAATAACGAATATTTACTCAATCAAATGCGTTATATATATATATATATAAAGAATCAATCATTTGAATTTATATTTAATTAATCTAAACAATTTTATAAAGCATAGTTAACTAACTAAATTTATCATTATTTCTCCATTGACTGTTAAATACATATCTACCAATAATTTGTGTGAGCCAATCTATCTTCTATCCATTATTATTTTTATCATTTAAATTAATATTTTCAAAATAAAAATATTGTAACAAAATGTTTACATTTATTTTTCATGTTTGTTTTTAAGATATTTGTTGAATTATTTAGAGCTACATAGTTCCTTTTTAGATAGATATTATAAGTATATTTATCGCTTTTTATAAGTGATTCGTACATGTGTGAGCTTTTTGTAAATATTCAAAAAAATTGCATCATTATATGATTTGGACTTGATGATAAATTATGTTTTAAAATTAATGTGATACTTTATTTTAAATTTGAATGTTTAACATTTGGATATGATTGTAATATCATGTTTTTTTATTTGATATTTTTAATTTTGATACAAACTCAGAATTCACTCTTTTTTAAATATAACCAAGTTACACAAGAATAATCATCCACAAAAGTAACAAAATACTTAAATCTAGGTTTAGACAAAATAGGACAAGGACCCCAAACATGAGAATGAACTAATTTAAAAGGAATACTAGTATGTTTATTAACTCATGGATTTGACCTAAGATGATGATGTTTTGAAAATTGACAAGACTCACAATCTAATGAAGACACCTTACTAAACTGAGGATAAAGTTTTTGAAGTATAGGAAGAGATGGATGACCCAGTCTATAATGTGCCTCAAAGGGAGAGGTTACACGAAAGCAAGCAACAGATTTTGATATTGGTGTGCCAAGAATATAGAGGCCTCCCAACTCATGTCCTTTACCAATAATCTTCTTCGTCATAAGATCCTGAAATAAGCAACGATCAGGAAAAAATGAGATGCAACAGTTAAGATTGCGAGTAAGCTGACTTATAGAGATCAAATTAAAGGATAAGCTAGGTAAATGTAAGATAGACAACAAAGGAACCAAAGGAGTGGGAGTAATTGTGCCAAATCCAAGAACATGAGATGGTGACCCATCGGCTAAGGTAACAGTAGAGGTGGAAGTGTGTGATTGAAGAGTAGAAAAGAGACTAGAATTACCTATCATATGATCTGTGGCACCAGAATCAATAACCCATTTGGAAGATGAGGAAAGAAGACACACATTTGATTTACCTAAAAATAGCAGTGATTGAAGGTGATGAAGACCTTAGTAATTCTTGATACTGTGAGAACTTGGTAAATTCATCTGCAGAGATAAGAACTGATTTTTTAGAAGTATCATAAGTGGATGCAATATGGTGGTCATGAGTTTTCTTGCAGGTCTTCCCTCTACTTTTGAGACTACTAAGTCCCAGGTTCTTTCTGGTTCTGAGATCTCCTCTTTACTATAAACTCAGAATTCACTCTTCTTAATTTCCATTCAAAGATACTACATATTTATATACAAAGCTAGGGACACTATTAGGTGATATACACCTAATACACCTAATACACAACCAATATATTCAACTAGTGATAGACACCTAATACACACCTAATACACAACTAATATATCTAACACTCCCCCTCTAGTTGGAGCATAGATATTAATCATGCCCAACTTGTTACAAAGATAATCAACCCGAACCTCACTTAAAGCTTTCGTGAAGATATCTCCTAGTTGTTCTCCAGTCTTCACATATCCTCTAGAAATCAAACCTTGTTGAATTTTCTCACGAACAAAATGAAAATCAATTTCAATGTGTTTAGTTCGCTCATGAAACACATGATTAGAAGCAATATGAAGAGCAGCTTGATTATCACACCACAATTTCGCTAGTACTAAAGTTGTAAGACCTACTTCATCTAAGAGCTGATATATCCACATTATCTCAGACGTAGATTGTCCATAGCCCTATATTCTGATTATGCACTTGATCGTGACACAACATTCTGCTTCTTACTTTTGCATAAGACCAAATTTTCTCCAATGAAAATACAATAGCTTGATGTGGATCTTCTATCCACTTTGGAACCTACCCAATCTACATTTGAAAAAAATTCAATATGAGTGTATTTATGATTTGCATACAAGATACCATGTTCAAGTGCTCCTTTCAAGTAACACAAAATTTTCTCTAACGCTTCCCAATGATGAACTATTGGGGATGACAAAAATTGGCTAACAACACTGACCGATTATGCAATATCTGGATGAGTCACAGTGAGGTAATTCAACTTTCCAACCAGTCTTCGATATCTCTCATAATCTTTAAAGAGTTCCCCATCTCCTGTAAGGTGGATGTTTAGAGTCATTAGAGCACAACAAGGCTTTGCTCCTAATTTTCCTATCTCAGTTAATAAGTCCAGGACATATTTTCACTAAGATAGAAAGATACCTTTTTTACTCCTTGTGACTTCAACACCCAAGAAATACTTTAGCATCCCCAAATCCTTCGTGTGAAACTGAGTATGTAGGAAAGACTTAAGAGATGAAATTCTCGTATTATCACTTCTAGTAATAACAATGTCATCTACATACACAACTAAAAGAATGATACCAGCTTTTGATTGTTTGTAGAACACAGAATGGTTAGACTTTCTTTTCATCGTACCAAATGTTTCTATAGCTTGACTAAATTTTCCAAACCAAGCACGAGGACTTTGTTTCAAACCATACAAAGATTTGCGGAGACACAAGCTTTCCTAGACTCCCCCTGAGCAATAAAAGTTGCTCTATAAACACCTCCTCTTGAAGATCACCATGAAGAAGAGAATTCTTGATATCTAGTTTATGCAAAGGCCAATGGTGAGTAGCTGCCATATAAATAAACAACCGAACATAGGTCAATTTAGCAACAGGAGAGAAAGTGTCAGAATAGTCCACTCTATAGGTTTGAGCATATCCCTTAGCAACAAGATGAGCCTTTAATCGAGTAACTGACTCATCCAAATTAACCTTAACTGTGAACACCCATTTGCATCCGATAGCCCGTTTCCCTGAAGGTAAATTAACCAAGTCCCAAGTACCATTGTCATCTAAAGCATTCATTTCCTCGATCATTGCATGATGCCAACCAGGATGAGATATGGCTTCGTGAATAGTTTTAGGGATAGAAATAGAATCAAGAGAGACAATAAAAGAGCAAGAGGAAGACGACAAGTAGTTATAAGAAACAAAAGAAGAAATAGGATAAGTACATTGACGTTTACCTTTACGTAATGCAATAGGAAGATCATCGTTCAGGACTGGATCTGATGACGAAGTAGCAGGTGCAGGACATGAATCAGAAGATCTATGTCTGTAGTAGACTTGAGTAATAGGAAGCCAGACATGAACTAGATTAGAGACAGGTTCAAATGATGTGATAGAATAGACTAACAAATCATCCTCCCTTTGACGTGATAGAGGAGGAGAAGACAAAAAATAGGGTGTGTCTTCCATGAAGGTAACATCAATTGAGACAAGATATTTGTTAAGACTAGGACAATAACACCTATAACCTTTCTCGAGATGAGAATAACCAAGGAATATACACTTCAAAGACTTGGGATCTAATTTAGTAACATGTGGATGAACATTTCGAACAAAACAAGTGCTACTAATTATCCTAGGGTCAACCGAAAATAGTGACTTATTAGGAAACAAGATTTTGCAAGGAATCTCACCATGAAGAACAGATAAAGGCATGCGATTAATAAGAAAACATGCTGTTGAAACTGCATCGGCCCAAAAAGGTTTAGAAAAATTCATTTGAAATAATAAGGCACATGCAGTTTCGAGAAGATGTTTGTTCTTACATTCTACCACTCCATTTTGAGATGGAGTATCAACACATGAAGTTTCATGAAGCATGCCATTTTGAACCATATAAGATTGAAACAAAGCTGATGTATATTTTTTGGCATTATCACTTCGCAAAGTATGAATTGAAACATTAAATTGAGTTTTAATCTCAACACAAAATATGCAAAAAAGAGAAAATAACTCAGAATGACTCTTTATTAAATATAACCAAGTTACACAAGAATAATCATCCACAAAAGTAACAAAATACTTAAATCTAGGTTTAGACAAAATAGGACAAGGACCTCAAACATCAGAATGAACTAATTCAAAAGGAACACTAGCACGTTTATTAACTCTTGGATTTGAACTAAGATGATGATGTTTTTAAAATTGACAAGACTCACAATCTAATGAAGAAACCTTACTAAACTGAGGACAATGTTTCTGAAGTAAAGGAAGAGATGGATAACCTAGTCTATAATGTGCCTCGAAGGGAGAGGTTACACCAGAGTAATCAACATATTTCGGTATTGGTGTGTCAAGAATATAGAGGCCTCCAGACTCATTTCCTTTACCAATAGTCTTCTTTGTCGTAAGATCCTGAAATAAGCAACGATGAGGAAAAAATGAGATGTAATAGTTAAGATTGTGAGTAAGCTGACTTATAGAGATCAAATTAAAGGATAAGCTAGGTAAATGTAAGACAAACGACAAAGGAAACAAAGGAGTGGGAGTAATTATGCTAGACCCAAGAACTGATTTTTTAGAAGTATCATAAGTGGATGCAATATAGGCTGAGTGACCTTTCTGATGCTTGTACTGAAGCTTTCTACAGTCATGTTTCGTATGTCCTGGTTTGTGACAATATTAACACACAATACCTCGTGGATCTTATGGTTGAGTTTCAAACCCTTGCGAGCCATCTCCTTTGTTTCTATTCATATAAGTTGACCATCCAGGCTCATAATTATTATTTCGGCTGACCAAAGCACCATTTAATTGAGCAGGTGGAGGTGGAATGCCTTCTGTATGTAGTACTCGACTAAACACCTATTGGAAAGAGGAGATCTCAGAACCAGAAAGAACCTGGGACTTAGCAGTCTCAAAAGTATAGGGAAGACCGACAAGAAAACTATTGACTACCTTTTGTTCCCGTTGGCTTTGCTGAACCTTCACATTAGGGCTAAAAGGAATCAAACTATTAAGCTCCTCATAAGTCCTTTTAAATTCCATAAAATAATTTGTGAGGGTCTGATCTTGTTTGTTTACACAGTTAGGTGATATACACCTAATACACAACTAATATATTCAACTAGTGATAGACACTTAATACACAACCACTACTACAAAATAGGGTATTTAAGTCGATATGTAAAGTTATTTTTTGAAAAAAACTGACTTTTAATGAATTTAAAGTCAGTTTGGTGTAGAACCGACGCTATGCTACATGGATAGCGTCAGTTCACCATATCAACTGATGTTATCCACGTAGCGTAGCGTCGGTTGACACCTGGAACCAACGCTGTCCACGTAGCATAGCGTCAGTTGACACCTGGAACTGACGCAACACACGTAGATAAATTCTTTTCTCTTCTTTATTCCCCAGACAGAAACTATTCAAAGCGCTGCATAACTCTCAAAAACACAAAACCTCTTCCATTTCTCCTCCACACTTTCTCATTTTCTGGCCACCTACGACCACCAATTCTAGCATCGGTCAATGGGTTTTCTTCCTCTCTAACTAATCTTTTCAATCTCCTATTTTTTGAGCAAAATGCTCAAAAAATTTATACTCATTTGTCACTTACAAAATGCCATTTTTTCTTCATTTCCTTCATTTTGTCACTTTATTTACTCTTGTAAGTATTTCTATTAATCCTACCCACTTATTATTCATATTTTTCTATTATTACATGTTATTATTTATGTGTATAAATTTTTGTGTTTATGTTATTATGTGTATAAAGTTTTGTATTTTTATTATTATATGTATAATTTTTTATATTTTTATTATTATGTGTATAAATTTTTATGTTTCTGTTATTATGTGTTATTATTTATGAGTATAAATTTTTGTATTTCTATTATTATGTGTTATTATTTATGAGTATAATAGAAAATGAGCAAATTTTGTAAATAAAAAAATTTTAAGTCAGTTCACGCGTTGAACCAACTTTACGTTTAAAGTCATTTCATTTAAAGTCGGTTCATCGAACCGACTTTAATACCTCTTTTTGTAGTAGTGAACTAATATATCTAACAATTATATTATTAGGACTTGATGATAAATTATGTTTTAAAATTAATGTAAATACTTTATTTTAAATTTGAATGTTTTACATTTGATATGATTGTAATATCAAGTTTTTTAATTTTGATTCTTGTCTATGGCCAAAGAAAAAATAAAAAAATGTAAGTTTAGGTTGAAAATGAATTTTATCATCATTTTGAATTACATTTGTGACCTTATATTAGGTTTATCGAGTGTTATTGGGTGATTACCCAAATCCTTGTATTTCGTGGGTCATAGGGACCATTTGGGTGAATTATCGAAAGTTTTAATATTCGTGAAATTTTGATCAATATGAATTGAGACATTCATGGAACGTGAGAAGGGAAACATTGTGACAAAATTGGAGTCCAAATGGGCGATTATTTTAGTGGAGTTACTCCAAATTTGTTTTGTAATGTTATTAAAATATGTTAATTGATATAGATGTGAATTTTGGTTTTATGAATATATTTGATAATGAATAAAGTTTGTAAAAAATTTCAAATTCTTGATTAGTTTAAAATTTAAATAGTTATTTTGCATTATGAGTTTTAAAAGTGTGAGTTTAAATTTATATATAGAATACTTATATGTAAATGAAATATTCACGTTTAATTTAAAAGTGTTACAAACTTGTGGTATTTTAATATGTTCTATAAATATTGTGGTGAATGCTTTTCGGTATATGTACCAGAGATCAATGTGATAAGATTGAGTGTTGTACTTCAATATTAGCACATAGTTCCGAACACGAGGCTACATCCTAGGACACAGGATGGTCTATCATTGTCTATGCGATAATGAGTAAGAGGATCATAGTCTTGACACACATGATAATTTATCTGAGACATAGAACAAGGGACTAAAGAAACATACATGTATACTTTTCAAGTTGATTTTTATTGGTATGATTTACCATGATGGCTTGGTATTTATGTATTAAAAAATTTATTTGTTCTCAACCTATAAGTTGTTTCGTTTACTTATGAGTTGAAACTTTATGGACTTTGATTACCTACGATCAATTTGATTTAAGTTTAGTACAAGGTATCCATATTCAAGTATATACATATATATATATTTATATATATATATATATATATATATATATATATATATTTATGTAATCAGTCATATTAATAAATATGATTGTTTAATTTATAAGTCAAAGCAACTCTATTTGGTGAAAGTTCATTTGTAATTTTTATCTTCCTAAACGACGAGAAGTAGATAACTTGGAGCAATCATGGGATTATTTGGACATAATTATGAGTTTCCTTTTTGTGTAAGTGTTAAAAATAGAGAGATTGGGAAAGATTTATAGATGGTTATACATTCTTTTTTAAATATGTTGCGATGGTATGATATAATTGAGATCATTAAAGAATCATATATAAATTCTCGTACCGGGGCTTACTCTAAGTTGACATTTTATTTAATTTGACTACTTGAACGTGAATCAATTATTTATATTTTTCTTTTTCATTTTCAATAACTACATTACTCCTACATTCTAACTGGATTCAAACTTCAGATCTTCTACATGTTTAAATGAACTACATATATTTAAAAAAATGGTTGAATTGTAAAAAGAAAATAAATATATTTTATTATTAAATTTTAAATTGCCAAAAAATGACAATTAATTTGATTAAAAAATAGTTGAAATTTTTTAATTAAAATTATTCTAACAAAATTGCACAAAATAAAAATTACTATGAATAAAAATAAAAATATACAAATTAATACATATATATATATATATAATAAAATAATAAAATACTATAATAAGATAAGATAATAAGCAATAATTCATGTGATACAATTATATTAGTAAAGTAATATATGCGACGTTAGTAACAAAATGAAATTTTTTAAATGCATGAAAGATTGTTATAACAAGCCTGAGTAGGTACACCGAGATATTCCACTATGAGTATTATTAAATGAAGAAAAAATTGTACAAACTAAATCTTAACAAAACCTATGAATAGGCTTTCTATTAGCATTTGAATAAACAAAAAACGTCTAGCGAATAGTAGGACATCCCACTACCAAGTCATGGTACAAATAGTATGAGCCCTCGAGGCTATACTATCAGCTACAATATTATTTTCTCTACAAATATGAGAACATTGGAATTTCATGCAAGAAATTTTCTCTAAGTAGTCAATCCAAAAATATACCATTTCCATGTTACGGAAGGTGACCCAAAAAAGAATGACAACAAAAACAAAATCTAACTCTGACCAAGGTTTCTATCACCCAAAGATGGTAGCATACATCACTACATGAATGCTCATTGCTAGTTCTATCTTAAAAGCATATAAGATCCCAATTAGGATATAGAAACATCCCTTAGTGAAGAATTTTGATGTCCAAAAAACACACGTACAACCAGATAACCTAAGCGACCCAAAAACAACACGATTTGTGTTAGCCTTGATCCATCTTCAAGGTAGTGTCCTCTAGATAACCTCTACAATAGTAACAAAGTGAATTTAATTATTGATATAATTCTCTACTACTCATAGGCCTTAGGCCATATAATTTCAATGTTGCCAATAAAAATAAAAAAATAGTGAAAATATCATAAAAGTTTATTTGATTAGGTAATTTGTATAGTTTAATTTTTTAAATTATAAATAATATCATTTAATTATTTAACTAAAAATAAAGATGTCAATTAAGAACAAGGTATGTTATTTTAATCATTTTTGTTAAAATATTATAATTGTTTTTCATTAAACGTGACTTTTTTCCTAATAAAAAATAGATATCTTAATCTGCTCTTTGATAACCTTTTCGAATTTTTGAAGATATCCTGGTCAAATTAACATCCCCTTTAAAATGATGTAATGGCCAAATTAACCTTATAAACATCATTAAGAAGTGGAGTAGATCTTGAATTGAATAAATGATATCCATGACTTCTGAAGTAATTTCCCTATAGGCTTGAAGATCGAAAGCAATCTTCTTGTTATTCCCTTCTACACACAAAATGAGATGTTTAAAATTGAGAACATGCTGAGTAGAGGCTTAGAAAGATACAGTCTTAGCATATTCTACCAAAGAAGCAGCTATAGATTTGGTCCAAGCATAACATAACCGTCAAAAATAACCAAACATGCTGATGAGTGCTTAAAAACACTAAAATTACCATGATTTAATGTACTTAAATTGATTAAATATATTTATATTTGAATGATTTTATCATATTTTTATATAAATTTTTCTTTTCAAAATCACGGGTATTTTTATTATTTTTCAGGTATTTTCTTTCAAAAATAACTTAAAGACAAGAAGAAAAATGCTCTAGCAATACATTACAAATATATTGAGATGTGGAAAAGTCAAAGAGATGGAAAAAATGGACAAAATGGGTCAAAATGGTCAAAAATGACCAAAGAGCCAAAATCTTGTGCACAACTGCCCATTTGTGCCGAATCCTTTACGCAATGTAAATTTATCTCCGCACCAAGTCTCATATTATATTCTATTATATTTACAAACTTTAACAAACTAGATTTTAAAAGTGATCTTCAAACATCTTTCTAAAATTTCATCATGATTAAATAACAAGAGGCAATGAAAACCAAGAGGATTTTAGTAAACAATCATCAAAGGTGGCACATTAAAGGTGTAAATTCTAAAATTTCATCATGATTAAATAACAAGACAATGAAAACCAAGAGGATTTTAGTGAACAATCATCAGAGGTGGCACACTAAAGGTGTAAATGTCTGATGAAATTTGTGATAAAAAAACAACCTTATCATAATGAGAAAGCTAAAGGGTATTTACCCTACTATTGAAGCCAAAGAATATCATAAATAGCTTCCAATAGTAACAAACGTTTAACCAACACAACTGTACAAGAAATATGACATTTGCATCTAAAGTTAACAAAAGAAAATTGAAGCATGAGCATTAACTTATCCCTACCAATATATGGTCAGAGAATACATCAATTGCTAGCAAAATGCAACTGCAATAGTATAAATAAAAACAATTATAATCAACCACAAAACTTATATTTTCTTTATCGTAATAGAAGAATTTATATGAGAACTCAAATAGTAAAATGAATTTACTTCTCTCAGGATTAAACTATAGGATTCCATAAATTCAAACCAGTTATCACCCATTGGAGTAGAATTAAGATAGATAAAAATAGGGCCAAATACCTTCTTCCAAGGTACACCAGCTCTAAACTTTGGATCTAGATCTTGTCCAGCATAATGAGAACTAAGAAACTTCTATCAAACAAACAAGAGCCAAGACGACTAGAGATTAAAACTTCAATGTAAACTAAAACAAAGAGTAATGATATGATACGTACCTCAACTAGAGTGAATTCGAAGAGCAAATCAGTCACGCGATGAGGAAATACATCTCCAACATGCAAGGGGGAAAAAGAAACAAGGGAACGAGAATGGCTAGACGAGGATGGCCAGACGAGGACAGACGGCGAGATAAGGACGGACGGCGAGATGAGACAAGTTGAGATGAGATAAGATGAGACATAGAGAGGCAACTAGAGAGGGTCAATTAATCTTCTCTGAAAAGAATGTATATATATGATGCTTATTTTTGCAAGTGTACGAATCGTTCAAGTAATAAAGTGTACAAAAGTACGGATATCGAACCCTTAAGGAATGGCGTTACTAAGTACTGAAATTGACTAACCCTAATTTTATTTGAAAACTGAATTGTTGAAATTGTTTTAAAAGCAAATTAACATAAAACTAAATGCAAATAACAAAATTTAATGTTGTTCACAAATGATTAAAAACTCTAAGGCATTTGATTTCGCTAAATCAATTCAATCCGATTTCAAGTCATGTTATATGAGAATCAAAGCTAAAAGTGATGGTTGAAAAACCCAAATTTACCTAATACTCTCTCTCGAGTTATATTAGAATTACTTATCTATGAAAATCAACTATATTTCTATGAAGATTTAATCTCAAACAAGCACATTAAGATTTATGGAATTTCTAGATTAACCACATACATCATGCATTAGTTCTCACACTCGTATTCAACATACGGTATTTATCACAAGAAGCATTCATTACATATCTCCTCTCGGTCTCAATATAATCCAACTAATCATCTAAATCTTGGCCAGAAATTTAAAAGCATTAAGCATGGAAATACACACTCAACTTGAAAAGAATGAACTCATATAACAATAACAAAAGAAATCAGATTTCCTTGATTCAACTACATCATAGCCTTAGCAAAAATGAATTAGTTCATAACGGAAATAAGAACAACCATTATTTCAATTGATTTCATGAATAACAAATCCGAATAAAATGCAGAATATGAAGGCTAAGGAGAAGAGATGAAAAACTCTAGAAGATGAAGACTTGGTAGCAACAATGGTGATGATCCTTCAAGCTTCTCCAAACTTTCTCTCCAAAATTGCCTTTTTTTCCTCCAAAAATGACTCAGATCTGTTCTCTTTGTCGTGGCCCCTTTCTCCATCATATTGTATATATAGATTTAGGGTTTTGGGGTAATTTTGGAACAAAAAACCAAAAAAATGTGTTTTCGGACGAAACTCGCCGGCTGCGACATTATTCTCGCCGCGGCGAGATTTCTGGAAAATAAAATTTTTGGTTTTTCGATTTTGGCCGGTGGCCAAATTAATGTGGCCTGCGGCTAGATGCATTTGGTCGACGGTGAGATTAATTTGGCTGGTGGCAAGTTGAATTTGGCCGGTGGCAAGATGAATTTGTTAAAATTTGTGCTCTCGGGAAGATTTTTGCCGTGCTTTCTGTAGGATTTTCGCCAGTGGCGAGAATAATCTAGTCGGCGGTGGGATTTCCAAATTTTGAAACTTTGTTTTCTTTTTATTTTCACTCAATCCCGATCATTGAACTTTGTCCCAAACTTCTCCAAAATCATGATTTTACCTGAAATTGTACTTTAAACACCAAATACCCGTGAAATAACATTTGTGGATTAAATAATCAAATAAACGCAATTTTCACACAAATATGAACATTTAAATCATAACAAAAATGCAATAATTTGACTCTTATCAAAAACCCCCAACTAGCTTCTTGCTAGTCTCTAGCAAGAAAAGCGATCTATGAATAATTTCAAAGGAGACATTAAAAGAAAAATTCAAAGGAAATTTATTCTATTTACAACATTACATTAAGCGTATGCAATAAGCCTTTAAACCCCTAGGTGGCCCTAGTAGGACAAGTTGTAGTCTCGTGAGGGCTTCCAGTGATGATACCCACAAACATCTTGCCTATGACTATCCTAGCTTAAAACAATAAAATCACATAACAAATAATTTGCACAAATGTCTCAAAAATTGTAAATAACACCCAACTTATAGAATAATTAAATGTCACCTATGCTTTAAGAAATCTCAAATGCCAATTCCACTTTTGTTATTGACTCTTAAACATCCATCAAACCACAAACCAATAGCCATAATGCCCGGATAATATTGTGCATAACATCCACAAACAAAAAGGTGAAATCTCAAACTCTATAGGCTCACTTTTCAAACCTCTCTCCACTAATGAAGGAAAATACACCGCTTTGGATCAATAGGACTTTATGAGGCTTGTAATGTTAGGCTTAGGTATTTGGTTAAGAAAGAATGGGAAGTGTCAAAATACAAATAAGGGCACTTATTAGATTAAACACAACCAATTAAATAAAAGAGTAATACCATTCAACCCAAATTGTTTCTTCCGATCATAACCCATTTTTCTAAAGATAAACAAAATTCTTCCTCAATCTTTCACCTCAGTACATCCATCACTAACACTCTTTTATTTACTAGAATGTGAAGGCTTTCTTCTTCTTTTTTTTTTTGCATCCTTACTCTAATTGCTCTTGGAAAGCCAACCACTTTCTTCCCATATATGTGGAAGATTTCTCCAATTGCTCTTGAAAAGCCAACCACTTTCTTCCAATATATGTGGAAATTGTTTGTTTTTCATCCTTACTCCAATTTCTCTTGAAAAGTTTGTGTTCAAAATTAAGTGCTCTTAACAAATAAGGTAGGAATTATATATATATATATATTTGGCTCAATAAAAGGTAGGTTATATAAGGCAAAAAGAAAGAATAGTAAGGCTAACAATATGTTTAAATAGGCTCAAAGAGGTTACTAGTGATATAAGGATAACAAGGTAGGCTTAAAATGGCACAATCGATCCAAAAATGGCCTACATCATATCCTAAACAGTGCAATTCCAAATTATTTCGCCCCAAGAGTTTTTCAAATGAGTTCTAGAGTTTGTTGAGATCACAAAAATGTCCATGAAAAATTCGTACATAAGACTTCTCTAAGCATTTAGACTAATCAACCAAATCATACCACATACCAAAAGAGTCGCCAACTAGGTAAAATCAACATTTGAAATTATCTTTAAACCGAAGCAAAATTTAATGTCTTCTAAAAGCTACTTGTTATCACAATCACATTTTTATCATCAACGTGCAAATTAAAATAAGTAAAATGCAAATAAAATAAAACAAAAAATAAAAATAGAAATAAGACAATAAGCAAATAAAAGAAATTAAATCAAAATGCAGAAAAATAAATGGAAAATCAAAATTAAACACAAATAAACACACAAACAAAACTACTAAAAATGAAGGGAAGAAATGATTTACCGTTTACCGCACCCCCAACCAAAACATTACATTGTCCTCAATGTAAGAAAGGAAAGAGAGATCTTCTTTCCGCTGGTGGTGAAACTACCCTCACCGGCGATGAACGTAAGATTTTTTTTTCCTTAGATGGGATGGCATTGGCTTTAGCTCAATCTTGTTGGCTCCATTCTTTACCACTGAGGTTGGAGTTTCATTTGTTCCCAACTCTTTAAATGTTTCATCACTGCATAAATATTCATTAGGTGCTGCCAGTAATTCAGAACATTGTCTCGTCCCCTCATCTTCCTCCTCAATTGTTGCAGATTTTACAAGGCAGGCTTCTAGTGGTAGCAATGGAGTTCTCTCCTCAAAAGTTTCCGAGATTAACCCGTCAAGAGTGTTAATTTGAAAACAAGAATGTACATCACTTGGAAATTTTATTTCTTCAAAAACATCAAAAGTTACTTGATCATCTTGCACCCGTAGAATGAACTTTCCTTGCTGAACATCATTCAATATTCTTCCAGTTGCAAGGAACGGTCTCCCCAATATCAACGGTATCTCTCTATCTTCCTCCATGTCAAGCACCACGAAATCTACAGGGAAAATAAATTTGTCCACTTTAATTAAAACATCCTCAATTACCCCTAGAGGATATTTCACCGATCGATCCGCTAATTGTAAAGAGATTGAAGTGGGCTTCACTTCTCCCAGGCCTAGTTTCCTGAAAACAGAAAGTGGCATCAAATTAATGCTTGCTCCTAAATCACATAGGACTTTATCAAAATTGCAACTTCCTATAGTACAAGGTATAGTAAAACTAGCCTGGGTCTTTCAATTTCTGTGGCAGTTTTCTTTGAAGAACTGCACTGCACTCCTCATTTAGCATGACAGTTTCATAATCTCCCAACTTCCTCTTCTTTGATAGAATTTCCTTCATGAATTTTGCATACTTGGGCATATGTTCCAACATCTCTGCAAAAGGAATGTTAATATGCAATTTCTTAAAAATATCCAGAAATTTATCAAATTGATTATCAAGCTTTTTCTTATTCAATCTTTGAGGATATGGGATAGGAGGCTCATATTTCGCATATGGGGAAGGTTGAATATCTTGGGATCTTGATGGATTTTCTTTAGATTCTTCCATCTTTTTCTTCGATTTCCTCTGCCATTCAAGTTCTTTACCACTTCTCAATGTGATAGCCTTTGCATGCTCTGTGGGATTTATTGTGTCACTAGGCAGCGATCCTTGAGACCTTTCTGTAATATGCTTTGAAAGCTGCCCCAGTTGGTTTTGGATGTCCCTGTTGATTGCCTCTTGATTTCCGAAATTTGCTCTTGTCTCCTCAATGAACTTTCCCAAAATTTCTTCCAAATTTGTTTGTTTTTTCTTCTGGGGTTGGTAGGAAGATGATGACGGTTTGAATCCCCCTTGGTTATTTCCCCAAGACAAATTTGGATGATTTCTCCAACCTGGATTGTAGGTGTTCGAGTATGGGTTATGTTGAGGTTTTTGGAAATTTGAAACATAATTTTCTTACTCAGCATTTGGTGAAGCAAATGGATTTCCAACTTGGCACTCGATACTAGCATGATTTCCACAACATAAATCACATTGTGCAGTTGGTTTGGATTCGAATTTGGATGACAAAGAATCCATCTTTCTTGAAAGAACAGTAACTTGAGCTGACAAAGCATTCACTGAATCAATTTCATGCACTATTGCTAGTCTTTTTGCAATTACCCACTCTGAATGCCACTGCTTGTTGTTTTCTGCCATAATCTCTAACAACTCATGAGCATCCTCCGATGTTTTTCCCATTAAAGACCCTACAGCTGCATCATCAATCATTGCCCAATAGTTTGAAACCAACCCATTATAAAATGTAGAGACTTGTAGCCAAATTGGTATACCATGATGTGGGCATTTCCTCAACATTTCTTTGAATCTTTCCCAAGCTTCATACAATGATTCTTGGTCATACTGTGTAAAAGATGTGATTTCATTCCTCAATTTTGTTGTCTTTGCAGGAGGAAATAACTTGGATAAGAATTTTTGAACCAATTCATTCCATGTTGTAATTGATCCTGGTGGTAATGAGTTTAGCCACTCCTTGGCTTTATCCGGAAGTGAAAAAGGAAAAACCCTCAATCTTACAGTATCTTCGGAAACACCATTTATCTTGTAAAGATCACACACCTCTAGAAAGTAAGCAATATGTGCATTTGGATCATCCTTTGACAATCCCCCAAACTGATTTGATTGAACCATTTGGATAAAGGATGGTTTTATCTCAAAGTTATTGGCTTGAATAGTTGGCCTCCTTATACTCGAAATAGTTCCAGCAACATTAGGTGCAGCATAATCCCTCAAAGCTCTACGATTTCCACCTCCCTCAACAAATGGTGGATCCATGGCTAATCTTCTATTAGTAGCTAAAGTTGAACGTCTTCTCTCTTAGTTTAGACGCCTATATGTTCTATCAATCTACGCATCAAATGGAAGAAGGTTAAGGCTTCTTGTACGTCTCATACAAAAATCCTACAACCAGAAAATCAACTAGCACAAAAACAACACAGAGTTACTTTTTTTTGATAAATAAAATAAAACAGCAAAATAAACAAAATTAAAAATGAAACAATGATAAAGCAAATTAACTTCAAATTAAAACTAAGATTAGGTAGTATCGATATTAATAAAATCAAACCATTCCCCGGCAACGGCGCCAAAAACTTGATGCTTATTTTCGCAAGTGTACGAATCATTCAAGTAATAAAGTGTACAAAAGTACGGATATCGAACCCACAAGGAATGGCATTACTAAGTACCGAAATTGACTAACCCTAATTTTATTTGAAAACCGAATTGTTGAAATTGTTTTAAAAGCAAATTAAGCTAAAACTAAACGCAAATAACAAAATTTAATGTTGTTCACAAATGATTAAAAACGCTAAGGCATTTGATTTTGCTAAATTAATTCAATCCGATTTCAAGTCATGTTATATGAGAATCAAAGCTAAAAGTGATGGTTGAAAAACCCAAATTTACCTAATACTCTCTCTCGAGTTATATTAGAATTACTTATCTATGAAAATCAACTATATTTCTATGAAGATTTAATCACAAACAACCACATTAAGATTTATGGAATTTCTAGAATAACCACATACATCATGCATTAGGTGTCAAACTCGCATTCAACATACGGTATTTATCACAAGATGCATTCATTACACATCTCCTCTCGATCTCAATATAATGCAACTAATCATCTAAATCTTGGCCAAAAATTTAAAAGCATTAAGCATGGAAATACACACTCAACTTGAAAACAATGAACTCATATAACAATAACAAAAGAAATCAGATTTCCTTGATTCAACTACATCATAGCCTTAGCAAAAACGAATTAGTTCATAACAGAAATAAGAACAACCATTATTTCAATTGAACTCATGAATAACAAATATGAATAAAATGCAGAATATGAAGGTTAATGAGAAGAGATGAAAAACTCTTGAAGATGAAGACTTGGTAGCAACAATGGTGATGATCCTTCAAGCTTCTCCAAACTTTCTCTCTAAAATTGCCTTTTTTCCTCCAAAAATGACTCAGATCTGTTCTCTTTGCCGTGGCCCCTTTCTCCATCATATTGTATATATAGATCTAGGGTTTTGGGGGTAATTTTGGAACAAAACAACCGAAAAAATGTGTTTTCGAACGAAACTTGGGGAAGATTTCTGGAAAATAAAATTTTTGGTTTCCGATTTTGGCCGGTGGCCAAATTAATGTGGCCGGCGGCTAGATGCATTTGGCTGGTGGCGAGATGAATTTGGCCGGTGGCAAGATGAATTTGCCAAAATTTGTGCTCTCGGGAAGATTTTCGCCGTTCTTTCTGTAGGATTTTCGCTGGCGGCGAGAATAATCTAGCCGGCAGTGGGATTTCCAAATTTTCAAACTTTGTTTTCTTTTTATTTTCACTCAATCCCAATCATTGAACTTTGTCCCAAACTTCTCCAAAATCATGATTTTACCTAAAATTGCACTTTAAACACCAAATACCCGTGAAATGACATTTGTGGATTAAATAATCAAATAAACACAATTTTCACACAAATATCAACATTTAAATCATAACAAAAATGGAATAATTTGACTCTTATCAATATATATGCTCTTCACGAAAACCCTTGGATATATTAGGGCTAAGAGAGGAAAAAAGGAAAAAAAAAAGGAAGAAAAAAAGAAAAAAAGGAAAAAGGAAAGAAAAAAAAGAGGAAAAAAGGGAAACATAAAAAAATTGATAAAATTTTTTGATGTTAATTTGGTTTAAAAAGGAAGAAAAAGAGAGAAAAAGGGAATAATATAAAAAAATTGATAAAATATTTTGGTGTTAATTTGGTGTAAAGGAGAAAAAATTAATATGGTATGTCTATGGCCTCATTTTTTAAATAACCGAGGCTAAATATCCGAGACTATATATATGTATTGTAGTAGTGATATCTATGGTTACCTATACAAATACAAATAGAAAATTTAAATATTAACCACTTACCTTACCATATAAAAAATGTACAATCTGTACATGGGTCCACTCTATAAAAAATGGATTCTCTTATAAAAAATAATATAAGAGAAAGAAAGAAAATAATGAAAGAAAGAGAGAAAAATGAATAGTATAATCTATATATTATGACCCAAAAAGCCTAAAACATTATGAGAAATGGTTTAGTGCAAAAGAAAATATAGGAAGTAATTCCCTAAGAAGTCATTGCATTTTCCTACATTTTCTAAAAGGTATATTACTTGATATTTTTATTTGATGAATTTGATTGATGTATAAAAGTAATGTATAATATTTTATAAATTTTTACATTTGATTCCTTTTATGATATCAACGTTAAAATAACACTTTTAGTCTTTCTTCTTTATACATATACGAACATATTAGTTCATTTCTAAACATCAACTCTTTCACATCCATAGGATTCATTGTTTTTAAAAGTATTGACTTGTGAGGAATAGAGTCACAACGAATTCGGATTCTTGACACTAAGTTTGGATGAAATTGACTTGATACATCTTTGATATGAAATATGAAAATGATTTTCAAATAATTATTATAAAATAAGTGTCCATAGAAAAGTAAGTCAGACACGTGCAAGTGCCTCACCATTGGGAACAAACTGGGTAGGCATGGGGAAAATTTCATGATAGGCCATAACATAACCACTTGTTACTAGGAACCAATACAACTACCAAACCTTGTTGGAATTAGGTAAATTCTCAATGAATTTACAATTGTAAAATGGTCTAACACTAAATAAGCCTTACCTATGTATAGTATAAAGACCAGAATTTATCCATGGCTTTCTTGACATTCGGAAGAAATTGTCCAGGAGGTTTCCTACCCTATACCTTATAAAGAAATCTACACCAAAGATGGAAATGGAAGTTTGCCTCCGATAAATAGCTAATCTATAAAAATAGTGACTCACTCAAGAGGGGGTTTACTAGGAATGATTCCACCACTAGGAAGAACAATTCCAATGTCATCGAGAATCTCAAACATTTCTCTCAACTTGTCAACCATTGGTTTGGTGGTAACTTCCAATAGAGAATCAACTTCATTACCAAGATTGGCTCAAAATTAGAAATTGGATGACCTTTAAGAATTCCTTTGTTAGTGAAAAACCTAAAGACCATTCAGTAACAACATGCTGATGATAAAGGGAAAATCAAATGGAAGCCCATAATTAGTAGTAATGCCAAAGCCACCACCAGTTGGATGCATCTTCCTATATGCTCAACTAATCGGTTGTTCCATCTATTGACTAGTCAGATGGATCCATATGAAGATGGCTAGTTGGGCTCATAGATGGCTAGTCGACCCAATGTTTGATTAGCTAGTTAGCTCGATCTTTGGTTGGCTAGTCAGTGCTCCCCTGGTTGGTTGGTCAATTCAGCTCGCGAAAGCTTTATAGGTCCCTATTTTTGCACCCTATCTATGATGAAAACACCCTTAGCTAGGCCTCTACTCCCATAATTGGAACTCATTACACTCTAGTCATCCACTTGAGGTCCACTTGGAGCTTCATCATGGTGTATATAGTTACGCATGTAACTTATTCTACTATGTATTGAGCTTCTTGCAGCCTCGATGTGGTAAGAACGTAGTGAACACAAAAATTGGCTTCAACACATATATTACTTAAATTTTGTCACATTAATATTATGTACAAATGAAATCATTTTTCAAAATTTTCAAAATAATTATGGCATATGGCATAATATAAAAAAATATAGGTACAAAAATATATACAAAATTAAGTGATATTGATATTTATAGTCACCAAAAATATCACTATCTTTTTTAATGAATGGTTGTACGTGACAAGCCTCAATAGGTGCACCGAGACATCCTAAATAGGTTCAAACCTATAGCACCCTTCTCATTTAGCCCCTCAACTATGACTATTATTAAATAGAGAAAAAAACAAACAAACCAAATCTTAGTAAAAAATATAATTAGGCTTACTATTAGTATTTGAATAAATGAAAGGGCTAGAAAATAGTAGGCCATCCTACCTCCAAGTCATGGTACAAATACTAGAAACCCTAAAGGTTATACAAGTAGCTATAATTTTTCTCTCTCTATAAATATGAAAAAATGAAACTCCATGTAAGAAATTTTCTCTAAGTAGTCAACCCAAGCAGAATACCTTCTCCATAGTAACAAAAGAGATCGAGTTTGAGAAGAGCGACAACATAATGAGAGTTTGACTTCAACCAAAGTTTATTCCATCCAAAAGTGGTAGCATACGTCATCACATGCATGGTTGCTACTAGTTTTACCTCAAAAGCATATGAGACCACAAATGGGACATAAAGTATCCCTTATGCATAACCAAATAACCCTATTGACCCAAAAGTAGCCCAATTTATTTAGCCTTAGTCCATCTTGAAAGTGGTTCCCTCCAAGTAAACTCTACAGTTCATAGAGCCAATCGTGCGATGCTTTGTATCCATAAACAGTTAATGATCTGATGATCATCCATTATATTTTTCATAGGTCCACAAGTGAAATTATGACCTCATGAATAAATCACCAAACTATGGAAAATGCAAAGCTGAGAGTCGTTTGTTTGTTCTCAAACTAAAAATAGTTTATTCTTATCTATATCACCTAGATGACTGAAATAATCCCTACTTTCCATTAGTTACCAAGCTATAACCTAAATTCAGTTTCCACTATACTTATCCATAAAATAAGGATGAAAGAATCTATATGAGGTCTCCTACCAAAAAAAGGAGTATAAGAGGTCCAAGAATGCTCCTACAAAATGACAACTCAAAAACGATGAGGGATAGTTTCCTAAGCTAGGCTATATAAAGTGTATCTAGAAGGGAAGGAATGTGCATTTTTCTATGCCTAGAAATAAATTAAGAAAAAATTATTTATTTCCTAAGATATCATATATAAAAATTATTTTCATGCATAAGTCAAACTCATTAAGAAAAAATTTCAAGATATATGCCTTTTACAAATGAAGAAAGTGTAATGACTTTTTAGGCAATTACTTCCTATATCTTTCTTTTGTAATTAGCCTTTACTCACAACTTTGTAGGCAATGTGGGTCATAGTATGTAGATTATACTATATATTCTTTATCTATCTATATTTTTCTGAAGATATTTTTCAATATATATAATTTTTTAGAGAGTCAACCCAAGTACAGATTGTACATTTTTTTAGGATTTTGGGTAATGCGTGTCATAGTATGTAGATTATACTATATATTCTTTATCTCTCTATATTTTTTTGAAGATACTTTTCAATATATATCATTTTTTAGAGTCAACCCATGTACAGATTGTATATTCTTTTTTAGGATTTTGGTGAGTGGTTAATTTTGTGGCCTTTCTATTTGATTTGGTTTAGGTAACCCCAAATATATCTCTTTTTTTTATAGCAGTCATGCATGAATGAGATAAAAGCATATACTATCAATTTCTACTCAAATCATTTCATCTAAGCAAAAATAATAATAAAAATATACGACACTCTATTAAGATGAGAAAAAATTCATACATTCAATGTTAATGCCTATAGATATCATCTAAAAATTTGAAGAAATAAGAAATGTGTTTGGAGTAGAAAAAATATATATTTCACTCTGAATAAGGGAAATTAGACTCAAATTATATCTCACAAAGGTAGTCTCCACTAAAACAAATTCATAAACACCGATTTTAGGTTTAATATAATTTCTACATCTTATCAAGAAATACTAGTTATGACAAAAACTAACTAATTATCAAAAACAATTACAAAATATTTCATGATATGTTTTCAAAAATTAATCTAACAGTACAAAAGACTTAACTATTTACTTAAATTTGATTTAAAAAATGATAAATTTTTGTGAGAATTTTTTTTTAAATTCCAAAAATTAGTAAATCACACAAAGAAAATAAAACCAAACACAATAAAAATGAAAATGTGAACATAAAAAAGAAAAAAATTATTATTTTTTTTATTATTTTTTTTAAATTGTTAAATTTTTTTTTAAATTAAGCATGGTAACTTTTCACCACCCCCAACCTAGAACTTACATTGTTCTCAATGTAACAACTATAAATTAAAGATAAAGAGAAAAGAGAGGAAATATTACCTATTTCTTGAGAATGTTGCAAGTAGTGATGGAGAAATGTAGGTGCATCCATCATGTTCATTAAAGTTCACACAAACAGATTGCTGTAAACTTTCAACTTCTCAACAAATTTTTTTATTTTTAACAATTTTTAAAACTATTCAAATGTAATTAAACTAAAATAAACATAGAAATGAAGTGAATAAAATAAATAAGAAGAAATTACCTAAAATGATGGGTTGCCTCCCATCCAATGCTTAGTTTAACGTCTTAGCAAGACGTAACTTGGGGATTTCATTTTAAGTAAACTCAATGTCCCCTCATCATTGAGTCAATCAAACCTACAAGCAAGACAAGATTATCTACCTACACTTTTTCAGTCATGTCCTATGAATTTTCAATTTTTGTTTTTGTAATTAAAACCAAGGACATGTTTTTGAGCTTTAGATCATCCACGTCTAGGTACAAATCAAATAATTAAAGACATCAAAACACAATTGTACCTAGCACAAACAGAACAACTAACTGCTTAGATTGTAATTAAAACTTTAAAATTTTGGAGATAGTTTCAGAATTATTTTGTTTTTTTAGGTATAATATCTAAGTTAAAATAACATAATTAGTATTAACCAAGAGTGCTACCAGGAAAGAATGGTGGGGCAAAGGCTCCTTAAAAACCATCCTCCTAGACATAGCAACGTTCCCAGGAAAGACTAGTAGCACAAAGGCTTCTAGGAACTAGTCTCCTAAACAGAACTCCCTTAGATCTTTACTTTTCATGCTATTAAAATTAAGTTAATTAAGTTAAGTTAAGTTAAAATTTAAGTTAATTAAGTTAATAAAAATGTAGTTTAATTAAGTTAATAAAAGGTAGGTTAATTAAGTTAGTAAATTAAATTAATATAAGTTAGTAAATTAAGTTACTAAAAACCTATGTTAATTAACTAAAACGAAAATTTAGTAAAAACCTAATTAATTAAGTTAAATGAAAATTTAGTAAAAACCTAACTTAATTAAGTTAAACGAAAATTTAGTAAAAACCTAACTTAATTAAGTTAAACGAAAATTAAGATAAAAAAATAGTTAAAAACAATTTTAAAAAAATTAAACCAAAAATAAAATAAATTGAAAAAGGTAAAAGAAAAATAAAAAATAAATAAAAAGGGAAAAAATTTAACTTCAACCAAAGTTTATTCCATCCAAAAGTGGTAGCATACGTCATCACATGCATGGTTGCTACTAGTTTTACCTCAAAAGCATATGAGACCACAAATGGGACATAAAGTATCCCTTATGCATAACCAAATAACCCTATTGACCCAAAAGTAGCCCAATTTATTTAGCCTTAGTCCATCTTGAAAGTGGTTCCCTCCAAGTAAACTCTACAGTTCATAGAGCCAATCGTGCAATGCTTTGTATCCATAAACAGTTAATGATCTGATGATCATCCATTATATTTTTCATGGGTCCACAAGTGAAATTCTGACCTCATGAATAAATCACCAAACTATGGAAAATGCAAAGCTGAGAGTCGTTTGTTTGTTCTCAAACTAAAAATAGTTTATTCTTATCTATATCACCTAGATGATTGAAATAATCCCTACTTTCCATTAGTTACCAAGCGATAACCTAAATTCAGTTGCCATTATACTTATCCATAAAATAAGGATGAAAGAATCTATATGAGGTCTCCTACCCAAAAAAGGAGTATAAGAGGTCCAAGAATGCTCCTACAAAATGACAACTCAAAAACGATGATGGATAGTTTCCTAAGCTAGGCCATATAAAGTGTATCTAGAAGGGAAGGAATGTGCATTTTTCTATGCCTAGAAATTTCTATATAGCATGCTAGAGTAAGATGAAATGTGAGAGTGGTTGATCGGGCATAACCGACATCACCGATCCTACCATTCATTTGGTTTTATGTATTTATAAAACTCTCGCAAGTGCACGAATCATTTTGTAGAAAATGATAAGTATACTCACAAGGTCGATCTAAGGAAGGAATGTATATGGTTTTTAATTTATTATTCAAACTTTTAAAAACGAAATTAAATCCTAAACATCCTCTCACGATATTTTGGGGTTTCGTGGTTTTTAATCTAATACCATAAAAATAAACATAGATACAGATTCAATAAATATTTATGCAAATTTTATCTGTTAAAATAGTGGAGTATTTATGGATATAATAACTAATTTAATTATGCTTGCTCATATTATTTAGGTTATTAAAGATATGAATTGATATTTATTGATTCTCTCTTTATTATATGAATACCACCTTTGGTGGGGTTATATATTCTTTGTTAACTAAACAAATCAATTAACACCTATGGGTGGGGTTGATAACTAATTTGGTTAATTAAATTAATTCCTTTTTCTAAGAGATTGAAAATGAACCATTTATATGCCACCTTTGGTGGGGTTAGACAGTTTAAACTTTATTCAAGGTGTCCAAATTAAACCTAAGAATTTAATTATCGTAGTACTAACTTTCAAGTTTTAAAACCACTACGAAAACATGTTGTCAATACATTTTCAGATAATAATTCTTATAAAAACTTTTGAAATAGAGCTTCACTCTAACTACCTAAGGCGATTGTACCAACAAATAAAAGAGCACTACTACGAATCAGATCGATAACTAAACCTTAAAATCTAATTTTCGGATTTAAGTTTGTAATGAAAAATAATATATTTCTCTCTAACATTCTTAATATAAAATCTTGAATAAAAATAAAATCAATTCATTTTAGAGATTTTTACCTATTTAATATTTACGCAAGCATAACAACGTTAATATTATATCATGTTTACAAACAAAAGAAAGTTAAATTTAATCACAGACAAATTAAATATAACATGTAAGAATAAAGCATAAAAAAATAACTATAAAGAAAATAAAATCCTTACAGTACTTCGATGCTATTCCCGTTGCTAGAAAACCTCCAAATAGAATTTACACTCCCATTTATTGAATCAAAAAGCAAATAAATTACAAAAACATAACTAGTTCTTCTCAAAAAGAGAAGAACTTAAAAACTTAGGAAAACTAACTAAGAAAAGCTAAAAGCTAAAAAAAACTAGAAAAACTAAAAAAACTAAGAAATGAGAGAAAGAAAGAGAAGAGAAGATGTGTCTTGAGGTGTGTTAAGAAATGAAGAGAATGGGGGTATTTATAGGTGAGGATGGGGAGAAAAAGTGGGTGAAAAAATGTTAAAAAATCTGTATACAAATAACAATAGGAAAAAAAATCTATTTAACAAATAGTTTAAATAATACAAATAATTGAAAAATAAAAATTAACATAGTGTATTCTTCTCCTGATGTTATAATACAAACCTACATATATAATACAAAAATTTATACACATAAATAACAATACATAATAACAGAAAAATATGAATAATAAGTGTGTAGAATTAATAAAAATACTTACAAGAGTATATGAAGTGACAAAATGAAGGAAATGAAGAAAAAATGGTATTTTGTAAGTGAGAAATGTGTATAAAAAATTTGAGTATTTCGCTTAAAAAAAGGAGATCTAAAAGATTAGTTAGAGAGGAAGAAAACCTACTAACTGGCGTTGGAAATGGTGGTCATAGGTGGCCAGAAAATAAGAAAGAGTGGAGGAGAAATGGAGGAGGTTTTGGGTTTTTGAGAGTTATGCAACGCTTGGAATAGTTTATGTCTGGGGAAGAAAAAAAAGAAAAGAATTTATCCACGTGTGTAGCGTCGATTCTATGTATGAACCGATGCTATCCACGTAGCGTAGCATCGGTTGACACCTGGAATCGATGCTATATCCACGCATAGCGTCAATTCGACACGTCAACCGATGCTATGTCCTACGTGGATAGCACCGGTTCTACACCGAACCGACTTTAAACTCATTATAAGTTAATTTTTTCCAAAAACTGACTTTACGTATCGACTTAAATACTCCTTTTTGTAGCAGTGCTATTAAAAAACAAGTTTGCTAATGAATAATATAATTTCTATTAAACCATGCAAATAAGTATGAATTAATTATTCATCAAAATAAAAACATGAAATTTGCATAATAGATAACCGTTAATCAAAGTGGTTACTTTAATTTTTAAATAAAAATAAATTAGCACAATATATTATAATATTTAATCGACATCATACTTAGGCAATTAATACCTTTGTAAAACATTCCTTATTCTTAGATATAAGGTTATAAAAGTAATCAAAATTCTTCCTATTTAAATTATTAGATAAGTCTTATTATTATCAAAATAAAATAACATATAAGTTATAAAAAGGAAGAATAACTATGAAATATTAAAACTATATATCCAAAACCAAAAATATTTTATGAAAGTAAGAATGTTTTAAACAGCAAACATTATTTCCCCCTATTTTTATTTTACATTACCTTTTATTTTAAATTTTTTTCTCACAACATGATATATCTATCAATATTATAATTGGTTTTTGTTAGTAAATTATTCCACAATTGCTTCAACATCTCATCTTGATCGGCACACAAATTATGTACGATGAATACGCAAGTATACGTATCGCAACAAATAATATAATGATAAAAAAGATCATTTTTATGGAAATTATGTTTTTAGAAATTAGTTTTAAAAAAATCAATTTTTTTGTATTTTTATATTTTAAGTAAACAAAATTAAAAAAACTAAAAATAAATAAAAAATAATTAATTAAATGAGATTTGGTAACTAAGAAGATATATGAGAAAATATCTAGAAATACTTAATCTCCCAATTTTCTAAACTTATGAACCACTAAAATCTCTCAATATAATTATCAATCAATTACATGATCAATTGAATATAATCTAGCATGTATTCCTTTTTCAAGTAAACTACACACCATATAGTAATTAATTTAATCACACTGCCATGTCAATTAAATTTCACACTACATATTAAGTTCATTAGTTATGGATCACAAAGATGAGAATCATACATCTTTGCTTAGAAACTATGCATGTTCAAGACAAGTAATTAAATAATTCTCTCAAATCTATTTAATTGTCTTATAGATAAATTGTTGGCCAAACAATTAATAGCATAAAAATAATATTAAATAATATAATTGAATTGAATTTATAGTTAGGATAAAATATTATATCATCACATGATGAATATTGGGTTCATAAGACCTCTAGATGAAAAAATTAAGCAAACACAATTTGTCCATAAAGCTCATATTTTTCATAAAGAAAGACATAAAATTGATAAAAAAAAAGAGTAGAAGAAAAAATACAACCAATCTCTTGAATTGTAGTGCTAATATCCTCTTGAATCTCCACCAAAATTGTATCTCTTTTTGAATTTTTCTCTATTTTTCTCTCATTTTTGCTCTAAAAATAGATCAAAATTATACTAATGATAACTTGTTAGGGTTTAGATCCAAGGCTGAGATGAAAAAAGGAAAATTTCCAACACCAAACAATTAGAATCAGACATATGGCATGCGTAAATTATAAGGCGAAATAGAGTGCGATACGTGGTAGGGGAGACCGATCAGGGTCAATGATTGGCGAGTCATCACCATTTGGCACAACGTGATTAGCGACAATGGATGGCGTGGTACACGGGTGGAAGGTATGGACAAATAGAGTGGAAATATGTGTCGTAAAGGTTTGATCGCACTTAAATTCGAATTGAATACTGTGCTGACATATGGCATAGGGTACGTCACTCCTCACACTCGACAATCTATGATTAATCTCCTCTACTAGTGTGGCATTCGTGTGGAATCCGTGTGGCATCTATGTGGCTTCCCTAGTAAAATCCTATGCTTATATGGTACCACGTAGCAGCTCTTGATTTGTCATGCGTTAAAAATTCAAAAATATTTAAAAAAACACCAAAAAAATTTAGAAATTATATTTTCCCAACAACTATTAACTAAACAAGTACGCTAATGACTCTATGAACTAATGACTCTACTTTCATAGAGTCATAACTTCATAATTAGCATCCAATCAAATATTGGTACATCACTTGATATATATAACATTATTCTTTATTTTAGGATGACGATATGAATATAACTCAAATTATTATTGTGATAATAATAATTCATTAATGTTAATTTTATTCAACAATAATGACAGTAAAGTTAATTGAATTTTATGAATGTAATAGATAATTTATACATTTTTATTATAAAAATAACTATTCACTTTTATATCTTTAAGTATCTTTTCACTTTACTTTGTATATCATATATATTAGAAATTTGATGAGTTCATATTCACTTTTTTCTCATTTTTATTTTATTATTGATTTTCTTCGTTCTTCTCTTTCTAACCCATTTATTTCATTCCATAATTAAAAAAAAATTAACAAATATAAATAAATAATTTTGAAGCAACTCTCCTTTTTATAATAGAATAGATTAGTATGGTGAGAAATTTGATGAGTTCACATTCTTTTTTTTTCTCATTTTTGTTCTATTATTGGTTTTCTTCGTTCTCCTATTTCTAACCCAATTTATTTTATTCTATAAATAAAATAAAATAATTTTAAACCAATATAGATTTAATTAGAAAGATTCTTATTTTTTTTATAGCATTTCTTTTTTTTCTTTCTATTACCAAATGAGGCCATATTATGAAAAGATAAATATTGCACAAAATAAAATCAAATAAATAGGAAGCTACCAATATATATATATGTGTGTGTGTGAATTGATCATAAGTGATGATTTGATTCCCATAATTATCGTGGATTTTGTTTTTTGCTTTTTTCTCCTAATAGTGGAGGAAGTCCTGTTAAGAACTTCTCTTTCTAGAAAGATTGATTAGAATCTTCTCTTAACAAGTGCACCAAGGATTTGGGGAGTTGATCAAAGAGGTAATACTAAAGAATAATATAACTTGATTAATAAATAAGCATATTATAATGATAGATTAGGCGGCTTAGCCACCCATAGTTTTACAAAAAAAATATAAATATTAAAATTAAAATATAAAAAAGAAATACAAACTTACTTAATATACAATATAAAATTGAAGGTTATGAAGGTTTCAAATTAAAAACTAGTATCAAAGAGGATGGGTAGGTGCGAGCTTCAGAGAAAAGAATTGTGGGTAATGGAAGTGTTGCCTCTGATCTGATATGAGGTTCTCTTTAATAACCAAAATGATATTGTGTGCAAATGCTTATACTTTTCAATGAATAGTACTTTGTCTGCCACTCGATACTGTTGGAGATGCTTTACTGTACTATGAATAGTAGTTTGTTGCCAACTTTATATTATAGAAGATGTTGATAATGTTGAAAATAGTGAGAACC